>CAJQZP010000018.1:0-198550 GCA_907164705.1 Parnassius apollo
CATCATTATAGCCCAAGGTTAGTCCTAAGCCACCTGTGTAGTGTAGCCACCAATCTAATGGGCGGTCGCCAGACATTATGCCTACCGGTACGAGGCTCCCACTCGAGAACTTTGCCTTTCATCTGCAAAAACAATAACAAAATAAAATTGACACCATTTTCAAACTAAAAACAGATGAAAAAATAAAAATAAGCAGACAACATACTAATATAATATCAACAAAATATGCAGATATACGTAAACATGATAAACTGCCGTTAGTCCATAATGAAATCAAAAATATACGACCCGTAAAATTTCAGTAAGCAAATCTCGCAAATCACATGCCCTAGATATAGAAGGACTTGTAAATGAAATTATCCTTTACCTTTGGATGCGGAAAATTAAACAAAGAATATGTGAAATGACCTTATTTTGGCCAGCATTTAATATAACAAAGAAATATACAAATATAGGATGCTGTTTTTTTATCTGATTCCAATGGTAACTTATAGCAAAATTGTTTTCTCACGTCACTATATACAGGTAAAAAATATTAAAAAATAATCAAGTATCTTTACACGTGATAGAGTCACTCTAATGCTAAACGTATAATATGTTTGTAGCACCCCACTCTCTTTGAATACACGCGTTAAATAGCAACTTATACTGCTTTTTAAGTTAACTATGGCACAACCTATGAGACGAATTATAGGGGAGGCCTTTCTTCAGCAGTTGATTTTCGCAGGCTGTAATCAATTAATTTAGTTTAATGGCGGATATAATAAATTATCTACGATCAAACACGTTCATTAATTGCTTTGAATTTTAATATAACCTAAAAAATGTAAATGTAATCAATGAGTGTTGATATACTTATACGTAACATACTACCATAATATTACGTAACGCAATGTGGTAGTGACTGGCATATAGCGGTGGCATAAACGAAAACAGCACTCAATTTTGTCTTTTCCGATAAATACCTGTATAATTATCCATTTACGCTTACGAATTACAACGGTAATGAGTATTATCCCTACGCAACACGGCTTATCCTTTCGTGTTTCTAGTTGACTGCAGAACGAAAACGTCCTTCCTTCCTTAGTACGACTAGCCGCAAAATAAAATAGTTTTCCGACAATCTATTACTTTGTAAGAAACAAAGTATAATTTCCTTTGTAAAAGTTTTAACGGAATCGTTTTACGTCTATATTATACTGGCTTCTGCCCACAGAACAGAAAAACCTTCATGTTCACTTTCTTGCTATATCTTATATTTTGTGGTTAAAATTTTCATATCTTAGAACAAAACATGTTTTTTTCTGCAATATGACGTATAAAATTTATTCGGCCTGCCTGTCTCGTGTCTCATATATTTTATATTTCAAAGGCAAAGGAATTCATGCCCATTATGCTTAAATTCTTGTTACATCGTGAACGCAAACGATTTATTATGTATTTTCATTTTTAATCTATGTAGGTAGGTGCGGTTTGGTTTGAGCAGCTGTGTAACCAAACTCAATTTGACGCCGTTCGTCGTTGGTACTGTAGTTATCAAACTCAAGCAAGCGGTTATATACAGATATACAGACAAAACATATTTAAAAAATATAATGATTTCTTATATTTACGCGAACACTATACATTGATTAAAACTATTTTTACGGATTTTATCGCGTTTTATTTATATTAATTTTAATACCCGACGTTTCGGGTGCTTTCCAGCACCCATGGTCTCGGGGGACTGAGGTGACTGACGTCCCGATGTCAAAGTTAACCCGGAGTACCTTCAGCTTTTTAATTATTGTTTTTGGTCCGATCTACGCAGAATGAACTAACTGTATTTTGAAGTCTTGCAGTGGTATGCTTGGGTTTAGTTTTAATTTTATTAATTATAGGATCCCAAGCAGGTGGTAGTACCCAGCCTCCTTCTCTATTGAAATTAGGATGTTTTTTAATTTCAATAGCCTCACGTGTCATCCTTGGTAGGAATCGATGTTCTTTCGCGAGGATTTGTGGTGTATCAAATCTGATGTAATGGTTGGGGGCATCTAGAATATGATCGCAAACTGCAGACTTCCCGGAACGTTGATGCTTCACTTCAGCTATGTGTTCTTTTACGCGGGTTCTAATTGATCTCTTTGTTTGCCCTATATATGAGAGACCACAATCACAATCAAGCTTGTACACTCCTGCATCTTGTAGAGGAATATGACACTACGGATGGTAAGAACTGACTAATCTTCTTCGGCGGCTTGTAGAATGTTCTAATAGAAGCTCGCTTCAAGATGTAGCCAATCTTGTCTGTGACACCTCTGACATATGGTAGTAGCATTTGGCGCTCATATCACTTATTTATTAGAACTTGGTATAGAATGGGCAGGAGAGAAAGTCGCAAGAAAAGAATTGGGAGTATGAAGGTTTCTTGCATGATATTATTTACGTTGGTGCCAATAACGACTTCTTGCCTCTTCTATCTTTAACTGCTTCGTTGCTCTAGTAGTCTTAAGCATCCACGCTGAATATATGGTCTTAGATTAGAGTTCCGAGTCGGATCTCCGTCAGTTATTATTGGGTTTTACTGTCAGATATTACTTGTAGCGATCTAGAGTCAAAAAGTTGTGTTTCACCAATTCTCCGAAAAACCTCCGAAAGCCGAAAAAGCTCCGAAAAACGCATAAAGGCGTTGGACCTGCGCCTGGTCACTTTCCGGTCGTTTCGTATCACTGTCTTATCAGACTATAGAGGGAACAGAGTGTGTGTGGTCTTGAATCTACTGGCACACAGACTTCTGCGTTATAATCCTGCACAAATAGCAAGTTTTTTGGTCTGAATAGGTCTAAAGGTCATTATTATTATTATTACATTGTTTAAGGGTTAGGAAAAAATGTAGGTAAAATTTTAGTAAAATAACCTAATATAATTACGTAGTGTGCGTCCCTTTTAAATTATTACAATAGCAATTTAATTTAAAATCAGCACCCAAAGCCGACGGCGGATTGTACAAAGTCGGAGAACGTGATCATTTGAAAACATATATAATTGGTTTTTGTCGGTTGAATTTAACATTTCTCAAATTAGTCTCAAATAGTATCAAATTTTTCTGAGTAGTGATATTTCATTTATTTAATTTAGAGAAACTAATTTTTACGTTATACCTGTTTTTTATTTATTCAATTGTATTACTAATTAAGTTGTAGAATTTTATAATTAATTAATTAAGCATTCATTTGACGCTCATACGTACTTATACGTAGGCGACAAGAGAACAAGTCTGTTTGGAATTTTTACAGGTGTCCATAGGCTGCAGTCATCACACACGCCGACAGAGGGGTACAGACAAGGAGATAGGCAACAACGTCTCGATAGTAACAACCATGAAAAAGCTGCCGTTGCCAACCCGTCTATGCATGGCAAATATTTATGTATTTTATTAAGAATAACCAACAAGACATTATTTAATATGTTACAATATTTCTATTCTAGAAACTGTAGCAAACCATGAAACATGCTATGGGGAGGCCTATCTATGTTCTGCAACGGATATAATAGGCTGTAATTAATAAATGAATATCTCCTAATAGAAAAAAAATCGTAGCTTTATACAGTCGACAAGCAGATAGCGATCTCATTTTCCCATTATTTCCTGTCACTGGATTTCCAACTTGACAAATTCCCGCCCGCCCTTTGTGGTTTTTATTGTAATTTCTTTTAATCTTTTTATCCCCCTTTTTCCCCTAACTTTAATCCCCTTGATCAAAGTACCATCTTATTAATGGATGGGCTGAAACCTTTACGCTCATCGAATGCGAGCCGACAAAGATGTCGGTGAATGCAGAACAAAAACTAAAGCCCTGGCTATTGATTTTAATAAACAGTAACAAAAAAAAAATTAGCATAAAACCCATTTAACCGATTTTTACGCTTTTATTATACATACCTATTTAACTTATGAATAATTCACTACGTTTGAGTGCTTTGCATTATTATATCATATAGCTGATGTGAAACGTCGAATCTGTCTTTCAAGATGTCTGTTACAACAAAAGATATGTAAAGCAAGGGGACGATATATCGAATTGATTGATTAAAAAATATGCAGTTAAATTATGATCTATATGTATGACATTGTGACAGAAAATGAAACGGATATATTGTAACAATTTGCATGATCATCAGGTCAATTCCTTTGTTTGAAGTTAGCTGTAGTAGCCATTTACCATCAAGTGGACTGTTAGTTAGTTTAGGACTTCAAACATCAAAAAAAACTCATCAAATACGCTAATATTCATCATCATCATCATTACAACCCTTCACAAGTCCACTGCTGAACATAAGCCTCCCCCAAGGAATGCCACAAAGCACGGTCCTGAGCCACCCGTATCCATGCCTCACTAATTCGTCACATCATCTAGTGGGGGATCGCCTACACTTCGCCTGCACTAATATTAATAAAATTTAATTATAGAACAAGAACTTTGTAGGTAGATTTTAGAATTATAATTTTTATTTTATGTTACAGCATGTGATTATTTTTCCTTAATGAATATTACATAGACAAAAAGAGCTAACAGTCTAACGTCGGATATTAAAAATAAAAATAATTAAATTAAAATTAAACGCGATAAAATCCGTAAAAGTAGTTTTAATCAATGGTGTAGTGTTCGCGTAAATATAAGCATTCATTTTTTTCTTCTTTTTTTCTTTTTTTTATAAAACGTTACCCCTACACCTACACTAGGATTTTCTCCTGTATCATATCATTATGGTACTAAGATTTTTTTTATATAAGATAAGGGTAAAGAAGTATACAGCTCATTCGAAGTGACTACCACCGCCTACGAACAATTGCAACACCATAGGAATTGCAGGTGCGTTGTCGGAGTTATAAAAAGGAGTAGGTTGCACAAATTTTACTTTTTTTTGTTTAATAGAACAAGGGTGACAAACGAGCACGCAGTTCACATCATCGTAAGTGGAATCTGTGACCAACAGTTATTCTGGATTAAGTATCAAAATGCGGATGCGATGTTACCGTTGAGGCCTAAGATGAAATGCCTCGTTTCCAGTAAAAAGGGTCTTCGGTTCTATACACTCACCATACGAAACTCAGCTTCTATTTTACGCTGGTATTCTGTGAAAGTGTGAGTCCTATCTCAATCCAGGAAACCTACTCGTACTACAACCACAATAGAACTGCAGCGTGGCTCTACCACGTAAATGAAACTTATAATCTAACATGCCACAGATTGATTGCCGATTTTGTTTGTACTTATAAAATTGAGAATAACAGCTTTTAAAGAAAACTCTCGGCTAGATTTTCCGTTAGCTTTAGTTTCAGAGTAAACTCGTTTCCTCGAAATTTAGAAGTCTGTGTAGAGGAATGCAAAAGCGTGCTCTTTGCATAAAAATCAGTCAATACGTGCTGCTGCGTTAGTAGCATACTATTAGTAGTTACGTTACAGTACAGACGTAACAGTCGGCGTTTAGTGGCAAAGAAAGAGCGCGAATTCGAATCCTATACAAAATAGCTGTAAAATTAAGGGAGTCCCCATATTTATTAACGTGGTAGCTGGCAGTCGACTCCTCAAAACGGCCGTTGCGACGGCCGTTCACATTCGTTAGGCAGTTGACTCATCGTTCATCATTCGACTGTTGTCCAACGCCGTGTGGCTGCTGTCAGTGATGAATCATGCGGGCAGATCATTTCAAAGCCGCTCAGAGATCTCCTGTGTCGTTCGGCTGCCAAACTAAAACGGCGACGGTATTTTTGAACGTGTGGTGATATTGTTACCCGAATGCCGCCTGAGGCTGAGTATGTATTGTCATGTTAGTTTCCCCATTGGCATAAATTTTATAATATTTTTTCCTGTTTTTTTTTTTTAATTTTAATCCCTGAAAAAGATTGCATGAACAGAATAATAACACGATCCCTAAATGCAGATCGCAGATCTCAATATTTAATATGATAATATTGTATATTATTGTATTCGCAAATAAAGAATTTATTATTTGATTGATTATTTCACGCTAGTATTCTGTGAGACCGTGGTTTTAACCCGGTTGTGCCAACCCTTTCGTGCTGCAGCCACAATGTAGCTGTAGTAGAGAGCAGATGGTACAGCCACTACTACATTTGATGTCATTCGCAAATTATGCGGGCAGTATATAAGTATGCCGAATCGTACACGACCAGGTGATCCATCCATCCTTCAATATATACGTGGGCGATAAAAGCGTTTTCCTATCACCACTTATATTTATACAAGTGGCTCGTTAGAGCTTTGCCTGGGTAAAATATTTTAATGTGGCGTTATTCATTTCAATATAATTATCATAGATCATTTGTTTTAAAACTTTTTGAATTCTCAAATATGGTTCAAAGTTTTTCGAATAAAATATAGCATAAATCGTTCCTGGCGCTGCTGTTCAGATAAAACCGCTCGTCAAGCTACATTGCTCTTATTCAGTTATTGCAAAGACTAGCCCGGACTAACGGACAGACAAAATTTTACAAATAGTTATTAAAATCTGGGTGGTATGCAAAAAACAACATCCTGATAAAAAGCAGTTATATCAATGCTACGAATAGAGACTTCAATTTTATTTATATGTATATATTTTACTTGTTATTAAAGTGAAAGCAGCTACCAGTTTTTCGAAACATTTCACACATTTCTGCTCTATCGGAGACTCGACAAACTACACTCCGAAAATACTGTTCGGAGACATAAAATAATAACATTTTTTGGCCGTCTCTCTTCGTGCCCTTGTTCAACGTATATGAGATAACTTGGAGTGGCTTTTCATAAGGCAAAAACATAACAGTATCATAGTTGTGATAATATTGTTGAGCAATATTAGTGTATTCATGTTTGGTAGAAAACTTAGCAGTCTAATGCGCTTAGCAATAATTTTCTAATTCAGTAAAAATCTATTTATGCATTCAATCAATCAAACCTCGGGCCGCCTCGTTGGTCTACTTTCTGTGGCCCTATCTAATGTTTATCTAATGTTTCCCATACTAATATATCCATTTAGGATTTTCACACCTCAAGAACGCTTTGTAATTATTAATACGATCTTTTATAATCCTGTCATTATATGTAACCTGGCAGCATTATGCTGATAATATACGCCAATATTCTGTGCTGAAGTGACTCTTCCCTAGTCGTTTTTATCCATTAGTTCTGCATTGTAGCACCGCCATCTATCTCCAGACACTCATTTCAATTACACGAATGGCACGAGCCAATCGATATGTTTAGGCCCTCAAAAACTTTTTTTGTATATATGTTATTGTTAAGTACGCCCCGGGTCTAGATATCTTCAAATTTGATTTTTTAATTGACTCCAAGGTTAAAGCATCTGCAAGGTAGCGTCTTTCAGCTGCTTTAGCTTTGGAGTCACGCCGGGTCAGATGCCCACTTTATATAAAGCGCAAGACCAGTCGTGCATGGAGTATTGTATTGCTGTAAAATGCCACCTAGCAGCCTTGAACTCAATGGAAAGGCCTTCTAAGAGGCTTATGGTAACCCAAATTTGCTTAAAATCAATCTTACTAGCCTCGAGCACAGGCGCAGAGCTACCAGTATTCTATAGGATGCATTTCGGTGTACAGGCAGTGAGTGGGTCTTCACCCCTTTGTTGTCGATATTCCACGAATTCAAACCAAACGGTTTGCTACATCGTTCATTATGCCTACATCAAATGAGTGGAATAAGTTGCCAGCATCTGTGTTTTCATCTGATTACAATGTGGTTGTCTTCATGGCAAGAGTGAATAGACTTTTGCTAAGTCAATGCGCCTCCTATCTTAGGCTACATTGCCACCGACACACTTTATAAGCTCTCTTTGCCGTGGAATCAGTGCTTCAGCAGCTGTGATCGTTCAGATTTTAAAATCACATTTACAAAGTCACATCTGAAATTTCCGTACGCCCTGGTCGGTACGAGTACCTTTCTCTTAGACGGTAAAAGGGTAAAACAATTTTTTTGTTATCTATTTTAACGCGTGTTAACTCAAAAACGAAAGTACTAGTAAGCCACGAGTAATATCGCATTATCTTAATCGCAAGCTTTTACTGATATCAGAATAGTATAACTATCCTCTTATTTCATAACTGATGAAGATATCCAAAAAACTCAATCTAACTTTTCTACTTGTTGGCTTGACGCCAAAAGTGTAGTAGTAGAAGGTGATTTTATAATATTATCGTAAGAGGCGTAAACAATGATATTTAGACGTCCGTTATAACGATCTCGTTAAAACTAGGCGTAAAATACCCAGACCGGTGATAAAGGCAGCTTCAAAGGTGCAACACATCCGGTACTACACCTACAGCAAAAGAGGCTCCAATCCAGCCTGACAAAAAAGAAACAAACTTACACTATGAAATAACTCCTCGTTAGTCAATTTCAATATAAATTATGTTAATAACTATTAGGACTACTCTTTTCTACTATATATGTTACTTAGTTTTCATCCATAACTCATTACAACCTATCAAAAGTACACGACAGATCATAGGTTTCCACCATAGAATGTATCATAAGGTTAGCATCGAACGTTTTTATTATTTTGGATTGATATTAGGATGATGCTGCTATCTCCTATCTAATGTTGCCTCTTCCGACACCCACGGGATACTAAGTGTAAGAATCCCCTTCTAAATAATGATATTATAATTTATTGTTGTTACCGAAAAGCCTCAAAAAATTAGTCTTAAAAGCACCAGATAAAGGAAATAATAGAATGTAAATCGCGAAAATAAAAAAGCAATAAATGTCACTACTATCAACATAAAAAAAAAAACAAAGCAATTTGTCTAATGCCAATTAACTATAAAGAATCATAGTAGCTTAGAGGATAAGTTTATGGTACGTGGCAAACTGGGCTTGATCCTGACTGGAGTTGTTAATTGCAATTTTAAGTGCTGATTTGCCACGTGTGTAAAAAAGAGGTTAAACATCGAGAGAAAATTTGTATGAAAATTATCAAATATTTTCAAAGCGATGTAGTACAGGGAATAATTTAAGAAATAAACACCAAATTCTTAATAATGCTACACTCGAATGACATAATTTGATCCTCTTCCACTAATTTATCGAAACATTTCCAATAGACATATTATATTTCATTGGTTTATAGGTTAGGTTTCATAGGTAAATTATTTCAGACATACCGAATGATTCCGTTTTTTTTGTTAAATAGGTTATACTTATCCGAAGTGGTCCCATATAAATTTGGAAAAATATTCAACTTCTTAGGGTGGAAAAGAGGGGTAGGTTTTTAGTTTAAATATTTAGACGGCATTGTAGTATACCTTGGACTTGTTATATTCCTAAGGACACTCAAATAATTAAGAGGGTTAAATATTTAGGACTATAGTAAAAAGTATAATTCCATTTAAAATAACTTAAAGTTCCTGACTTTAAAAACTAGGTAGTAACCAGTTTTACTGTTCAAAATTATTTGAATTCGGCTTTAAGTTTACTGAAAACAAGGCATTGCCGTGTAGTGGCGGTTAAGAATATCCACTACCCCATATCTTCCCGTGGGTGTCGTAAAAGGCGAGAGAGGGAAACAGGCAGGAGATGGGCAGCAGCATCTTCTTGATAACAGCAACTGTAAGACAAAAAAAAACTGCGGTTGCCAACCCGCTCGCCAAGCGTGGCAACTATGGCAATATACCCCCCATGAACAATTACACAAATAGACGGCCCCCAGTCCCCGGCGGCCCCGCTATTCCTGGCTACGGTGGCGACCATGGTAACGGCGGGGCAGGTGGTGCTGAGAATCTCCGGTGGAGGTTCGGTTGCCACCTACGATGACTTGACCTGGCAACATTTAACGCACGCACCCTGAGGACTGACGAGAGGATCCTGGAGCTTGAAGAAGAGACAGACAAGTTGCGTTGGAATATTATAGTATTTTCCGAGGTCCGAAGAGAGGGGAGGATACGGTGATTCTCGAATCCGGCAACTTGTTCTATAACCGGGAGGGCGACCATCTGTCCCTAGTAGGTGTCGGATTTATCGTCCACAAGTCTCTCGTCAACAACGTTGTAAAGATTGGGAGTGTATCGACGAGGGTCGCGTACCTGATACTCAAAATCACCAAACGGTATTCGCTGAAGGTCATACAGGTTTACGCACCAACCTCGGCACATCCCGATGAGGAGGTAGAGGAAATGTATGAGGATATTTCCAAAGCCATGCATTCCTCCAAAACCCACTACACGGTGTTGATGGGAGACTTCAACGCAAAACTAGGCACAAGAGAAAACGGTGAGCTGAAGTTAGGGAAATTTGGAGTAGGGCAACGGAACCGAAGGGGCCAGCAGCTGGCCGACTTTATGGAGAAAGAAGGACTCTTTATGATGAACTCTGGTAACGCCAGTTAACAATCTACTTTATCAACATTACATTACTCATCGCATTGAGTTTGTCCTAAGTTTCTACTACTTTATCAACATGACTAGTGCATATTTTTGTTTCCTTCCGTCCTTCCCTTTCCTACCGCACGCGCTGCCGCCGAGGTGAAGGAAAGGATCTCGGCGCGCGTCATTATACTAAGTGACATTACGCCATCCGCAACGCACGGCCAGCCGTCGCGTCTTATATATATTAACCGCAAACCGCGCAGGACGAACATTAAGTTCTCCTGTTTATCTTTAATACTCACCGCATCAGACATTGTGTCTTTGTAACTCATAAAAGTGTGAGACGCCCCCGTAAGGGCAAAGGTTGAAAGTGTGGGACTTCACGAAACTGTTCCGAGAGTGCGTGTGCGCCGAACCACGTGGCGAGCTCGCTGTATAGCAGACACTCCAGGAGGAAGGCGAGGCAGCCCTCATCAGGTCAGTGCGTGCTATCCCACCTATTTATTTCCCCCCTTTGCCGTATGCACCAAAATTACAGTCCACTAAATCTTTATCGAAGATACCTTAAGTTACTGGCGTCTCCATTTTAATGGTCACTTCTCGCTGGATTGACCTTGACTTTCCGCCCTTATTAGATCGTTATCGTAATAAGCGTTTATATAATTAATTATTTATATTTCAATCCGACTTCGGATTGACCCCGCCCTATTAGAACACTAAAATAGGTCCTAATAGGTGACATCCATAGTAATTTTAAAACTATATTCATAGAATGAATAAGCATATAATTATCTATATAAATTATTTTATTGTATGTTCACATCACGTTATCAACTTTTAACTACATCTATAGACTATACAGTTAAATTACATTTATTATTTGCATATATATTTAAGCATTATATTCGTTATAAATAACTTCATAATTATTATAAAAGTTAACAATTAAAGTTCATCGTTAACAAAACTAATATTTAATAATTCAACCGCGTAGCGAGGTCGCTTAGAGACTACCCGCTTATAATTATATTTTGCCGTATAACTTTAGCCGTAATGCCGCCTAAAAAACAAATAGCATCGAATAATAGCGATTCCTCGGATAATGAGGGCACACCTGATGCTGAGTTGGTTTTATTGTTAGCTAAACGAGATGCTTTATTTGAAATAGTGCAAAAAATATATGATATGTCCTCGGACATCCACACGAACACTTCCACGATGGAGCGTTTTCTTGATGGAAGTTCTAATATTAATGCTTTACGTATTGAGTTTAAACAGGTCTTAGATAATTATAATTCACATTTATTAAAAATAAACCCTATTGCTAAACCTGATTATAACAGCCTCATTGCGTTTGAGTCTCTTTGCGGTAGAATAAATAGGCTTTATTTACAATATTCGCAATCTAATTCACAAAGTACTAGTACACCATCTAAAGCCAGATTCACACTTCCGCCTATCGAACTTATGCCATTTTCGGGTGACATTCGCTCATGGCCTTTATTTTATGCTAGCTTTAAATCAACCGTCCATGACAACCCATCGCTCACCGACGCTGAAAAGTTATACTATTTGCTAGGTAAACTAACGGGCAAAGCCCTATCTGTATGCTCAGGTATAACTCCTTGCGCTGAAAATTATAAGATTTTATTGCAAGCACTCGTTGACAAATACGAAGACCGGCGTATGCTAGCATCTACATATATTAATCAGATGTTCGAATTTAAGCCATTGCAATCGGCCACCGCAAATAATTTTGATTTATTTACTGATAACTTTATAAGTGCAGTGCGAGCTTTACAAAACTTAAAGTTAGATAATCTCGCGGACTTAATTGTTCTTCATATCGCGCTTAAGAAGCTGGACCCGGATACCATTCGCTCCTTCGAATACAGTCATAACTCGATAGTACCTACCTTTGATGATTTAGTAAATTTTATTAAGACCCGCTCCAAAGTTTTGCAGCGCACCGATTCTAGTATAAATTCTAATAGCGCGCCAAACAATCGACGAGGTAACGATAATAATCGTCGCTGTAATAATACTTCATCGCCGAAGTATCAGGCGTACGTAAGCACGACGACTAGTTGCTCAAAGTGTCTGTGCGATAATATTGTGCATCAACACCTATTTAAGTGTGCAGACTTTAATAAAATGACGCCGCAGGAACGATTTAAATGCGTAAAGAGTAACAATGCATGTGTGAATTGTCTCAGTTTAAGTCATCGAGTGTCTAGTTGCTCTTCAAATTATAGTTGTCGAGTTTGTAAATTTAAACATCACACATTGTTGCACTTCCACCGCAGAAGCGATAATGCTTCCCCTGCGCTGGCGCATTCTCCACCGCCTCAGCCAGTTACACTGAAGTCTACAGCCCCCGCGCCCGCACACTCGCCACCCCTCACCGCAGGTGCGCGTTCAGACGTCGCGCTGTGTACTTCGTTCAAGAATGTTTCCCAACGTTCACCGCCTCCCGCGCGCGTAAGTCGTTCGCAGAGAACTGTTTTACTATCAACCGCTCAAGTCTTTGCATACGATGCTAAGGGAGAGAAACAAATTATTCGTATATTATTAGACTCCGCGGCTCAAAGCCATTTTATTACTAAAGAGTGCTGTCATCGTTTAGGCGTTCAACATCACGATACCGAATGTACTGTAGTAAAGGGATTCGGTGGAGTTGAAAAAATTGTAAAATCGAAATCGATTGATATTAAAATTTTCTCACGATTCGACTCGAATATTAACTTCAATATTTCAACGCTAGTTGTTGATCAAATCACCGACCTTTTGCCCACCGCTGTGGTAGACACATCTGTCTTATCACACTTCCATGGCATAAGGCTCGCTGATGAATGTTATAGCATGCCTAATAAAATTGATGTGTTGATAGGCGCATCCCTTTTCCCGCACTTACTGTGTCCAGACGTAATTTATTCGTCTAACGACTTGTCCGGGCCCTCAGCTTTGAATACGGTATTTGGTTACGTTATTATGGGCTCAGTGCCGACACTTCAGGTAAATCATTCTTTAACGTGCTGCTCAGTTCTAGAGTCTCCTACCGTTGACAAATTAGTGCAACGATTTTGGGAGCTTGAACAGCCACCCTCCGCACCGCCCATTCAGTGTCCTTCAGACATTGAATGTGAAGAGTTTTATAAATCTTCGACATCCCGCGATTCTTTTACTGGTAGATATATTGTCGCCCTGCCATTTAAAGATGACGTTTACTCTCTCGGAGATTCTTATGAAACCTCTCGACGACGATTCATGTGCTTGGAGAGGAAACTTCAAGCCTCGCCTACATTAAGGTTAGCATATGATGACGTCATAAAGGAATACTTAGCTAATAATTATATATCCCCCGCACCGCCGTATGACTCTCATAAAACCCGCTCCAATATATGTCATACCGCATCATGGAGTCTTACGCGAAGATAAGAAGTCAACGCGTCTGCGCATCGTCCTGGATGCTAGCAGTAAGACTAGCACTGGGCGATCATTAAATGATATTCTGCATTCAGGACCAAATTTGCAAGGCGACTTGTTCAATGTAATTTTAACTTTCCGCTTACATCCAATCGCTATGACAGCCGACTGTCGCCAACAATTTCTGCAAATAGTTGTTCGCGATTCTGATCGTCGTTACCAATGCTTCCTATACCGCTTCCGTCCACAAGACCCACTTGTGTTGTACCACTTCAATCGCGTGTGCTTCGGTTTAACTTCGAGTCCATACCATGCATTGCGCACGGTAAGACAGCTCATTGATGACGACGGCGCAAAGTATCCACTTGCAAGTCGTATCGCATCTACTTCGCTATATATGGACGACATCGCGTTCTCTATGCCCAGTGAATCCGAGGCCAGTGAGACCTCTCGGCAGCTGATAGACTTATTCAAGGGTGCCCAATGGGACCTGATAAAATGGCATAGCAACCGTCGATCTGTTTTAGATGACCTCCCTACTTCCCATAAAATTACAGGAGAAGTAGAGTTCGATAAATCAATGCCACATAAAATACTAGGCTTGCATTGGTCTACCGATAGTGACACCTTTTATTTTAAGATATCTGTTCCCGCTGATGTGACGTGCACTAAGCGCGCCATCTTATCTACTGTCGCCCGCCTGTGGGACATAATGGGTTTCGTTGCTCCCACAGTCGCGTACGCTAAATTGTTAATAAAGCAGCTTTGGCAACTTAATTTAGATTGGGACGACAAACCACCACCGCCAATTATTAAGATGTGGAGGCAATTTTGTGCTGAATTACCAGCTCTTAATGATTTACGTATCCCGCGACATGTTGGTGTATCCAAAAACTGTACTGCGTCACTCCTGGGGTTTTCCGACGCCAGCGAGCACGCATACGGTGCCGTAGTTTACATACATGTAAAGAGCGTCAATGGTAACACCGTCCAGTTGATTTGTGCGAAGACTAAAGTCGCACCGACAAAACCACTATCTATTGCACGCCTTGAGCTTTGTGGAGCGGTTTTACTCTCAAAATTGCTTCGCAGAGTACTCGACAATTATTCTCTTGACCTTGCAATATCAGTCTATGCCTTTGTAGATTCAAAAGTAGCTCTGTACTGGATAAAGAGTTCGCCACACAAGTGGCAGACCTTCGTTGCAAACCGCGTTGTTCAGATTACCGACAATATTCACGCTGATAACTTTTATCATGTCGCAAGTACTGAGTATCCCGCTGACATACTTTCACGTGGCGTTACGCCAAATAAATTAGTTTCAAACCCCCTGTGGCTCCATGGGCCTCAGTGGACTTCGTTAGATCCATCTCAATGGCCTCTTCGTACTTTAGACAATGAGGTTATTGCAGACATGCCTGAGAAGAAGATTTTGTCACATGCTGTGTGCATATCCGTCTCTAATTCTGCGATTTATGAGCTCGCACTCCGCATCTCTTCTTGGAGTAAACTTCTACGTATAATTGCGTACGTGTGTAAGTTTGCTAAATTATTGCCCCGCCGCAGCACTACTGTAGTGACTGCTGATGATCTCAGTTTCTCTGAGGTTATAATGCTCCGCGCCCTGCAAAAACAGCATTTTGCAGTGGAATATTTAAATATTGAAGGTAACAAACCTTGCTCGCCCGCTTTCAATCGTTTAAGGCCTTTTATTGAGAATGGTTTAATCCGCATTGGTGGTCGTCTTTCGAACTCCGCATTAGATTACACGCAAAAACATCCAATTATACTCCCGCGCAGTGATCATGTAGTGAACATGATCATTGACTATTATCATATTAAAAATTTACACGCTGGGCCTGAATTGTTATTGTCATTACTCCGTCAAAAATTTTGGATACTCTCCGCACGCCGCACTGTGAGAAGCAGAGTCCACAAGTGTAATATATGTTTCCGGCTTAGACCCCGTCCAACTTACCCTTTGATGGCTGATCTTCCCCATAGTCGTGTAAGACAAGCTATTAAGGCATTTACACACACGGGCTGCGATTATGCCGGTCCTATCGCATACACTCCTGTACGTCGTCGTGGTGTACGCAGCGAGAAGGCGTACTTATGTGTTTTCACATGCCTCACGACTCGAGCTGTGCATATAGAAATCGCTACAGATCTTAGTAGTTCTAGTTTCCTCGCTGCGCTTAAACGTTTCCTCTCCAGACGAGGGCCGATTCAGTTTTTATATTCGGATAATGGAACGAATTTTAAAGGTGCCGCTTCGTACCTTCGCGATCTCTATAAATTTCTAAACGTTGAATACCGCCCAAAGCTTGAGCAAGAGTGTGCTGAGAATCGTATAACATGGAAGTTCATCTGTCCCAACTCTCCTCATTTTGGAGGCGCCTGGGGAGAGTATGGTCAAAGTCGTAAAAACGCATCTGTTCCGAGTTATCGGACATCAGTTACTTTCATACGAAGAGCTTAATACTGTTCTTGCGCAAATTGAGTGCTTGTAAACTTTTCGCGGCCCTTGACAGTATTAAGTTCTGATCCCGCAGAGCCTTCAGCTCTTACTCCGAGTCATTTTTTAAATACCGCACCTTTATTGTCATTACCCGCACCCGAAGTCAAATCTGACTCTACCAGTCTGTTACACAGGCATTCTTTACTGGATAAATTAGTTCAGTCGTTTTGGGATCGGTGGAGGACGGAATACCTTCACGGATTACAAGTTCGTCAGAAGTGGAACACCCCGTCTACGGCTATCGTACCAGGCATGGTTGTAATTGTGATAAATGATAATGAACCGCCCCTTGCTTGGCCATTAGCGATTGTCGAGTCTGTTCATCCTTCGAAGGATGGCGTAGTTCGAGTAGTGACCGTGAGAACTACTAAGGGAACATATCTCCGTCCTGTTGCTCGTATCTGCCCTCTCCCAAGACAATAAATCACGATTATTTGATTATAATTATTTATCTAAATTAGGAATTAAGTTTATATTTATATATTAAAAAGTATTAAACCGCAATATTATATTTATGTATACATTTTCTCGCTTACCAAGTAGGGTTAGTAGATGACACACGCGCATTGAGCGCATCCTCTCACTTTATATACCGCTTATTTATTTGTTTTCCTTTTCTTTTTATATTACGGTTGTCTTTTAAAGGTGACCCTTTAAGGGCGGGAGGAAATGGTAACGCCAGTTAACAATCTACTTTATCAACATTACATTACTCATCGCATTGAGTTCGTCCTAAGTTTCTACTACTTTATCAACATGACTAGTGCATATTTTTGTTTCCTTCCTTCCTTCCCTTTCCTACCGCACGCGCTGCCGCCGAGGTGAAGGAAAGGATCTCGGCGCGCGTCATTATACTAAGTGACATTACGCCATCCGCAACGCACGGCCAGCCGTCGCGTCTTATATATATTAACCGCAAACCGCGCAGGACGAACATTAAGTTCTCCTGTTTATCTTTAATACTCACCGCATCAGACATTGTGTCTTTGTAACTCATAAAAGTGTGAGACGCCCCCCGTAAGGGCAAAGGTTGAAAGTGTGGGACTTCACGAAACTGTTCCGAGAGTGCGTGTGCGCCGAACCACGTGGCGAGCTCGCTGTATAGCAGACACTCCAGGAGGAAGGCGAGGCAGCCCTCATCAGGTCAGTGCGTGCTATCCCACCTATTTATTTCCCCCCTTTGCCGTATGCACCAAAATTACAGTCCACTAAATCTTTATCGAAGATACCTTAAGTTACTGGCGTCTCCAAACTCTTTCTTCCAGAAGCGGCCCCACAGGAAGTGGACCTGGTCGAGCCCCGACGGTTCGACAAAAAATGAGATTGACTTCATTATAACGACCAGACGCCAACTGTTCAGTGATGTTTCAGTGATCGCAAGGGTGAAAACTGGCAGCGATCACCGAATGGTTAGAGGCACACTAAACCTAAACGTTAAGTTGGATAGGTCTCGTCTAATGAAGTCAATGCTCCGTCCCCCTCATGCTCTAATCCAGAAGTTCTGCAAGACCCGCCGCAGAAGAACACAAAAACTCTACGATCACACTCTTAATCTCATGGCTGTTAGACGGGAGATGAGGCTGCAATCATCAACAGATTTGACAGCATACAGGCAACTGAACAGACAGATCTCCAAATGCATGCGGCGAGACCTACGCAACTTTAACACTGCTCGTATTAAAGAAGCGATCTAGCGGAACCAAGGCTCCAAAGTCATTGCCAGAGATCTGTCTGCCAGTAAGAGTCAATTGTCAAAGCTGAAGACTGAATGTGGCAGCATCGTTTCCGGGATACTTGAGATTTTCAGTGAGATTGAGAGGTTCTATGGGCAGCTGTACACATCGTCGTTGGAGCCACACGCAAGTGTGAGTAACGATCCAAGAGCAAGTCTTATCCGACACTATTCCGATGATATCCCGGACGTTAGTCTAAGCGAGATTAGAATGGCTCTCCAGCACCTTAAAAACGGCAGGGCCCCCGGGCGAGGATGGAATTACAGTGGATCTTCTGAAAGCGGGTGGAACACCGGTACTTGAAGTCCTTCAGAAGCTCTTCAATTCCGTCCCCATCGTGGCACTACTCCAGAGGCGTGGAGCAGAAGTGCGGTGGTCTTGTTATTTAAGAAAGGCGACAACGCTCTCTTGAAGAACTACAGACCGATGTCCCTTCTGAGCCGCGTCTACGTGCTGTTTTCGAGAGTCATTACGAATCGTCTCGCACGCAGACTCGACGACTTCCAGCCTCCCGAACACGCCGGTTTCCGAAAAGGCTTCAGTACCATAGACCACATACATACCCTGCGGCAGATTGTACAGAAGACTGAAGAGTACAATCTGCCACTTTGCCTGGCGTATGTGGACTATGAGAAAGCCTTTGATTCCGTCAAAATTTGGGCGGTGCTACAGTCCCTTCAGCGGTGCCAAGTTAACTGTCGGTATATCGAAGTGCTGAAGTGTTTGTACAGTAGGGCTACGATGGCTATCCGAGTACAGAACCAGAGCTCGAAACCTATCCAACTGCAGAGAGGTGTAAGACAGGGTGACGTTATATCCCCGAAACTCTTCACCGCTGCATTGGAAGACGTTTTCAAGCTACTGGACTGGAAAGGATACGGTATTAACATCAATGGCGAGTACATCACTCACCTTCAATTTGCCGACCATATAGTACTTATGGCAGAATCGCTGGAGGACTTAAGCACTATGCTCAATGACCTCAATAGTGCCTCCCAACAGATAGGTCTTAAGATGAACATGGACAAAACAAAGATTATGTTTAATGTCCATGTCACACCTATGCCGGTAGTTGTTGGGAGCACTATGCTCGAAGTTGTTGATGAGTACGTTTACCTGGGACAAATAGTCCGACTAGGTAAGTCCAACTTCGACCGAGAGGTCAATCGACGGATGCAACTCGGCTGGGCAGCGTTCGGGAAATTATGACATATGTTCTCGTCAGGTATACCTCAATCTCTAAAAACTAGATTGTACAACCAGTGCGTGTTGCCAGTGATGACTTACGGATCTGAGATGTGGTCCTTCACTGCTGGCCGTATGAGAACGCTAAAGGTCACTCAGCGAGCTATGGAGAGGGCTATGCTCGGAGTTTCTCTGCGTGATAGACTCAGAAATGAGGATATCCGCAGTAATACCAGAGTGACCGACATAGCCCAACGGATTAGTAAGCTGAAGTGGCAATGGGCCGGCCATATAGCTCGAAGAACTGATAACCGATGGGGAAGAAAGGTTCTCGGGTGGCAGCCTCGTACCGGTAGGCGTAGTGTAGGGCGACCCCCCACTAGATGGAATGACGACTTGGTAAGATATGCAGGAAGTCGATGGATGCAGGTGGCTCAGGACCGTGATTTGTGGCGTTACTTGGGGGAGGCCTATGTTCAGCAGTGGACTTGTGAAGGGCTGTAATGATGATGATGAAGGCATTCCATTTTAGTTGTCAGGGTTGACAACGTATCTGCATTTTGGTTTGTAATCGAGGATGTAGATGTCATCACAGCATCTACTTACCACCAGATGGACTATATGCTTGTTCGTGGCCCTTATGTTCTACAAAAAAAGTTTTTTTTCCAGAAAATTTCCTTAACCATCGAACACGTCAATGAACACTTAAAATAGCAATTAAGCCTAATATTAATATTGTACTTTTAAGTTTATTTATTTATTTATTTATTGATCCACCAACGTTTGTTTACATCAGTACATATACAAATATAAATACATAGTACACAGAAATTAATCTAGGTGTAACAAACACTTACAGGTAGATACATCATGCTTAGTAGGGATATAATAAAACTTCTAAGTACGAGCTAAGGCAAAAACAAAACAAATAAGAAAAGGATAATACAAAAAGGCAAATACATTTCTATTATAATTAGCGTTTGGCATTTAACAGTAATCGAATCTTATTGGTTGAATCTGCATTAATATCGAGTAGGTCACTGTAGTCATTGACCAGCCTGCAAAGTCTAGGGACAGGCGAATTTGATCCAAACACTGTTTTCCGTGGTGGTGGACAGAGGGGCGTTATTTTATTACGAGGAGGTCTCTTCGGTACGCGCATATTAAATTTATTCAGTAACTGAGGGCAATCGATTTCATTAGTGAAAATTTTCGAAACAAAAAATAGGTCTAACCGCTTTCTACGTTCTTCTAAGGAAATCATTCGGAAGTGTTCCAGCTGTTTATGATACGAAGGGATTTTCTTTTTTGAAATCCCGTTTGAGGATAAGAGATACCGCAAAAATCTTTTCTGTATGCGTTCTATTTGTAGAGAATGAGTCGCATAGTGAGGCCTCCATACCACTGAACAATATTCTAAAATACTGCGTACAAGGGAGTTGTACAACAGAATCCGAACCCTGTTGTTGCGTAGCCCTTCAATATTTCTCAAAACAAACCCCAAAATTTTTGAGGCCCGGTTTACCATTTGTTTATATAGTTATAAATTATTAAGTTTCTTTTTGTTTTTTTTTTCAGAATATTTAGTTTGGTTCCAAAAATATATTATGCAATTTATTATTTTATCAAGAGCTTGATAAAATAATAATTTAACAAGTTAAATGTAATATTTACACCCCATATACGTCCCATAACTTGGCATACGCCTCCTCTCATATCTGAGAGGGTTTTAGGGCAAGGAAGTGTCCACCGCGCTACGCCAATACGTGTTGGCGAAATTCACACGTCTTCGTAATATTATTTTTTTCTTATTTCTCAAGCATACAGTTTTCTTCACGATTTTTTCCTTAGCCGCCAAGCACGTGGTAAATCATCACTTAAAATGCAAATAACAATGTAATTGGTGCCGGCGGAGATCAAACCCGCGTTGTTTGCGTACTGTGAAATTTACAGCGAGTGCTTTGCCCAAAAGGAACCACGGCTCCCATTAGCGCATGGTAGTTATAATTGAATGTTGCTTGTGATTTCAATAAATTGACTCTATTCTTTTTATAGTTATTGCATTAGAATTATAATAAATGAAAATATAAAGTCAAATTAACCGCGTGGCGGCTGTGTAATATCCATCATACAATTTTGTCCCTTGGGACAAGACAAGAGACGACAATGGAAAAGA
Organism: Parnassius apollo; assembly: GCA_907164705.1. Classification (NCBI taxonomy): domain Eukaryota; kingdom Metazoa; phylum Arthropoda; class Insecta; order Lepidoptera; family Papilionidae; genus Parnassius; species Parnassius apollo. The sequence goes on from CAJQZP010000018.1 coordinate 21,408, forward strand.
CAAAAATGTTAAATTGTTTTGTAAAATAAACAGAAATTATCCGATACACTCTTTTTATCAACTCATAAAATTTGAATGCAAGATAGGGAGCTATTTCGTTGTTGCAATCGTCACCGCACATATAAAAATGTTGACCCATAAGATCGGCTTTAGTCAAGAATTTTTAGTTAGTAAGCCTTATTAAATAAAAAATAATATATTCGACATGATATACCGCTATCCACTGGAGGTTATTGTGGTCTTTCTGGTTATTTTTGTAGTCTCCTCCACATGCAAGAACCACGGGACGAAATATCGATACAGGACGAGACGTTGAGCTATCCTTCATCAAATGTGAACTGATTTTGATGATTGTTGTTTTATTAAAATATATTTTACTTCAAGAGTGGTATATTATAAATTTGAAGTAAAACTTCCAAAATAGGGAATGAAACTTTTAATATAAGTAATTAGACGATATTAAGAGTGATATTCCTTACTCCACTCTAAAAGTTGAAAATAATACTTTTAATAGTATTCTTTTTAGCCTTTACCTTAAAGAACTAAAAAACATAAAAACTAAGGCTTCAAACAACAAAAAAAATATTTTATACTTTAGCTCTTTGACGATAAACGTCAACAAAAACCAACTTGATTTAACTTTTTAAAAGTTATTTTTATTTTAAGTTGTTTTAATTCCAAAAATGAGTACTATCATTTAATAAATGAATAAATTAATGTCTTTACGTGTTTTAACAATAATTATATACTACTACTATTTATATAATATACTAATACACATCTAAATGATATAAAAATGTGATGATCAGAAATTCTATAAAGTAGTGAATTGAAATAGTATAAAGGGTTTGTAAAAAGGAGTTTGTTTGTCGATTATTGGAAACAAGAAATATTACAAAGGTTCTTATAAAGGACAATAAAATAATTTAAAGGTTTGTAACATAAAGATTTCTTATATTTACGCGAATACTACACATTGAAATAATACTAGTTTTTACGGAATTTATCGCGTATATTTAACTTTTTAAATACCCGACGTTTCGAGAGCTTTACAGCACCCATGGTCACGGGAAGGACTGAGATGTTCAACATCCAGATGTCATAGTTAACCGCGGTTACCATAGATTAAAATTTTAATCTTTATAAATTTTATAAATTTTACGTAATGACTTAATGTGAATTTCACTATGAGGACGAATACGAAATTCATACTGCGTTAAAATAAAGTATCAGTAAGTGAATTCTTTTAGGTCACCAGAACATGACACACCTTATTTTACGAGTAGCGTAAACCCACTAAAGATGATTGTAAAGCATGACATCCTAACTCGAACGAAATTTAAACGAAATTTATTATTTTAGAAGAAACAACAGGTACTTCAAATAAGAGTTGATAACTCCTATTTGAAGTACCTGTTGATTTTTTTAAATATATTAAAAGGAATTGTGCATGTCTGAGAAATTAGAAAATATAAAAATAATTCAAGGGCTCGTGAAGCCCGCGTTTAAAGTTACCTACAATTTTGTCCACCTGATTCGAACTTGGATAACTTACGCCTTTGATATTTTCACAACATACGTAGGCGGTCCTATAATGAATTGGCCTAACTATGAACCAGTGAAGGAAATGAAACGAAACCAAGTTTATTTTTCAATATAATCACCATGAATACTAACACACTTCTGACATCTGTGAATCAACATCTCTAAACCTTTATAAAAATAATCACATTTTTTATCCTCAAAATGACTGAAGACGGCCGCCTGCAACTCTTCATCGCTTGAAAATTTTCTTCCTCTTAAGTCCCGTTTTAAATTTGGAAATAAATAATAGTCGGACGGGGCCTTGTCTGGACTGTAAGGTGGATGTTGAACTTCTGTGAACCCGCATTGACGAACTGCATCCTTCGAAACGCCAGCGGTATGAACAGGGGCGTTGTCATGGAGCAACAGGACACCTTTAGACAGCTTGCCTCTTCGTTTTTCCTTTATCCTGTCTCGTAATTTATATATTAAAGAAGCATAATATTTGCAGTTAACGACTGTATTACGTTCTTTAAAATCCACCATCAAAATGCCTTGAAAATCCCAAAATATTGTGCACATCAGTTTTTTAGTCGATTGTTGCACCTTTGCCTTTCTAGGGGGCTTTTCACCCTTATAACGCCATTCCATTGACTCGCGCTTACTTTGTGGATCATAATACAAGATCATAGTTTCATCACCAGTCACTAGCCGCTCGATCACAGTCTTTGGATTTTCGCCACAAAGATCCAAAAACTCCGAAGCGCAGCGCACTCTTTCCTGTCTCTGTACCGCTGAAAGAAGTTTCGGTACCCATCTTGCACTCACTTTTTTCATGTGAAGATGTTCATGGATCGCGCGATGAACGGTACTCTTAGAGAGCCCAAGCCTTGCTGCAATTCTTCTATTCTTCAAACGGCGGTCACTCAGAACTTCCTCTTCGATAAGAGCAATCGTTTTGGGAGTGAGCACTTTCACAGGTCGACCGTCGTGGCCAAAGTCTTCGACGGTTTCTCTCCCGAGGCGAAACTCTTTCACCCAATTTTTCACTGTGCTATAGGAGGGGGAAGACTCCTTATACACGCCATCCAATCGTTCTTTTATTTGGGCAGGGGATAAACCTTCTTTAAACAGAAACTTTATGACACTTCGATACTCAGTTTTCGACATTTTGAAAAAATACGCGACTCTCGTTATTCAAATGCCTGTTAAACTAAGACTAAGCATTTCATGTCGATGCATGTTTCTTATATTAAGTGCACGATAAACGTACTATTTAATGCAACACAACATGTAGCGACATGTCGCGTTGAACTATATCAGGCCAGTTCATTATGGGACCGCCTGGTATCTTCTTTAATATAATGTGATATTATTTATAAATTAGAAAAATAACGCCATTCAGCGAAAGCGTAAAATAATATTCTATCTCATACCGTTCCGTTGGTATCGTAAAAGGCTAAACAGAGATGTGAAACATGATATCTTCAGCAGCATTTCCTAAATAATAACTCAAAATATTATAATACTGTGGTTGAACAGATCGTAATCAGGAGGAAAAGTACCTCCGACGAATAATTCTACTATGTTTATTATAAAACTGAAGTGACAAATTAATTTACAGGCCACTTGATGGTAAGTGGCTGATACAGTCCGTTGTGTTGTCACTTTTAAGGACTAGGATGGAATTACTCACAGCCTGTAATTCTACTGGCTCTCTATACAGTTCAGACCACAGACTGAACACAACAGTGTAAGCACAGAGTGTTTGCACTGCCGTGTTCCGGTCGCAGACCGACTGCTAAACAGAAAAGGAATTCTGCCACCTAGTAAAACTTTGCTGTTTGCGTAACGAAACACAATATTATTTGTGAATTGGTTACTTAGATAGTCAAATTCTAAAACCATAGTACACATCAGTTATCTTAAAGTAAATAAACAAACACTAAACAATAGACAATTTCAAATAAGAAAACTACACGAAATCAGGTATAGGCCGTAACAAATTTACAAACTAGCACAGATAAACGGCCAACCAAACAACGAACATTTTCCCTCCAACACTATAAAAGCGAAACGGTCAAAAACACTTGCGCCCTCCTTTCTTCCAAGGAGGGTCGCGTCCGTTTACGGCTTAAAGATCTCTAGTCAGATCGGTAAGCCAAACCCTTAAGGCAGTGTTTAGTGGGTAAAAGTCTCCACATAACCACGCAGCCGGCTGCGTGGTATGCTATGAGCATTCACTGCCTCCCTTCCCCGCTTTCCGGAGGGCAAAAAAATACTTGTTTTTACTCGAAGGCGGTATTGGAATCACTTTTTGCATATTAATGTTGTTTTTTATCGTTTTGTTTTATTCTTGATGAGGCTGTTAATGCTTTTATTGAGACTTGGATTATTTAAAAAGATTTTTTAATAAATTTCGTTTAAGATGTGTATTTAAATGAAAATTGAATTGCAAAAATGAAACTTGTGATGGGCGGCAAAAATTAATCAAAACATAAAATCAGCTTAACTTTTGTAAGAAATAAAAGTTAAAATAATAAAGATGGGTGAATTCGAGAAGGGGAACTTTTGTTTATAAGGCAAAAGTGAAAAGTTCAAAACAGGCGATTTACCAATCAGGTAGAATATTCATCAAGCAACGGCTTATAATAGTTAAAAAATGGAAGGTATAGGTGATGCGCGGTAATAATATGATAGCCTAGGTATTTGCACACATCTTTTTAGAGGAATCCACTTGGCTGGCCCAAGGTGACTGATTCGAGTATAATTTTCTTATGTTTTAGTAAATATTACCGTTTAGTAGCTATGTAAGAATATCCACAACCTCATATCATCCATGGGAGTTGTAAGAGGCGACAGAGGAAACCGGAAACAGGAGATGGGCAGCAGCGTCTTCCTGATAACGCCCAAATAAAAATAATAAACTGCGGTTACCTACAAGGGAGGCCTATCTTCAAAATTTGATTCTTGATAGGCTGTAATGGTGATGGTAGAAATGGTAATTTAATGATATAATATTTTTTTTTGTTTTACTTTAATTTAACTTATACGAAAGTGTTAAAATTGCTTATTTTAACACTTTCGTATAAGTTAAATTAAAGTAGACATACAACAAGTATGCAACTCTGAAACAGTTTTCTTTTTCTTTTATTCTCCATAGATATTTCAATCCATTGCTGGATATAGAGGAGTGTCGTTTTTTATGCCAATAACAACCGTTGAAATCTCGAGCAAAAAATATTTTGCTATGCCGTATGCACTCACCGTATTATAATTTTATTTATTTATTTCAATCAACAAGGATCAGAGCGTAATATTATGTTCATTCAATTTAATTTTAATACTAAAATTGTAAATCATTACTGAAATTAATTATATCAAATGCGTAAATATTTATAATAATATTGAAAATACAATAATAATGATTAAAACTACTTTTACGGATTTTATCGCGTTTATTTTTACATTTTTTTATTATTATTATTATTTTTACATTTTATTTTTAATTCCCGACGTTTCGGGCGCTTTCCAGCACCCATGGTCACGGGGGGACTGAGATGACTGACGTCCCGATGTCATTGTTAAACCCGGAGTACCTTCAGCTTTTTTAATTATTGTTTATGGTCCGATCTATGCAAAATGAACTGACTATGGCCTGAGGTCTTGCAGTGGTATGCTTGGGTTTAGTTTTAATTTTATTGATTATAGGATCCCAAGCAGGTGGTAGTACCCAGCCTCCTTCTCTATTGAAATTAACGCGATAAAATCCGTAAAAGTAGTTTTAATCATGTGTAGTGTTCGCGTAAATATAAGAAATCATTATAATACAATAATAATTTAGAAATAATAAAATATCATGAACCGATATCACTTTAACGTACACCATACCCAACTTAATTATATATTAACAAAAACACCAACAAAACTTATCATAATGATATAAGAACAATAATAATTATTAACCTCATGAAAGCCGAAACAGATAAGTAATCAAAATATCTGAATCTCGCTCACCAGGTGACCGACATATGGGGTGTTTTGCTGACCAAAATTATCCCTGTAGTTGCTTCTGAAACGGGCTAATTCCAGTCATCCTCTCGGGTCATCTGAGGCAACTGGGACTCCGTTACGGACCGCTCCGGGCTCAAATGCAGAAGGCGGTGCTCTCCGATATTGCCCGCATCGTCCGCCGGTTTGCCAAACTTCTTTATAGAAAAGTAGTCTATAAATATAAGTTTCAATGGTTTAAAGTGCTGTGGGTGGGTGGGTGCGCTCGGGATTTGACGGACGCATGCGATTGCATGGGAATTTTAAGAGGATTGAAGGGTTTGTTGTTCATAACTGCTTAAAACAATTCATTTTTTAAGTTAAAATGACAAAAGCTTAAAAGAGATTTCTAAGTTCTATGTGTAATCAGTGACTGAATTAAAAACAGATGTTTTCAACCATTTTCGTTTTGCGAGTAACAAAACCCTAATTACTATAAACAATGAAATACAAAATCTAGGTAAAGGGGGTAAGGCCGGTGGCTAAGGAAGTAATCGTACATAGCATGAAATTACCCTTACAGCAATGAAAGGAGGCCCGTACCTTGGCCATCGGGACGTCGAATACCTCAGCCTTCCCCGTGGCCATGGGTGGAGTAAAGTGCTCGACACGTCGGTAATATAAAATAAGTTAATATACGTGATACAATGCGTAAAAACTAGTTTTATTTAAAAATGCAATGTTCGTGTAAACATAAGAAATCGTTATACTTTTGTTACATGTTATATTTGTTTAAGTTGTTGTCTTTTAAATGTTATATGTGTAATAATGAGTAATCACTGACGAATTTATATATATTTAAAGGAGATGGCCAAAAATATGGTAACCAAAAGTATGGAGGGTACGAACCTGTGCCCTAGACTGTACAGCGATGAAACCTATATCATTTGAAAGTACAGATCTTTTATATAAATAATTCAAAAAGTGCATGTAGCTACGCAGTAGTGGACAAAAGCTATGAAGATTTAAAAATGTTGATTTTGGCAGTCGGTTTTTATCATTATTACAAAATAAAAATATTAATAAAGTTCCAATGCATTAGTGTTATGTAGGTTAATGTATATGCATGATGATTAGGATGTATCCTAACTGGTTAAGCTAAAAAAACCAAGGAGCAGCAGTTTTTTTAGTCTTTGAAGTTATTATTTGAACTAGTTTTTGTCACATAACTATTATTGATCGAAGTATATTAGACTGAAAATAATTAAACTTACATATAACACCGTTTATAATTAGTGGAGCACTTGCGTGGGGCTACAGCACTTATTAAATAAAAGTTAAATACGATAAAACACAAATACGAAGGAAAAGCGTACATATATCATATACCGAAAAACGGCGCGTAAGTCGGTAAACGTGAATCAATTCAAGTCTGACATTGACACTTTGTTTTGATGCTTGACGGACGTATTCAGTGTTTTATTTATATTAATTACTAAAGTAAGATAACTCATCCTATAATGTAACGCTACATGTTTAAGCTGTTGCTGTATTAAACAAATAAATAAAATCATATCCTTTAATGTATTTTGATTATATTGATGTATTAATTAATTCATTAATTGAATGCTTGTATTTATATATCATAAATAAAGTACTTTTATGAGTTTAGCTATTGTTTTTTCCCTACTCTTTTTAAGTATTATATGGCCACATTAAACGTCCCATAGAGTTACTTCAAAGAGAAGGGATCACTTTAAATACTTTTAAACTTGTTTATTTTTCAAAAGCTGTTATGAAATGTTAATAGTTATTCAAAATTCTATTTTTATTTTATTAAAATTAATAGCAATAGTCTTATTCTTGTACATCTTGGGGGCACATTTTGTTCATCTCATTTAAGTGCCTAATTATGCGTGTGGCGTGTTTTCAATAAATGTTCCTTTCTTTCTATTATGTCTGTTATATATATTATATATTAAAATATCCTTCTATCAATTCGTAACTAATTGTTTTGCACACTTACCACTTAAGATATTTGAAAGCACAATCAATTTGACAGATGTGTGAGCAACAAGTGCATCAGTTAACGCACCAATTGTCTCAGATGACGCAATGTCGTTGTTATGTGCATTAGATATCCCGCAAGATGATATGAGAGTTGCATAAAGATCCCTAATTTTGGCTGGTGACTGACTTTAGACAAATATTGAAACAAATATTTTATGTATTTAATACGTATACTCGTACGTGAAATCCCATAAATGCTGATTAGATTCATATTTTTATAGAAAAGCAAAATTATAAATACACGCAATGACCTTTTTAGAGAATTAGGATGTGAAGTGAGCCCTCTACAAGGTTACTGTTAAACATAGGTTTACCCGAGTCCTGAGCCACTTACATTTATTGACTTCCCGCATGTCTTACTAAGTCTTCACTCGCTGATGGCCGGCACTACGTTTATTAATGGCAAAACAAGGCTGCTACTCAAGAACCTTTTTACTCCAGCGGTTTTTTAGTTTTTTTCAGCTATATGTCCGGCTCATTGCCACTTTATCTTACTGATCCGTTAGACTATGTTGGTTATTTTGGTTCTACTCCGAAAGAAACTCCGATGATAACTCCACCTCATGGTAAGTAGTGGGTGGGCCCATAGTTACCTACGACTTACCTCGATTAAAAATCAAAATGTTGATGCATTGTCACCTCCAAGGACTAAGATAGAATTTTTCTTTACTAGTAAAAAGGGTCTACAGCAGTTTATACTCACTACACGAAACAACCGTATCCATACTTCCATATTAATATTATAAATGCGAAAGTGTGTTTGTTTGTCCCTCTTTCACGTCGCAAAAGAGCGTCGGCATGTCATGATTTTTTGTATGGGGATAGTTCGGTGTCTGTAGAGTGACATAGGCTACTTTTTTCCGCGGAAAAACATCTCATTCCCGTGGGAAAATCGAATATGTTGCACAAGTTTGTCTTTCTTTCACGTCGCAACAGAGCGTCGGCATGGCATGATTTTTTGTATGGGGATAGTTCGGTAGCTGTAGAGTGACATAGGCTACTTTTTTCCGTGGAAAAACATATCATTCCCGTGGGAAAATCGAATATGTTGTAAAATTTAATTCAGTTAGGTGGCACCACCGTGATTCTACAAGACGAACGACGGTACGATGGGCGAACAAAGAAGGTCAGAATATCTGGATTATTATGTCTTTTTTACCAAAATAAAAATAAAAAATGTATGGATCTGTATTTTTCCATTTTCCACGCAGGACTGGGAAGAGAGCGATAAAAAATATAAAATTCACCAGCTGATTTTCTTCAAACGTTTTGGTGCATTGTAATTCACAGAATAGGCGATAACCTCGCAGACGATATTAAGTAATCCGTTGATGCTCTGCCTACCCCGCAAGGGTTACAGGCGTGATTATAAGTATGGATCAGAAATACTATCACCACCTGTCACGCTTTCACCCTTAACTATTACTTAACTGTGGTAGAAACAGTTCTTAGTAAGCCTTATTAATAAGCCCTAGTAATATTTATTGAACGGAAATGAATACAGTTCTTATATGTGGTTATGAATGAATCGGTATTACAATAAGAAAAATTGTGCAAAATTATAAGAAAAATATTTTTGAGAGTTCTTATTAACTAACGTATACATAGTTTAAATTGATTCCGCTAGATGTCGTTACTAGGTTTTTAAAACGCGATAACGAAATGTTTCCTGATATGTACTTAACTCACGCCGTTGAGCCGCGCGTCCACTTATAGTGCATACGGTACCTATACGATTAAATTGTTTCTATTTCGTAGCGTACTCGACTACCTGCTTTCGATTTCGGTTGTTTGTTATTTGCTTTGTGATTTGGTAACGGTTGAATGGATATTGGCCTTCATTTTCGGATTTGAGTATTTTCTTGGATCGGTTTTGTTGATTTGGTTGGTATTCCTTTATACATATTTAGACTCTGGTTTTGATTTTGGATTTTGTTTATTTAGAATCGTGAATTGGTTATCGTTGTTTTAGGTTGTTTAACAATATTTCAAAGGAATATTAATAGTATAGATAGTGTATACGGTGGTACCTTTACACTTACTTCCTTTTTCGTTGGTTATATTTACTCGTATATTGACTACTGCTTTCGATTTCGGTTGTCTGTGATTTGTTTTGTGATTTGGTTTAAGTTGATTCGATTTTTTTGAATTTCGAATTCGTTTATCGACGACAATACGACACGTGTTTCGCCTCTATACGAGGCATCCTCAGGTAATGTAGACTCTACGGCGACTGACCGCTAAGAAGCGTCGTCGAAGCGTATTGTCGTCGATGGTGTGTCTTTCCTGGAATAGTGGTGTTGGAAGTAGTGGTGCCGGGAGTAGTGGTGTTGGGAGTAGTGGTGCTGGGACTAGTGGTGACGGAGTTAGTGCATGCAATTGAAAGAGTAAGACACATCATTGTAACTAGTTAGCGGAAGGTTGCAAAGTAATAAATTATTTATTATAATGGATTTCCGCAAAGTAACGCCTGATTCTATCAATTAACTTGTTTGTTTGTTCTTCAATTTATAAGAAGATATGGAATGTAGTGATTATGATAAACATTTTTATGAAGATTTTCTTAAAATTATATTACACAATCACATTTAGTTAAGAAATAAGTAAAATACACGTTTTATCTTCGTACTCATTAATTAGCATAATACGATATTTGAGCTTAACTGCAAATGTGCTGACCAAACTTGCTGATGAAAGGGTACGTAGCATTTTATTCATATAACGCCAACAAGTGAGTTTGAGTATAATAAGTCACCAACAGATTTTTTTAATGTTAAAAAAATATAATTTTATCATCAGTCGTTATCTTAGTAGTTTTATTGTTATTTCACCGATACGAAAAAGGAACGATGTTTATTTCTTCATTAAATTTAAGAAGAAAATAATTAGAGTAACTACATAAATACGTATGCATAGAAAAAAAACCTACAATTTATACAAATAAACAGAACTGAAATGTCTGTGTGTAATTCAAAAAAAAAACAGCTTTTTAATAAATTCATATGGAAGTATATATGGTATTTATTACAAAAACAAAATTTAAAAAAAATTGTCTATCTATCTATCTATCTAAAAAATGTTCTGTCTGCTTGTTCCAGTCATTGATTTATATATTACACTAAAACTCAATGGTTCCAGTTACTTTCTGAAATGACTGAACCAATTTTTACGAGAATTTCACTAGCAGATAGCTGATGTTATAAGAAGTAACTTAAGCTATTTATTTTAGAAACAAATTAGGGTTACGCAACACAATTAAAACCCATAAAATAAATATATTACACGCGGGCGTAATCGCGGTGAACAGCAAGTTGTACATAAAATGAGTCAATATAATTGTCTCGCTTTTTCTAATTTAAGTTTCAAATTTGACAAAAGAAGACAAATCTATTGAGGATGTTGCGTGTAATTTATGCGTAAAAGTCAAGTGGTCATCTTTTGTCTCCGTATTTTATGCCTAATATGAGACTAATTACATTCGTATTTTCTTATTTACTAGAAAAATATCTATTTTAGTAGTATTACGTGTGAAGTTACTTTACAAAACATGATTTTTATCTATAGTGATTTCTTTCGCAATGTTAGCAACAATCGATATTTTAGATATTTAGTTTATATTATCTTATTATACATCAATAAATATTTAGAAAATAAGACAGAACGGACGATCAAGTAATATTTTTTCTAAATCAAGTGATTATGATTATTTTATTACATTGTAAATATTAGTTCCGCAAAATTTAAAAACTAATAGTTAGCAAGGTACGAAAACTAAGTCTTGATAGACAAACGATAACATAAGCGTGTTGGACCCCACTTGTTATCTCAATTTTATATGCTGATTAACGATCTGCCCCGGCATCGCACGAGTGCTTTCTACATCTCGACAATTACAGTGCCACTTATCGGGTCCAGTTGTGAGTGTTCATCAAAATCGGTCCAGTTGTTCTCAAGTGATGATATTTCATACATGCAGCAATTCATTTTTATTTATTATTTTAACACTTGCTTAACGCAAATGTTTTTACCTCGAATGCACTGTCCACTGCCGAAAATAGGCCTCCCCACATGAATGCCACAAACGCGATCTTGAGCCACCTGCATCCATCGACTTCCTGCTGTCTTACCAGGGCGTCACTTCATCTAGTGGGGGACCACCCCACACTTATATTTTTTTTATAGGATAGGGTGACAAACGAGCACATAGTCCACCTGATGGTAAGTGGTTCCTGCGGCCCATAAACGTCTACATCTATCTTCCATTACAAATCAAAATGCAGATGCGTTGTCACCCGTGAGGACTGAGATGGAATGCCTCATTTCCAGTAAAAAGGGTCTCCGGTTCTCTACACTCACCATACGAAATACAGCAGCATTAAGCTACTATTTCACGCTGGTATTCTGTGAGAACGTGGTCCTTCCCCGGTCGAGCCGACCCATTCGTGCTACAACTATACTACTAATATAATTGCAGCATGGCTCTACCACGTATAAAAATTATATTATATTTTATATTATATTAATTATATATTATATATTATATTATACATTATTTTATTTATATAATATATTATATTATACATTATATTAATTATATTAATTATATATTATATTATACAGTATTTGTAAATTACTTGACAACAGCGAAACAATAAATTTGTGCAAATTTGACCTTAATCGGTCGAGTTGTTCAGAACCTACACAATTACTAACAGACCGAGCAATACACCTCATTCTTGTTCTTTAAATATATCTTTGCTTACTAAAATATTACATTTTCTTATTACTTCTGATCGACACATTACGTAGTCTAGGTCACTCATAAACAAAAAATATGTCGCCATAAACAGTGACAAAATGAGTTACGATGCCACATTCGGCAATCATCTTTAGTGGTAGTAAATAACAAATACGACTTGATGAGTATATTTTATTGGTATTCGGAAACCCGTATTTTTGGCATATGATTATTTTATACCGAAGGCCGAGATAGCTCAGAGGATAAAAATGGCCTTAAAATTTCATAGTACAAGAACGAAGTTCGACCTCAGACGATATAGTTGAAATCGTTAAATACAATTTTAAGTTCAGACTTACCACGTTCTAAAGAAATAAAGGAAATTATAGTAAGGAATAGGGAGAATTAGCAGACATCATACACATTTGACACTTCTTCTCGTCATTGGCCTGAGCATTCCCAATGTGTAAACAAGATGGTAATACCGTCATCTATCGAAAGCCATTGGATGTTTCTAGCAATTCCCATAGTCGCTTTTTACCGCATTTATGGGACAAAATGTGGTAATGGTATGACGTATTCACCACAAACACGCTACATGGCAGTTGACTGTTAGTTCGAAAATCTCCCAAAACATGCTTGCCGGCGTGCACATACTTGGTCCACCAAACTAATTAACGGTAAATTAACTGACTTTCCACGAACCTAAAACGGGAGCTGGCAGTGTTTTGAACCAACGAAGGCGTGAAGATTATGAAAGTCAGTATTATTACAGATTTCATTAAAAGTCCTCAGAGGCAAAACGGATTTGTATTATCTTTGTTTCATATAAGTTACAGGTGTGCATTAAACTGTAAAAGAAGTACAATTATAACAATTATAAGGTCGTGTGTCACTCAAATTTTATATAAAAAAAATAAAACGTATGATATATTCCAAGCACTAGTACCGGTCCAGTAGAATCCGGTAGAGATTTTTTAGAACAAAATTATTTATGTGTTTAACACATTTTATTAAAGTTAATATGTTATGGCAAACTTCTTGAGAAATGACAACTAGTTACAATTATATACAAACAAAAACAGTTTAAAACAATGCCATTTTACGACTTTGTCTGCCTCGTTTTCTAGTGGTCATAAACGCCGTTCCAGGTTCGAAAGCGGTTCGGGCCAATGTCAGTAATTGGGTTATGTAAAGAAATTCTTAGTTGCAGCCTGGAATTAGGAACTTGGCTGTTTTTTCCATCGTGCTGAAAAAGCAAATGCCTTCCCGGACCAGAAAGGGATCTTGTCTTGCACGTGATCTCTCTCGTATCAGATTGCAGTCTTATTGAACTATAAGAGCGAAGGAATAAAGAGTGAACCTGTTTCTTATTTCTTATTAATTCTTTTTTAAAAACGTATCCCCCAGACTTGGATTTTCTCGTGTGTCTTGGAGTAGTTTACATAAATTGACAAACATACAGACCGGAGTCAGTTATTTGTAAACTATACAAATACTCTCATACTAAATATAATATACTATCAAATACTCAAATACTCTCTACGTGATAAAGCCATGCTGCAGTTATATCAGTAGTATAGTTGTAGCACGAATGGGTCGCCTCTACCGGGGGAAGGACCACGCTCTCACAGAAAACCAGCGTCAAATAGTAGCTTAATGCTGCTGTGATACCTATGGCGAGTATAGAGAACCGGATACCCTTTTTACTGGAAACGAGGCATTCCATCTAAGTCCTCACGGATGACAACGCATCTGCATTTTGCTTCGTAATCGAGGATAGATGTAGATGTCTATGGGCCACAGTAACCACTTACCATCAATCAGATGGACTGTGTGCTCGTTTGTCATCCTATCCTATAAAAAAAACTTCATCAATTCAAATCCGCAGGCCTCAAAATTATAACTCATTGTTAAGCCACTGCGATACAAAGCCAACAAACGTGTGCTTGTGCATACACTCCAACACTATAATCCTGTTCCTCCTCGCCCTCGCCGCTTACGGTCGCCTGCGACCTAACCGTGAAGTGCTAATAATCGGTTGAGCCCATGAGCTCCCAGTGCGTTTACTCAAGAAAGAAGAAAGAAGATAAAGACATTTTATCTTCCTTCTTCTTTCTTGAAGCTCTTGCGCGCGCTTTGTGTCGTTGTGTGCCTTTACGGCCACCAGGTACATCGCCATTGTTCTATTGTGTAGTGCTAATTAGGGCCCCACGTTCTCCGGATTTCCAGTAAAGTAGTTAGTAGAAGTAGGTAGTAGTAGTTTCCTGTAAGTAGTTTATCGCACTCCCGCTGCCTCAGAGGCAGCAATTCTATTGTTTTTAATTTCAGTGTTCGCTTGTCGCATTAGGCGACAGCTAGGTACACACCCTAGCGTACCAACGCGCTAGTTGTATAAGTGTTCGTTTAGGCACACACCTCCCTCGCCTAAAGGTGGGGGGGCTTGATACACAAGTTGTTCTTTTTACCACTGACAAGATGGCGGCTAAAACTATAGCCGAACTCGCAGACTTCTTCGGTAAAGTATGGCCCGACGCTTGGGCGATTTTCCTAGCCCAACGCAACAAGCCGGCTGCTGAACGTCCCGTAGTGCGAATCGACGACTCTATGTCGCCGAGCACCGGACCCTTGACCCCTGTGTCCATCGACACAGTTTACGACACCGCGTCCCCCGCGTCTTCTGCGCTCTCCACCCGCGGTCCCTCTCCGTTGTTTTTGGACGCCGAATTAGGCTCCGAGATGGATACAGACAACCACCGACCCGAAAAACCCGATGACGAAGGCTTCACCCTAGTCTCGGGTAAAAGGCGTAAGCGCACCGCCGCGAAAAAGGGATACGAGCCTCACTCGGCCCCTACGTCGCCCAACGCCACTCCAGCCAAAAAAGTCGCGCCTTCTAGTAGGACCGCGATCAAAACCGCGAAAGCGACTCAGGCCGTACCAAGGAAGGATAACCTGCCGCCCCCAATAATCTTACAGGACAAATCACGCTGGAGCAACCTATGCAAGTGGATAGACTCCAAAAAGATATTCTGCCCCAAAGTCTACAATGGACCACAGGGCATCTGTATCCACGTCGCAACGACGGACGATTTCCACGCTATAACTGCGCATCTTAAAGGTCAGAATCTGAGCTTTCACACTTACTCTCTCGCAAAGGACCGTTACCTCCGTGTTGTAGTTCACGGACTCCCTAAAGAGCTTGAAACCGAGCACATATTAAGCGATCTTAAATCGCAAAACCTGCCTGTTGGAGAAGTGCACAGGATGCACCATACAACCGAAAAAAAAACGATACCTAGATCTTTGTATATCTAGTAATACTGGACCTGTCTCCAGAGGGCAAAGAGATATTTAACATCTCCAGGATATGCAATCTCACGGGGATTGTTGTAGAGTCCCCGCATAATAGGAGCATCGTTGGCCAATGCCACCGATGCCAATTATACGGTCACTCGGCCAGGAATTGTTTCGCCCGGCCTAGGTGCGTCAAGTGCCTAGGCGATCATGGCTCACCTGAGTGCCCCCGAACGCCCGAGACGGAGGACCCTCCGAGCTGTGTTCTGTACGGCGAAGAGGGACACCCAGCGAGCTATCGCGGGTGTTCCGAAGCGCCACGTAGGAAGCAGAATGGAGGAGCAATCCGATGCGGACGAGCGGGCAAATCCAGTAGGCGCCCACGGCATTCTGCCCCATTGATCGCACCAACCTCGGTGCCGCAACCCGCGCCCGCTCAGGCTACAGCCAAGCTCGCACCCGTTAAAGGGACTTCCGGGCAAGGCCCAAGCCTTCCGGTGCCTTCAGCACCTTAGCCCAACGCATGGGTTAAGCCCCCGGCGATTGTTAGCGCGGCCGCCTCACGGCCAGTGCCTCCTCGCCAGGCCCATAAGCCCAAACCCGCTCCTCAGGCACAGTTAAACATCGACACTGACCTTTCGTTAGTGTTCAACTTCGCCAGCAATATTAATGCGGCCGAAGTCACAACCTCAGCCCGCAAACTTCGCGAAGCCAAGTCTATTCAAGATATGCTCAATGCTAGCATTGAGCATATCAGTCTTATCCAAGCGATAGGTTCGTTCCAAAGTGCCTAAGCCAATTTATTTTTTCATAACCAAAATGGAAATACGACCTATAGGTAGAACTAAGCCCAGGTCTCTGACTGTCGCTTTCTCATCATCATGCTAGTGCAAGAGACCTTCTTGAAACCTAGTTTGAGCGATCCCAAAATAGCCAATTATACCTTAGTAAGAAATGATAGGCTGACCGGACCTAAAGGCGGCACCTTGATCTACTACAAAAGGTATTTGCAATGCGTACCGATAGATACTCCGCCGCTTACTAACTTAGAAGCGTCGGTCTGTAGGATAGCACTTACGAGCCATCCACCAATAATAATTGCATCAGCATACCTGTCTACCTTAAAAAGTATATAAACAAAAAATGAGATTGACTTCAATATGACGACCAGACGCCAACTGTTCAGTGATGTCTCAGTGATCGCAAGGGTGAAAACTGGCAGCGATCACAGAGTGGTTAGAGGCACACTGAACCTAAACGTTAAGTTGGAGAGGTCTCGTCTTATGAAGTCAACGCTCCGTCCCCCTCGTGCTCTAATCCAGAAGCCCGAAACCTTTCAGCTCGAGTTACGCTACCGCTTTCAGTGCCTAGAAGATTGCAATGCAGTGGACGATATGTATGACAAGCTCGTGGAAACTGTCCATGCGGTCGGAGCTAAGTTCTGCAAGACCGGCCGCAGAAGAACACAAAATCTCTCCGATCACACTCTTAATCTCATGGCTGTTAGACGGAAGATGAGGCTGCAATCGTCGACAGATTTGACAGTATACAGGCAACTGAACAGACAGATCTCCAAATGCATGCGGCGAGACTTACGCAAACTTAACACTGCTCGTATTGAAGAAGCGATTGAGCGGAACCAGAGCTCCGAAGTCTTTACCAGAGATCTGTCTGCCAGTAAGAGCCAACTGTCAAAGCTGAAGACTGAGTGTGGCAGCATCGTTTCCGGGACACCTGAGATTCTGAGTGAGATTGAGAGGTTCTATGGGCAGCTGTACACATCATCGTTGGAGCCACACGCAAGTGTGAGTAACGATCCAAGAGCGGGTCTTATCCGAAACTATTCCGATGTTATCCCGGACGTCAGTCTGAGCGAGATTAGAATGGCTCTCCAGCACCTTAAAAACGGCAAGTCCCCGGGCGGGGATGGAATTACAGCGGAGCTTCTGAAAGCGGGTGGAAAACCGGTACTTGAGGTCCTTCAGAGGCTCTTTAATTCCGTCCTCCATGGTGGCACTACTCCAAAGGCGTGGAGCAGAAGTGCGGTGGTCTTATTCTTCAAGAAAAGTGACAACGCCCTCTTGAAGAACTACAGACCGATACCCCTTCTGATCCGCGTCTACGTGCTGTTTTCGTCTCGCACGCAGACTCGACGACTTCCAGCCCCCCGAACAAGCTGGTTTCCGAAAAGGCTTTAGTACCATAGACCACATACATACCCTTCGGCAAATTGTACAGAAGTCCGAAGAGTACAATCTGCCACTTTGCTTGGTGTATGTGGACTATGAGAAAGACTTTGATTCCGTCGAAATTTGGGCGGTGCTAGTCTCTTCAGCGGTGCCAAGTTGACTGTCGGTATATCGAAGTGCTGAAGTGTTTGTACAGTAGGGCTACGATGGCTATCCGAGTACAGAACCAGAGTACGAAACCTATACAACTGCAGAGAGGTGTAAGACAGGGTGACGTTATTTCCCCGAAACTCTTCACCGCTGCATTGGAAGACGTTTTCAAGTTACTGGACTGGAAAGGTACTAATAATACATACGGTATTAACATCAATGGCGAGTACATCACTCACCTTCGATTTGCCGACGATATAGTACTTATGGCAGAATCGCTGGAGGACTTAAGCACAATGCTCAATAACCTCAATAGTACCTCCCAACGGATAGGTCTTAAGATGAACATGGACAAAACAAAGATCATGTTTAATGTCCATGTCACACCTATGCCGGTAGTTGTTGGGAGCACTAAGCTCGAAGTTGTTGACGAGTACGTTTACCTGGGACAAATAGTCCGGCTAGGTAAGTCCAACTTCGACCGAGAGGTCAATCGACGGATTCAACTCGGCTGGGCAGCGTTCGGGAAATTACAACGCATCTTCTCGTCAGGTATACCTCAAAACCTGAAAACTAAGTTGTACACTGGTTGTACTGCCTGTTGCCAGTGATGACATATGGAACTGAGACGTGGTCCTTCACTGCTGGCCGTATGAGTATGAGTAAGTCGCTCAGCGAGCTATGGAGAGGGCTATGCTCGGAGTTTCTCTGCGTGATAAACTTAGAAATGAGGATATCCGCAGTAGAACCAGAGTGACCGACATTGCCCAACGGATTAATTAGCTGAAGTGGCAATGAGCCGGCCATATAGCTCGAAGAACCGACAACCGTTGGGGAAAAAAGGTTATCGAGTGGCAGCCTCGTACCGGTAGACGAAGTGTAGGGCGACCCCCCACTAGATGGAGTGACGACCTGGTAAGAAATGCAGGAAGTCGATGGATGCAGGTGGCTCAGGACCGTGCTTTGTGGCATACCTTGGGGGAGGCCTATGTTCAGCAGTGGACTTGTAAAGGGCTGTAATGATGATGATGATGATGATGATGATTCATATTTTATAAAAAAATACAACTTTACTTTTTGACCTCCCTTTGTACTTTTTTTTATAGGATAGGGTGACAAACGAGCACACAGTACACCTGATGGTAAGAGGTTGCTGCGGCCCATAGTCATCTAAATGTATCCTCGATTACAAAACAAAATGCAAGTGCGTTGTCACCCGTGAGGACTAAGATAGACAATGCATTCCATTTTAGTTCTCACGGGTGACACTCATTTCCAGAAAAAAGGGTCTCCGATTCTCTACACTAACCAAGCATTAAGCTACTATTTCACGCTGATATTCTGTGAGAGCGTGGTCCTTCCCCGGCTGAGCCGACCCATTCGTGCTATAACTATACTAATAATATAACTGCAGCATGGCTCTACCATGTATAAAACTAGTTTAGAGATATTTTAGCCATTGTACATAATATATCTAACTGATAGGGTATCAGTGATAAAAACAATATGACATTTCAGAATTCAAATATTTGTATATAAATATCAGGCTCAGAAGGGCTAGAACCCAGAGCCGTACAGCCAGTTATAAAAAAAGGACAATTAATTGATCAATAACCCCATGACAGTAGACACCTAATGAATGAACAAAAGTGGAATAACTAATTTAATTTATTTCCCTACTTGTAAAAAAACCAGGCTTGCGCTTCATACAATTTTGGACAGACTCCTTTACATAAAACAATACGCAAATTTCCATTGACTTAAATATTACTAGCGTAAGGACCGGGCCGATCGAACAACTAAAACGGACCAGTGCGCTGGCCCTAAAAATACAGTTTAGGGCCAACGCGAATCGGTCGACAGTGGTGCGCGCGCAGGACAGATTTGTCTGTCACAAATATGTCTAGTTGCGTGGTAAAAGAATGCAAAAATTACGATACAAAGATTAAAAAAATAACACGGGATATCGTATCATCCCTATATAACCTTATATTAATTTTGTAACAATAAAATTATTTATAAACGCATTTTGAAAGTTTTATATTACAGTTAATTTATTTAAGTTACCAAGATTAGGCCAGGGTTGGATACAGATCCTCAAAAATATTGTACATGGAAAATAAAAGATCACGTTTGACGTTTCGTGTTTCTTTTTTCCCATGTGCCGGGATTTTGGAGTCACGTATGTTGTACTATTATTTATTCTGTGGTCACGCGTCTAGTTTATCTATATGTTTCATTTTTTGACGGTTTTATTATTATTTCTGTTTAATTTCTGTCTAAAGAACTTAGTGTAAGTAAAATTTTGAATATTGGTACCTAACATATTTTATATTCAATAAGGGTAAAACGAAAAGAGTACAAAAGAAACCATATCTGCTTAATGAATCTGAAAATCTGATTCATAAAACATTTTGTAATTCTATTTTCAAACCGATTGCATTTATCATTATAGCATATTATATTATCATGGTAGCCCCTTATCATAGTTGTATCAATAATGCAACATAAATGCATCGATCGAGCATCGATTGACCAGAAAGGTAGCTAATTCTAATTTTATTAAAAAAACGTGGTATGAGTACAGTGTTTTTTTTTGTACCCTACAGAAATTCTCGATATCGTAGGGGTAATATTAAAATGTAAAAGGACCCAATAATAATACAATTCGACCGTTAAGTAAAATTATGGTATTTTCACTTAGTACTGTTACTATACTATGTACTAAGAACTATGAAATAATGGTACAATTAGGATAATTATACTACGAAATCCGACCCTGGTTACGTCGTGTTTTGATATGACTTTTGTATTATGACAGATGCGCTTCTTATTATTGTATGAAAAAGTTATGAGTAAATATTTAGATGGGCCTATCCTTCCTTTTGAAATCAATGCAAATTTCCTTCAGTTTATGATAAATTTCGTAACCAAAATGTAAATATTTTAATAAACAATTTCGGCTGTGGAGTAATAATAGGCTGTCCTGAATATTTTAAATCGACAGTAGCCTAATGATAGGGCGCGGACCGCGAATTCGAAAAACCTGCCATTCGACTACTGTCGTGGACCACTTGTAACAAAATAATTTTAAGCTTACCAGGAGTAGTTAAAGCGAATATAAGAAATGTTCATAGCATTGTTAGTATTTGAAAAACTAATAAAAAAGTAGGATAATTGCTCCCTTATAAGAAAGCACTGAGCAGGAACTTTAAAGAGAGTACTGCGAAGAAACGTGCTTAACAGCCCTACCAATCTTACTAAAATTTTATTTTATTACGTGTTTCTGGGGTCAAAAATCTGTAAGTTTTCTATGATCGAAACAAATCTTGTGTAATAATCGCAAAATGTAGTGAGTTTAAGTGACTTTTAGTTAAAGTAATTATAGTTATAAAAAATTCGTTGGCTAGAAATTGAGTCTTGGGAGACTTTTTTTTTTTTTTTTATAGGTTAGGGTGACAAACGAGCACACAGTCCACCTGATGGTAAGTGGTTGCTGCGGCCCATAGACACCTACATCTATCTTCCATTACAAATCAAAATGCCGATGCGTTGTCACCCGTGAGGACTGAGATGGAATGTCTCATTTCCAGTAAAAAGGGTCTCCGGTTCTCTACACTCACCATACGAAATACAGCAGCATTAAGCTACTATTTCACGCTGGTATTCTGTGAGAGCGTGGTCCTTCCCCGGTCGAGCCGACCCATTCGTGCTACAACTATACTACTAATATAATTGCAGCATGGCTCTACCAGGTATAAAAACTTCTAGTAATAAATTTAAAAACGTAAAGACTTCTAGTAATAAATTTAGAAACGTATACTCTAACCTACAAGTAAGCTCTGTTATAAAACAATTGAAAACTATACACGATTTAATGATGTTAGCACTAAAAGGTTCATGTTGCAAGATATTCCAAGGTTAATCTTGTCTTTCTAAAGAAGTTAAGCTAAGGCTTCAAACTAAGCCAAACCCAAGATATTGTTTTGTTGTTTTTAGCAGTTTTATAAAAATACACCAATCTTGATCTGTCTACATGCTTTAGTTTTTATATTCAGTGCTTGTCAAGGACGTGTTTCACAAAGCACACAGAAGGCATACTACTACTAGATATATTGTATGACATATGCAATTGCATACCTTCGGTGACTTTGAAAAGAGCCGTTTGGGTTTGCTTGAGCGAAAGAAAAATATATTTACATACAATACAATTCACGAACAAAAGAAAAGCTTGAACAAAGTACAAACAAACTTACGCACACATCTTAATATTTAAAAAAAAAGGAATGTTATACTATTCTTGTAACTAAAGTATTGTATGTTAATTAAGGAAGAGCGAGTTTTCCTGTCACAAGTATTTAAAAATACTTAAAAGGAGAACTCTAATATATTGCTATGATTATAAATTTATTGTTACAGAATAAACATTTTTAATTTTTTTTAATTATGTAAACAAGCTATGTACAAAATAACAAAAAAAAAAAACGGACGCATGGCAGATGTGAAACGTTGAAATTATTTTGTTTGAGTTATATGCATAGAAGAACAGATTACGACAGGAATTAGAGATGGTATAATGAGAAGATAATCTTTTGCAAATTTTATTAATATAAAATTTGTAACTATTTATAATATAATTATTCATTTTAAATTTTAATAAACCGTACAAAATTGATATTTTTAACTCTTAAGGTAATATAAACTTTAAATTATTCAATAAGCCGATAGCATGTTTGTGCCATCTAGCGTAATCTTGACGTACCACCGTGAGAATCAATCAATTTTCGTTCAATAAAATAACTTCACCTATAGAATTAAGTAGATGGTGCTATTAACATTTTATATATTGAAGGACAAAGGAAATATTCTTTTAAAACTTTAATACTTGTATTCATTTAATTTATTACATTAAAATTTCAGGCTTCACATAAAAAAGGATTGTAAAAATTGATAGAATCAGGTGTTACTTTGCTGAAATCCATTGTAATAAAAAATTTATTACTTTGCAACCTTCCGTTAACCAATTAGAATGATGTGTCTTACCTGGATTGAAGATCACCTCCCGCCCTCCCTCAATCGCATGCACTAATTCCGTCACCACTAGTCCCAGCACCACTACTCCCAACACTACTACTCCCGGCACCACTACTTCCAACACCACTATTCCAGGTAAGAGACACTATCGACGACAATACGACACGTGTTTCGCCTCTACACGAGGCATCCTTAGGTAATGTAGACTCTACGGTGACTGACGCGGTCAGTTAGTTATAAGCTAAGTGAACCCCGTTCACGAGGATAGGGCTCGAGAAAGGTTAAGAACTTAAAATGTTCTATTCCACTTATATCAGGTTTACATTATTAATTTATTGTTAATTATCCCTTCCCGCTTGGAAAAGGTTCACAAAATATTTATACAAAATACCCGATACAAGGGCTTCGCTCTCCTACATTTATTTAAAATAAATGAAGGGGAGGCACACGGCTCCACACACGCCGTGCGCGGTGAGCGCCAACCATTTTGATGCACTCCCCCGAAGGGTACGTTAATTCGGGAACTGGACCGTAGTCCACAGCAAAATAACTGGCGAACCAGTAAAAGAGGCTTGGCCCCTTGTTAGTGCGCAAGCACAAACATCGACCGAAGTCGCGCATGTCAATGCGTGTAAACGCCATACAGAATACGAACGAATCCAGCCACAGTGAATGTACGTCACACGGTTTAGGCAAATAGGCACACTGGCCGTAAACCCTCCGTGAGCGCCACCACCTGCCAGACCGCCGCTCCTGCAGACGTGATGTAAGTGTATTGTATCACCACCAGTTGCATGATCAGCAAGGCTACTAGCCGCAGAGCGTGTCATGAGTTAAGCGTTAGCGTTAGTAGTTAGTAGCGTTAAGCGGCTTTCGGTCGCAGCCTTGGGGGTCTCCCAAGATCCTCCCGCCAGCTACCACCCGCATGAGGTCGACACATATGCTCCACCAACCAATACAACGGCAGATATAGCCAAAAGGCAGTTATAAGATAAGAGTAATAATTTGCCATCAGAAAGAGTTTGTGTCACTGACGTTGAGTAAATGCATTTTCGATCATGTTTGTCTCACCCACCAACAAGTTGCCTTCAATCATTCAAAGGTGGCAAAGTTACAGAAATATATTATTATGTTGTTACGTAAAACATCGTGAAGGGCAGACAGTCTGCAGCTCCGTAATGAAGGGACCCGACTTGGGCAAAGCGAACAGGTGTGAGCCAAACCACGACGCAGAGGGCGCCATTGAGAATAGCGTCCAATCTAACAACCATCGCAGAGACGCAATGCTGCAGAACGCAACAAGCATCAATACGACTATCGTCGGGCTTACACCATCCTAAGGTCCCCCTTACATCCTAGCAGACATCACCACCCGCATACCTCCATCGACCAGAACCACAAGAATGCGTCGAATCAGGCGCAGCACACCCGCAGATCCATCACAAGACGCAATACCGCAAGAAGCAGTAAGCATCAATGCAACTATCATACGGATGGCGCCCCCTCACAACACACCTACATGATCTTTATCGACTTTGGTAACAAAGTTTGATATTGTTGTTAACTAAAAATATCACCAACGTATCATAGTAGCACGCTACTAAGACTCCAATGAACGATACTCCACGTGTCATAGCGCTAATGCATTAAGACATGAAGTTCAGTATGCTGGTTACACTTAAAAGTGCTACCAAACACACTCATCATCCCAATCCGAAGAATAGACGACGCATCGCTATGCGCTACGACGTCGCCCACAAACGGTATGGGTGTGCGATGTCCACGGGAAAGCCGTATTGCTACAACAAACACGCTTACCACCGGAACTAAGATAATATGTCTAGGACACATCGGTTAGCGAGCCCAAGTACCTCGGACCAATTGCTCGTGAAGCAGCATCCATGCCACCATAATAATCCTTTTTCAAGTCCCTAATAAGGACTAGTCATTTTGCAACAGTACTAAGAGCAGTCGGTCACCCGGATATAATGCTTATGCATCAAGGAGACCCTCTATAATAATGATTTTGTATTATAGACCCTACTTTCATAAGTCATTAATATTTAGGACTTCAACCCACGTTTCTACTATTGTAATGCAAATTCATCATAGAGACCATCTATAGTATTGCTTTTGGTATCATTGAGTTTATTATCATTATCAAGTCCCTAATATAGGACTAGACTTACTAGCACAGTACTTCAAGCAGTTGGGCTCCCGACCACCCCATATATATGTACCACTGCAGGTATGTATCTCCAGCAGCTCCTGAACACCTTCCATAACTTAAAAAAATTTAACAAATTCTCTAATTATCTTATAAACGTTATTTATCTTTATTTTTATAATATTATCGACTTGTATTTCTATTGCTTACAAATCATTGCTAAGCCACTGCGCCACGGAGTCGTCAAACTATCACCACTAGTCCCAGCACCACTACTCCCAACACCACTACTCCCGGCACCACTACTCCCAACACCACTGTTCCAGGAAATCTCTTGCTCTTCAATCCAGGTAAGACACATCACTGTGTTTAATTAAACTAATGGTTGCGAATAAGATATTAATGTCTTTATTGTAAGGAATTTCCGCAAAGTAACGCCTGATTCTATCAAAAAAATATAAAATAAAAAATAAGCACATACGGCAGTAAGGGGAAGTACGGGGTGACTCTACAACTCCTGTCCCTCCCTCACATCACCTCCCACCCTCTAGTTCAGGCATGTTACTTCTTTTGAGAGATGTTATATCGCTACCTTCTGATTCGGACTGGTTAATATAGCGCTCAGGAACGTAGTTATAACCCGATCCCGATGAAAAATCCCCGTCGTCTGAAGATTCTACTTCTAATACTCTAGCAAGCTGGCTTTCATTTAAAGGCGGTCGTTCTGATGATCGCAAAGAATAGCGACCGCGCAGAATACGAAGAGATTGAAACAAGATCTATTTATTGGTCCTCAGTAAAACATATTTTAGTAGATTTTAATAGTCTCGCTTTCTACCTAGCATAACCGTCGAAAGAATCTGCGGAATTTGACGTATATTACACAATGTTTAACAGTTTTTCACTAAAAATTTTATTTTGCGGGTTAACCAGACATAATATCTTTTTCGAAGCCTTCTCATGATTAACTGTTTCAGGCTCCCACGTTTCAAACCAGGATAATGCAGAGCCCCGATGGGCCTTACCAGCTTTTGCAACCTTCTCAAAGCTGCTCCATTTAAACTCGTCTCCCAACTTATCAAAGCTTTCGCACCAGGCAGCTGTTCCATCGTTGCCTTTGTCCGGATCAAAAATTGGCACCGCTACGTCGTCGTTTCGCTTATTTGAAACCATTGCATTTCGGATGGTTTCCAACAGCCCTTTCACCAACTCTACATCCATATTGAAATAGTTTGCACTGTAATTTAAAAGAAAACTATTAACAAAAAAGCACGGGCAATCCCACTTACGATGCCATTTTCGTAGAAAATTAAACAAAGAACTAGGAAAAATATTGGTTTAGAAATAAACTTAAATTGTCCTATTAAGCTAAAAGAGCTGTTAAAATCTTCCTCATAACAAGGGACAAATTATGAAAGGAATTTAGCTAATTTAAATTAATATATTTACAGAAAATATCTTCACACATATTTTAACCAAAAGACACAATAAGCAAAAATAAGCAAGACATAGTGGAAATATACTTAACTTGCTAATGTGTAGAATAACCAAGTACTCAAACGACTTTTTTTGAATTCGGAGTATTTCTAAGGTTACCCTCAATGACGCTTTCATTTTTTTACAACTGAATAACACTTAACACATCTAAATATCTACAATCAAATTATAAACATTATTAAACATTAAATAAAATCATAAAAAAACATAAAAACCATTTTCACAGTTTTTTACATTAAATTTGTAGAATAAACATATTTCAGAGTACTTGTTCTGCGCGGGATTCGAACCCGGGATCCCCAGCGCGGCCACTCATTGTTAAGCCACTGCGCCACGGAGCAAACATAATTTGACGACTCCGTGGTCGTGACGATTTCTATCTTCGTCTATGTATATTAACAATTATGCACAGATGTAGATAGAAATAAAGAAAGTCGAGTTAGATCAGCATTTTCAGTCAGACTTTGATCATATAGAAAGTCATATATAATTGAATAAGTACCAAACTATATATAAGTAGATACATTAATGATGTTATATGCGCAAAAAAAGATTTCTTTTAATCTTTTTTTTTCTTGAACATATTCATAAGTAAGGGAATGTATATAATAAATTTTTAAATCTAGAAATATTTTACAAATAAATGAATATTTTATTACGTTATATTTTAAATTAAATTTTCTGATTTAATATTTTGTTCTAACCATTCTCTCAGCCACAACCTAAGTTTTTCTTTAGCCACAGTAGTTTCTTTTAAATTACTTCCCCTTAAGCAAAAATCGGGTCAGGTTTACAATTTGGTTGCCTGAGCTAGAGGGTGGGAGGTGGTGTAGGGAGAGGGGGAGGAGTTGTAGAGTCACCCTCTACTTCTCCCTGCCGGACGTGCTTAGTTTTTATTTCATATATTTTTTAATCAGGCATTACTTTGCGGAAATTCATTATAATAAAGACATTAATATCTAATTCGCAACCATCCGCTCAATCAAACATAATGATGTGTCTTACCTGGATTAAAGAGCTACTCTCGCCCTCCCTCAATTGCGTGCACTAAACCAGTTACCACTAGTCCACTCCCAATACCGCTACTCCCGGTACCACTACTCCCAACACCACTCTTCCAGGAAATCTCTTGCTCTTCAATCCAGGTAAGACACATCACTGTGTTTAATTAAACTAATGGTTGCGAATAAGATATTAATGTCTTTATTGTACGGAATTTCCGCAAAGTACGTATAAAATTAAAATTTATAAATAAAAACTAAGCACGTACGGCAAGGCGAGGAAGTAGAGGGAGACTCTACAACTCCTCCCCCTCCCCCACATAACCTCCCACCCACTAGTTTAGGTATCATACTTCTTCAGACAGAGATGTTATATTCACTACTTTCTGATTCAGACTGGTTAATATCGCGCTCAGGAACGTAGTTGTCACCCGTTCCTGATGAAAAATCCCCGTCGTCTGAAGATTCTTCTTCTAATACTCTAGCAAGCTGGCTTTCATTTAAAGGCGGTCGTTCTGATGATCGCAAAGAGTGGCGACCGCGCAGAATAAGACGAGTTTCACTGCGTCCGCGTGGCATTTCAATAAATCACCTATTTCAATGACACTCTTACTGCGTGGGTGGTGCGATACTAAAAAGACGCAATAATCTATTGGTCAACGGGGGCGCATAGACAGCGGGGAGGGTGTCACCTAGCAATGCAGGAGTAAGCAGGACGAAAATAAGTAACAGAGATTCCAAGCTACGCAATGTTACGAATAAGTAATATTGCGAAGACTGGCATCATTTTATGATGAAAGGGTTGTAATTGGTGCCAGACTACGCAATATGACAAATACGTACTAATGCGCGGATTGGCATCCATGGGATACTTTTTCTAGTGGGTGCCAGCTACGTAATAATGCGTAGCACACCATTTGTATGTGATAAATTTACTTTTAGTCACTAATTCCACCGCAAACAAGCTCTATTTATTGGCCTTCAGTAAAACATATTTTAGTAGATTTTAATAGTCTCAATTTCTACCTAGCATAATCATCAAAAGAATCTGCGGAATCCGACGTGTGTAACAGAACGTTTAAAAGTTTCTTAATAAGATTTTTTATTTTGCGGGTAAACAGACATAATACCTTTTTTAGGGTTCCGTAGTCAACTAGGAACCCTTATAGTTTCGCCATGTCTGTCTGTCCGTCTGTCCGTCCTCGTCTAATCTCTGTGACCGTCTGCACTAGAAAGCTGAAATTTGGTACCAATATGTGTATCAATCACGCCGACAAAGTGGTAAAATAAAAATTGGAAAAAAATGGTTTATTACGGTAGCCCCCCTATATGTAAAGTGGGAAGTGATTTTTTTTTAATTTCAACCCTAACGTGTGATATATTTTTGTAAATGTATTTAAAAATGAATAGGGGTTTACTAAAATCGTTTTTGATAATGTCAATAATTTCAGAAATAATCGCTCCAAAAGTAAAAAACAATGATTCCCCCCCCCCCCTCTAACTTTTGAACCATAAGTTTAGAAAATATGAAAAAAATCTGTAAACTAGAACTTTATAAGGACTTTCTAGGAAAATAATTTTGAAGAAAAGACAAAAAGTTGTACAAAATAATTTCTACACTAAGTTTGTAGTATAATCGTATATACAAGCATTTTTAACTTTGTTTACATATTTTATTATCCTGAACGTATCTTTTTTCAAACAAAAAAAGAAGAGCGCTGCTGGAGCGCGATAATAAACGGATGCGACGGAGTCGCTGGATCCCGTCGCATCGGTAGCGCTTCTGACTCCACATCAGAAGGTTGCGTGTTCAGATCACATCGGGGTCACCATTGTGGCCGTAGTAGGAAAAAGAGGAGATCTCCCGCCGGGCAAGGTGTTGTGCCCGGCGAGCGGCCAACGCTCCAAGTGATAGTTCGGAGAAGTTCATATATACTGTCTATGATTCGGAATGTTAATAGCGCGATTTAGGCTTCGGTGTGTTTCGGTGTGCTAGTGGCGCGACGACAGCGCCGCTACATCACCCCCTGCTCAGACCGGAGGTCGATAGTGTAACCTCGTTGCCGACGAATGTGCAAGTGCCAGGAGATTGCCTTGTAGTCTGCGGTGAGTCGAGAAGAAGGCAAGTAATCTGCAAGAGTGCCGTGGAGCAGAGGCGAGCAGTAAGGCTCAGAGCCGTGCCGAACACTGTATAGCGCAGAGAGTAGCTTGAAGGAACAGGAAGCATTATTATTCCAGTGCTGCGATGAACCTTGTGAAGCTAGATGGCTTGCAGGAAATGAAGACTGCAGACGATATCTGCTCGGGAGCGAATGGGTGGGGTATTCTATGACGATGATGAAGCTTGAAGTTTCCGAAGTTTGTTTGGTTGCGTGTTCAGATCACGTCGGGGTCACCATTGTGGCCGTAGAAAGAAAAAGGGGAGATCTTCCGCCGGGCAAGGTGTTGTGCCCGGGGAGCGGCCAACGCTCCAAGTGATAGTTCGGAGAAGTTCTATATATACTGTCCATGATTCGGAATGTTAATAGCGCGATTTAAGCTTCGGTGTGTTTCGGTGTGCTAGTGGCGCGACGACAGCGCCGCTACACCCACCTTTAAACTCATAAGTGGGAACACTTATTGTGATAGTCATTGTCATAGTCATAGTCATTTATTCCTTAGAACAATATTACATTGTATTGGAAAATTAATTACACAAAATCAGAAATTACGTTTACATGCAATTAATTTAAATAAAACAAAAATCGAATAAAATTTAAATATCATTTGACAATCATTCTATATACTTATATACATTTAATACTTTTCATGTCATAATTAAATATTTTTCATGTCATAGTAGATTAAAATATAGTACATAAACAAAAAAAATTAATATTCATTAAGTTAGTGACGGACGGGAAACTACGGAACCCTACACTGAGCGTGGCCCGACATGCTCTTTGCCGGTTTTTGAATCCTTCTCATGATTAACTGTCTCAGGCTCACACGTTTCAAACCAGGATAATGCAGAGCCCCGAAAGGCCTTACCGGATTTTGCAACCTTCTCAAAGCTGCTCCATTTTAACTCGTCTCCCAACTTATCTAAGCTTTCGCACCAGGCGGCTGCTCCGTCATTGCTTTTGTCCGGATCAATAATTAGCACCGCTACGTCGTCGTGCCGCTTATTTGAAACCATTGCATTTCGGATAGTTTCCAACAGCCCTTTCACCAACTCCACATCCATATTGAAATAGTTTGCACTGTAATTTAAAAGAAAACTATTAACAAAAAGCACGGGCGATCCTACTTATAAAGCTATTTTCATGGAAAATTAAACAAAGAACTAGGAAAAATATTGGTTTAGAAATAGATAAACTTAAATTGTCCTATAAAGCAAAGAGCTGTTAAAATCTTCCTCATAACAAGGGACAAATTATGAAAGGAATTAGGAGCTAATTTAAATTAATATATTTACAAAAAATATCTTCACACATATTTTAACCAAAAGACACAATAAGCAAAAATAAGCAAGACATAGTGGAAATATACTTAACTTGCTAATGTGTAGAATAACCAAGTACTCAAACGACTTTTTTTTGAATTCGGAATATTTCTAAGTTATCCTCAATGACGCGTTCATTTTTTTACAATTTAACAACTTTTAACACATCTAAACGTCTACAATCAAACTAAAAACATTATTAAACATTAAATAAAATCATAAAAAATCATAACCATTTTCACAGTTTTTTACATTAAATTTGTAGAATAAATATATTTCAGAGTACTTGTTCTGCGCGGGATTTGAATCCGGGATCCCCAGCGCGGCCACTCATTGTTAAGCCACTGGGCCACGGAGCAAACATAATTTGACGACTCCGACGACTGGTCGTGACGATTTCTATCTTCGTCTATGTATATTAACAATGATGCACAGATGTAGATGCAAATAAAAAAAAGCCGAGTCAGATCAGCATTTTCAGTCAGACTTTGATCATATAGAAAGTCATATATAATTGAATAAGTACCAAACTATATATAAGTAGATACATTAATGATGTTATATGCGCAAAAAAGATTTCTTTTAATCTTTTTTTTCTGAACATATTCATAAGTAAGGGAATGTATATAATAATTTTTTAAATCTAGAAATATTTTAAAAATAAATGAATTTTTTATTACGTAATATTTTTAATTAAATTTTCTGATTCAATATTTTTTTTCTAACCATTCTCTCAGCCACAACCTAAGTTTTTCTTTAGCCACAGTAGTTTCTTTTAAATTACTTCCCCTTAAGCAAAAATCGGGTAAGGTTTACAATTAGGTTGCCTGAACTAGAGGGTGGGAGGTGGTGTAGGGAGAGGGGGAGGAGTTGTAGAATCACCCTCTACTTCTCCCTGCCGGACGTGCTTAGTTTTTATTTCATAATTTTTTTGATAGAATCAGGCATTACTTTGCGGAAATTCATTATAATAAAGACATTAATATCTAATTCGCAACCATCCGCTCAATTAAACATAATGATGTGTCTTACCTGGATTAAAGAGCTACTCTCACCCTCCCTCAATTGCGTGCACTAAACCCGTCACCACTAGTCCCAGCACCATTACTCCCAATACCACTACTCCCGGCACCACTACTCCCAACACCACTGTTCCAGGAAAT
The DNA here is from genome assembly GCA_907164705.1 of Parnassius apollo. Lineage (NCBI taxonomy): Eukaryota > Metazoa > Arthropoda > Insecta > Lepidoptera > Papilionidae > Parnassius > Parnassius apollo. Next base: position 53,712 of record CAJQZP010000018.1, read on the forward strand.
CTCTTGCTCTTCAATCCAGGTAGGACACATCACTGTGTTTAATTAAACTAATGGTTGCGAATAAGATATTAATGTCTTTATTGTAAGGAATTTCCGCAAAGTAACGCATGATTCTATAAAATTAAAATTTATAAATAAAAACTAAGCACGTACGGCAGGGCGAGGAAGTAAAGGGAGACTCTACAACTCCTCCCCCTCCCCCCACATAACCTCCCACCCACTAGTTTAGGCATCATACTTCTTCAGATAGAGATGTTATATTCACTACTTTCTGATTCAGACTGGTTAATATCGCTCTCAGGAACGTAGTTGTCACCAGTTCCCGATGAAAAATCCCCGTCGTCAGAAGATTCTTCTTCTAATACTCTAGCAAGCTGGCTTTCATTTAAAGGCGGTCGTTCTGATGATCGCAAAGAGTGGCGACCGCGCCGAATAAGACGAGTTTCATTGCGTCCGCGTGGCATTTCAATACATCACCTATTTCAATGACACTCTTACTGCGTGGGTGGTGCGATACTAAAGTGACGCAATAATCTATTGGTCAACGGGGGGCGCATAGACAGCGGAAGGGTGTCACCTAGCAATGTAGGAGTAAGCAGGACGAAAACAAGTAACAGAGATGCCAAGCTACGCAATGTTATGAATAAGTAATATTGCGAAGACTGGCATCATTTTATGATGAAAGGGTTGTAATTGGTGCCAGACTACGCAATATGACGAATACGTACTATTGCGCGGATTGACATCCATGGAATACTTTTTCTAGTGGGTGCCAGCTACGTAATAATGCGTAGCACACCATTTGTATGTGATAAATTTACGTCACTAATTCCACCGCAAACAAGCTCTATTTATTGGCCTTCAGTAAAACATATTTTAGTAGATTTTAATAGTCTCAATTTCTACCTAGCATAATCATCAAAAGAATCTGCGGAATCCGACGTGTGTAACAGAGCGTTTAAAAGTTTCTTAATAAGATTTTTATTTTGCGGGTAAACAGACATAACATCTTTTTTAGGGTTCCGTAGTCAACTAGGAACCCTTATAGTTTCACCATGTCTGTCTGTCCGTCATCGTCTAATCTCTGTGACCGTCTGCACTAGAAAGCTGAAATTTGGTACCAATATGTGTATCAATCACGCCGACAAAGTGGTAAAATAAAAAATTGGAAAAAATGGTTTATTACGGTAGCCCCCCTATATGTAAAGTGGGAAGTGATTTTTTTTTAATTTCAACCCTAACGTGTGATATATTTTTGTAAATGTATTTAAAAATGAATAGGGGTTTATTAAAGTCGTTTTTGATAATGTCAATAATTTTGGAAATAATCGCTCCAAAAGTAAAAAACAATGTGTCCCCCCCCCTCTAACTTTTTGAACCATAAGTTTAGAAAATATGAAAAAATCCGTAAATTAGAACTTTATAAGGACTTTCTAGGAAAATCATTTTGAACTTGGATGGAAACAACAGTTTTTGTACAAAAAAGACAAAAAGTTGTACAAAATAATTTCTTCACTAAGTTTGTAGTATAATCGTATATACAAGCATTTTTTTAACTTTGTTTACATATTTTATTATCCTGAACGTATCTTTTTTCAAACAAAAAAAGAAGAGCGCTGCTGGAGCGCGAACATAATGGCTAAACGGATGCGACGGAGTCGCTGGATCCCGTCGCATCGGTAGCGCTTCTGACTCCACATCAGAAGGTTGCGTGTTCAGATCACATCGGGGTCACCACTGTGGCCGTAGTAGGAAAAGAGGAGATCTCCAGCCGGGCAAGGTGTTGTGCCCGGGGAGCGGCCAACGCTCCAAGTGATAGTTCGGAGAAGTTCTATATATACTGTCTATGATTCGGAATGTTATAGCGCGATTTAGGCTTCGGTGTGTTTCGATGTGTTAGTGGCGCGACGACAGCGCCGCTACATCACCCCCCTGCTCAGACCGGAGGTCGATAGTGCAACCTCGTTGCCGACGAATGTGCAAGTGCCAGGAGATTGCCTTGTAGTCTGTGGTGAGTCGAGAAGAAGGCAAGTAATCGCAAGAGTGCCGTGGAGCAGAGGCGAGCAGTAAGGCTCAGAGCCGTGCCGAACACTGTATAGCGCAGAGAGTAGCTTGAAGGAACAGGAAGCATTATTATTCCAGTGCTGCGATGAACCTTGTGAAGCTAGATGGCTTGCAGGAAATGAAGACTGCAGACGATATCTGCTCGGGAGCGAATGGGTGGGGTATTCTATGACGATGATGAAGCTTGAAGTTTCCGAAGTTTGTTTGGATGCGTGTTCAGATCACGTCGGGGTCACCATTGTGGCCGTAGAAAGAAAAGGGGAGATCTCCCGCCGGGCAAGGTGTTGTGCCCGGGGAGCGGCCAACGCTCCAAGTGATAGTTCGGAGAAGTTCTATATATACTGTCCATGATTCGGAATGTTAATAGCGCGATTTAAGCTTCGGTGTGTTTCGGTGTGCTAGTGGCGCGACGACAGCGCCGCTACACCCACCTTTAAACTCATAAGTGGGAACACTTATTGTGATAGTCATTGTCATAGTCATAGTCATTTATTCCTTAGAACAATATTACATTGTATTGGAAAATTAATTACACAAAATCAGAAATTACGTTTACATGCAATTAATTTAAATAAAACAAAAATCGAATAAAATTTAAATATCATTTGACAATCATTCTATATACTTATATACATTTAATACTTTTCATGTCATAATTAAATATTTTTCAAATCATAGTAGATTAAAATATAGTACATAAACAAAAAAAAATTAATATTCATTAAGTTAGTGACGGACGGGAAACTACGGCACCCTACACTGAGCGTGGCCCGACATGCTCTTTGCCGGTTTTTGAATCCTTCTCATGATTAACTGTCTCAGGCTCACACGTTTCAAACCAGGATAATGCAGAGCCCCGAAAGGCCTTACCGGATTTTGCAACCTTCTCAAAGCTGCTCCATTTTAACTCGTCTCCCAACTTATCTAAGCTTTCGCACCAGGCGGCTGCTCAGTCATTGCTTTTGTCCGGCAATAATTGGCACCGCTACGTCGTCGTGCCGCTTATTTGAAACCATTGCATTTCGGATGGTTTCCAACAGCCCTTTCACCAACTCCACATCCATATTGAAATAGTTTGCACTGTAATTTAAAAGAAAACTATTAACAAAAAGCACGGGCGATCCCACTTACGATGCTATTTTCATGGAAAATTAAACAAAGAACTAGGAAAAATATTGGTTTAGAAATAAACGTAAATTGTCCTATTAAGCTAAAAGAGCTGTAAAATCTTCCTCATAACAAGGGACTAATTATGAAAGGAATTTAGCTTATTTAAATTAATAAATTAATATATTTACAGAAAATATCTTCACACATATTTTAACCAAAAGACACAATAAGCAAAAATAAGCAAGACATAGTGGAAATATACTTAACTTTCTAATGTAAAGAATAACCAAGTACTCAAATGAATTTTTTTGAATTCGGAGTATTTTTAGAAAAACTAACCTAGAAGTTACCCTCAATGACGCTTTTTTACACTTGAAACACTTAACACATCTAAATATCTACAATCAAATTATAAATATTAGTAAACATCATAAAAAAAACATTATAAAAACCACTTTCACAGTTTTTACATTAAATTTGCAGTATAAATATATTTTAGAAATCACGTGGCCCAAAATGGTTTAACGCAAACAAGTAATAAGATAAAGCAACTAAAATCTTACTTAAACACATTCAAAAATATGAAATACATTTTTAAAATCCAAATAAATATTTTTAGGCTATTTAAATACATTTATTATAATATACATAACATACATTAGAAACCGGAAGTAGTAACGAATTAACAATTCTTAAGACATCAAAAGTAATTCACAAATGGATTAAATACTTACTAATCGTAACTAAATTTAAATTCTAATATACTTAATCTAGCACGGCACGTTCTGTACTTCGTCCACACAGTACGCTTCCAAATGATATGTTTTTTTGATTGATCATATGGCCATTAAAGTATATATAAATATATTAAAAATGTTACCATTTGTGACTTGTTTAGTGGGTGCACCCTAAATAATGAGATGATATACCGAGGTGATATGATATTTTATTTCACATCGGTCCCTATACATAGATATGAAGATTAAAGAGAGTCAAATCAGATCAGCATCTTCAGTCGGACTGATTATAATTGAATATGTACCAAACTATATTATAAATAGATACAAAAATGATGTTATATGCGCAAAAAAGATTTCTTTTAATCTTTTTTTTTCTGAACATATTCACAAGTAAGGGAATATACGTAATAATTTTTTTATCTAGAAATTATTTTAAAAATAAACGCATTTTTATTACATAATATTTTAAATTTTTCTGATTTCAATATTTTGTTCTAACCATTCTCGTGGCTACAACCAAAGTTTTTCTTTAGCGACAGTAATTTCTCTTAAATTACCTGTAAGGTTTAAAATTAAGTTGCCTAAACTAGGGGTTGGGAGGCGGTGTGGGGGGAGGGGGAGGAGTTGTAGAGTCACCCCTACTTCTGCTCCCTGACGGACGTGCTTAGTTTTTATTTTATAAATTTATTGATAGAATCAGGCGTTACTTTGCGGAAATTTATTATAATAAAGACATTAATATCTTATTCGCAACCAAGCGCTTCATTATACACAATGATGTGTTTTACCTGGATTAAAGAGCACCTCTCGTCCTCCCTCAATTGCGTGCACTAATCCCACCACCACTAGTCCCAGCACCACTACTACCAACACCACTACTCCCGGCACCACTACTCCCAACACCACTGTTCCAGGAAATCTCTTGCTCTTCAATCCAGGTAAGACACATCACCGTGTTTAATTAAGCTAATGGGTGCGAATAAGATATTAATGTCTTCATTGTAAGGAATTTCCGCAAAGTAACGCATGATTCTATCAAAAAAATTATAAAATAAAAATTAAGCACATACGGCAGGAAGGGGAAGTACGGAGTGACTCTACAATTCCTGCCCCTCCCTCACATCACCTCCAACCCCCTAGTTCAGGCAAGTTACTTCTTTTTCTTACTTATTCAGATATAGATGTTATATCGCTACCTTCTGATTCAGACTGGTTAATATCCCGCTCAGGAACGTAGTTATCACCCGATCCCGATGAAAAATCCCCGTCGTCTGAAGATTCTTCTTCTAATACTCTAGCAAGCTGGCTTCATTTTAAAGGCGGTCGTTCCGATGATCGCAAAGAATAGCGACTGCGCAGAATACGACGAGTTTCAAACAAGCTCTATTTATTGGTCTTCAGTAAAACATATTTTAGTAGATTTTAATAGTCTCAATTTCTCCCTAGCAAAACCGTCGAAAGAATTGCGAAATTCGACATATATTACACAACGTTTAACAGTTTTTCACTAAAATTTTATTTTGCGGGTTAACAGACATAATACCTTTTTTGAATTCTTCTCATGGTTTCAAACCAGGATAATTAATGCAGAGCCCCGAAGGGCCTTACCGGCTTTTGCAACCTTCTCAAAGCTGCTCCATTTAATTTCGTCTCCCAACTTATCAAAGCTTTCGCACCAGGCAGCTATTTGAAACCATTTCATTTCGGATGGTTTCAAACAGCCCTTTCACCAACTCCACATCCATATTGAAATAGTTTGCACTGTAATTCAATAGAAAACTATTAACGAAAAACACGGGCGATCCCACTTCTGATGCTATTTTCATGGAAAATTAAACAAAGAACTAGGAAAAATATTGGTTTATAAATAAACTTAAATTGTCCAATTAAGCTAAAAGAGCTGTTAAAATCTTCCTCGTAACAAAGGACTAATTATGAAAGGAATTTAGCTAATTTAAATTAATATATTTACAGAAGTTATCTTCACACATATTTTAACCAAAAGACACAATAAGCTAAAATAAGCAAGACATAGTGGAAATATACTTAACTTGCTTGTGTAGAATAACCGAGTACTCAAACGAATTTTTTTGAATTCGGAGTATTTCAAGTTACCCTCAATGACGCTTTTTTTACACTTGAACAACTCTTAACACATCTAAATACCTACAATCAAATTACAAATATTAGTAAACATCATAAAAAAAACATTATGAAAACCATTTTCACAGTTTTTTACATTAAATTTGCAATATAAATATATTTGAGAAAACACGTGGCCCAAAACGGTTTAACGCAAACAACTAATAAGATAAAGCAACTAAAATCTTATTTAAACACATTCAAAAATATGAAATACATTTTTAAAATCAAAATAAATATTTTTAGGCTATTTTAATACATTTATTATAATATACATAACATACATTAGAAACCGGAAGTAGTAACGCATTAACAATTCTTAAGACATCAAAAGTAATTCACAAATGGATTAAATACTTACTAATCGCAACTAAACTTAAATTCTATATATACTTAATCTAGCACGGCACGACCTGATACTTCGTCCTCACAGTACGCTTAAAATGATATGTTAATATGGCCATTAAAATATATATAAATATATTAAAAATGTTACCATTTGTAACTTGTTTAGTGGGTGCACCCTAAATAATGAGATGATATACCGAGGTGATATGATATTTTATTTCACATCGGTCCCTATACATAGATATGAAGAGAGTCAAATCATATCAGCATCTTCAGTCAGATTGATTTTAATTGAATATGTACCAAACTATATTATAAATAGATACAAAAATGATGTTATATGCGCAAAAAAAGATTTCTTTTAATCTTTTTTTTTCTGAACATATTCACAAGTAAGGGAATATACGTAATAATTTTTTTATCTAGAAATTATTTTACAAATAAATGCATTTTTATTACATAATATTTTCAATTTTTCTGATTTCAATATTTTGTTCTAACCATTCTCGTGGCTACAACCTAAGTTTTTCTTTAGCGACAGTAATTTCTCTTAAATTACCTGTAAGGTTTACAATTAAGTTGCCTAAACTAGGGGTTGGGAGGCCGTGTGGGGGAGCGGGAGGAGTTGTAGAGTCACCCCTATTTCTGCTCCCTGACGGACGTGCTTAGTTTTTATTTTATAAATTTATTGATAGAATCAGGCGTTACTTTGCGGAAATTTATTATAATAAAGACATTAATATCTTATTCGCAACCAAGCGCTTCATTAAACACAATGATGTGTTTTACCTGGATTAAAGAACACCTCTCGTCCTCCCTCAATTGCGTGCACTAATCCCGCCACCACAACTCCCTGCACCACTACTACCAACACCACTGTTCCAGGAAATCTCTTGCTCTTCAATCCAGGTAAGACACATCACTGTGTTTAATTAAACTTATGGTTGCGAATAAGATATTAATGTCTTTATTGTAAGGAATTTCCGCAAAGTAACGCCTGATTCTATCAAAAAAATTATAAAATAAAAATTAAGCACATACGGCAGGAAGGGGAAGTACGGGGTGACTCTACAAAACCTGCCCCTCCCTCACATCACCTCCAACCCCCTAGTTCAGGCAAGTTACTTCTTTTTCTTACTTATTCAGATATAGATGTTATATCGCTACCTTCTGATTCAGACTGGTTAATATCCCGCTCAGGAACGTAGTTATCACCCGATCCCGATGAAAAATCCCCGTCGTCTGAAGATTCTTCTTCTCATACTCTAGCAAGGTGGCTTTCTTTTAAAGGCGGTCGTTCCGATGATCGCAAAGAATAGCGACCGCGCAGAATACGACGAGTTTCAAACAAGCTCTATTTATTGGTCTTCAGTAAAACATATTTTAGTACATTTTAATAGTCTCAATTTCTACCTAGCAAAACCGTCGAAAGAATCTGCGAAATTCGACATATATTACACAACGTTTAACAGTTTTTCACTAAAATTTTATTTTGCGGGTTAACAGACATAATACCTTTTTTTGAATTCTTCTCATGGTTTCAAACCAGGATAATTAATGCAGAGCCCCGAAGGGCCTTACCGGCTTTTGCAACCTTCTCAAAGCTGCTCCATTTAATTTCGTCTCCCAACTTATCAAAGCTTTCGCACCAGGCAGCTATTTGAAACCATTTCATTTCGGATGGTTTCAAACAGCCCTTTCACCAACTCCACATCCATATTGAAATAGTTTGCACTGTAATTTAAAAGAAAACTATTAACGAAAAGCACGGGCAACCCCACTTATGATGCTATTTTCATGGAAAATAAAACAAGGAACTAGGAAAAATATTGGTTTGGAAATGATAAACTTAAATTGTCCAATCAAGCTAAAAAGCTGTTAAAATCTTCCTCATAACAAGGGACTAATTATGAAAGGAATTGAGCTAATTTAAGTTAATATATTTACAAAAAAAATCTTCACACATATTTTAACCAAAAGACACAATAAGCAAAAATAAGCAAGACATAGTGGAAATATACTTAACTTGCTAATGTGAAGAATAACCAAGTACTCAAACGAATTTTTTTGAATTCGGAGTATTTCTAAGTTACCCTCAATGACGCTTTTTTTACACTTTAACAACTCTTAACACATCTAAATATCTACAATCAAATTACAAATATTAGTAAACATCATAAAAAAAATGAAAACCATTTTCACAGTTTTTTACATTAAATTTGCAGTATAAATATATTTGAGAAAACACGTGGCCCAAAACGGTTTAACGCAAACAAGTAATAAGATAAAGCAACTAAAATCTTATTTAAACACATTCAAAAATATGAAATACATTTTTAAAATCAAAATAAATATTTTTAGGCTATTTTAATACATTTATTATAATATACATAACATACATTAGAAACCGGAAGTAGTAACGAATTAACAATTCTTAAGACATCAAAAGTAATTCACAAATGGATTAAATACTTACTAATCGTAACTAAATTTAAATTCTAAAATTATACTTAATCTAGCAGGCCACGACCTGTACTTCGTCCTCACAGTACGCTTCAAAATGATATGTTTTTTTGATTGATCATATGGCCATTAAAGTATATATAAATATATTAAACATGTTACCATTTGTAACTTGTTTAGTGGGTGCACCCTAAATAATGAGATGATATACCGAGGTGATATGATATTTTATTTCACATCGGTCCCTATACATAGATATGAAGATTAAAGAGAGTCAAAACAGATCAGCATCTTCAGTCGAACTGATTATAATTGAATATATACCAAACAATATTATAAATAGATACAAAAATGATGTTATATGCGCAAAAAAAGATTTCTTTTAATCTTTTTTTCTGAACATATTCACAAGTAAGGGAATATACGTAATAATTTTTTTATCTAGAAATTATTTTACAAATAAATGCATTTTTATTACATAATATTTTCAATTTTTCTGATTTCAATATTTTTTTCTAACCATTCTCGTGGCTACAACCTAAGTTTTTCTTTAGCGACAGTAATTTCTCTTAAATTACCTGTAAGGTTTACAATTAAGTTGCCTAAACTAGGGGTTGGGAGGCGGTGTGGGGAGGGGGAGGAGTTGTAGAGTCACCCCTACTTCTGCTCCCTGACGGACGTGCTTAGTTTTTATTTTATAAATTTACTGATAGAATCAGGCGTTACTTTGCGGAAATTTATTATAATAAAGACATTAATATCTTATTCGCAACCAAGCGCTTCATTATACACAATGATGTGTTTTACCTGGATTAAAGAGCACCTCTCGTCCTCCCTCAATTGCGTGCACTAATCCCGCCACCACTAGTCCCAGCACCACTACTCCCAACACCACTACTCCCGGCACCACTACTCCCAACACCACTGTTCCAGGAAATCTCTTGCTCTTCAATCCAGGTAAGACACATCACTGTGTTTAATTAAACTTATGGTTGCGAATAAGATATTAATGTCTTTATTGTAAGGAATTTCCGCAAAGTAACGCCTGATTCTATCAAAAAAATTATAAAATAAAAATTAAGCACATACGGCAGGAAGGGGAAGTACGGGGTGACTCTACAACACCTGCCCCTCCCTCACATCACCTCCAACCCCCTAGTTCAGGCAAGTTACTTCTTTTTCTTACTTATTCAGATATAGATGTTATATCGCTAACTTCTGATTCAGACTGGTTAATAATCCCGCTCAGGAACGTAGTTATCACCCGATCCCGATGAAAAATCCCCGTCGTCTGAAGATTCTTCTTCTCATACTCTAGCAAGCTGGCTTCCTTTTAAAGGCGGTCGTTCCGAAGATCGCAAAGAATAGCGACCGCGCAGAATACGACGAGTTTCAAACAAGCTCTATTTATTGGTCTTCAGTAAAACATATTTTAGTACATTTTAATAGTCTCAATTTCTACCTAGCAAAACCGTCGAAAGAATCTGCGAAATTCGACATATATTACACAACGTTTAACAGTTTTTCACTAAAATTTTATTTTGCGGGTTAACAGACATAATACCTTTTTTGAATTCTTCTCATGGTTTCAAACCAGGATAATTAATGCAGAGCCCCGAAGGGCCTTACCGGCTTTTGCAACCTTCTCAAAGCTGCTCCATTTAATTTCGTCTCCCAACTTATCAAAGCTTTCGCACCAGGCAGCTATTTGAAACCATTTCATTTCGGATGGTTTCAAACAGCCCTTTCACCAACTCCACATCCATATTGAAATAGTTTGCACTGTAATTTAAAAGAAAACTATCAACAAAAAGCACGGGCGATCTCACTTATGATGCTATTTTCATGGAAAATTAAACAAAGAACTAGGAAAAATATTGGTTTAGAAATAAACTTAAATTGTCCTATCAAGCTAAAAGAGCTGTTAAAATCTTCCTCATAACAAGGGACTAATTATGAAAGGAATTTAGCTAATTTAAGTTAATATATTTACAGAAAATATCTTCACACATATTTTAACCAAAAGACACAATAAGCTTTAATAAGCAAGACATAGTGGAAATATACTTAACTTGCTTGTGTAGAATAACCGAGTACTCAAACGAATTTTTTTGAATTCGGAGTATTTCTAAGTTACCCTCAATGACGCTTTTATTTTTTTACAACTGAACAACACTTAACACATCTAAATATCTACAATCAAATTATAAACATTCTTAAACATTAAATAAAATCATAAAAAAAACAAAAACCATTTTCACAGTTTTTTACATTAAATTTGTAGTATAAATATATTTCAGAATTCTTGTTCCGCGCGGGATTCGAACCCGCGACCCCCAGCGCGGCCACTCATTGTTAAGCCACTGCGCCACGGAGTCGTCAAATTATGTTTGACGACTCCGTGGTCGTGACGATTTTTATCTTCATCTAAGTATATTATCAATTATACATAGATGAAGATAGGAATAAAGAGAGTCGAGTGAGATCAGCATTTTCAGTCTTTGATCATATAGAAAGTCATATATAATTGAATAAGTACCAAACTATATATAAGTAGATACATAAATGATGTTATATGCGCAAAAAAAGCTTTCTTTTAATATTTTTTTTCCTGAACATATTCATAAGTAAGAGAATGTATATAGTATTTTTTTAAATCTAGAAATTTATTATTATTATTATTTTACAAATAAATGAATATTTTATTACGTAATATTTTAAATTAAATTTTCTGATTCAATATGATATTAGATATTCTCTTAGAATGTATATAATAATTTTTTAAATCGAGACATTTTTTACAAATAAATGAATTTTTTATCACGTAATATTTTAAATTAAATTTTCTTCTTCAGGATAATGCAGAGCCCCGAAGGGCCTTACCGGCATTTGCAATCTTCTTAAATCTGCTCCATTTTAAATCGTCTCAACCTATCGAAGCTTTTGCACCAGGCAGCTGTTCCATCGTTGCTTTTTACCGGATCAAAAATTGGCACCGGTACTTCGTTGCGTCGCTTATTTGAAACCATTTCATTTTGGATGGTTTCCAACAGCCCTTTCACAAACTTCACATCCATCTTGAAATAGTTTGCATTGTAATATTTAAAAGAAAACTATTGAAATAAAGCACGGGCGATCCCATTTCTGATGCTATTTTTATGGAAATCTAAACAAAGAACTAGGAAATAATATTGGTTCAGAAATAAACTTAATTATCCTTTTAGCTTAATAATAATATATTATTATTAAGCTAAAAGGAGCTGTTAAAATCATTCTCGTAACAAGGAACAAATTTTGAAAGGAATTTAAGCTAATTTAAGTTGACAAATTCAACCTACAGTCCGATTAGCACGACAGCTCGAGCAAGAATGAATGCTGCCCCAGCAATCACGCGCCTTTCAAATCGAATGCGAATGTGCGCAAGCGATCCCCACTTCCTGCGCTTTGATAATGATTACCCTCAAATTGTTATAGCGACAACACGCATTTAATTATATTTTGAATTAAAGCATTTTAAATTAATTATCTAGTAACAATAATCAACTAATTATAAAAATAAAGACACATATTAAAAAATCAGTTTATAACGTTATTGTAGGAGTTGAAATAAGGTCTATTGATTTTTAACTTAATAATAATTGTTTAAGTTAATCGCTGATACGTCGCTTATACTTTGTTGCGCCGATATATATTTACAGAAAATATCTTCACAGATATTTTAACCAAAAGACACAATAAGCAAGACATATTGGAAATATACTTAACTTGCTAATATGAAGAATAACCAAGTACTCAAACGAATTTCTTTGAATTAGGAGTATTTATGAGATTACCTTCAATGTCGCTTTTATTTTTTACAATTGAACAACTCTTAACACATCTAAGTATCTGAAATCAAATTATAAACATAATTAACTAAATAAAATCAAAAAAATCATTACAGAAACAATTTTCACAGTTTTTTACATTAAATTTGCAGTACAAATATATTTCAGAAAACAAGTGTTATAGGTTTAACGCATATAAGTAATAAGATAAAGCAACTAGAGTCTTACATAAACACATTCGAAAATATGAAATACGTTTTTAAAATCCAAATAAACGTTTTTTAGACCACTTTAATACATTTATTACAATATACAATCGTCGTAAGTCAAATAACATAACATACATTAGAAACCGGAAGTAGTAACGAATTAACAATTCTTAAGACATCAAAAGTAATTCACAAATGGATTAAATACTTATTAGTCGTAACTAAAATTTAATTCTAAAATTATCCTTAATCTTACACATGCAACAGCAAAGGCTGCCGCGTGGCTCTAACACTGTTAAAATTTTGCACATTAATTTAAGGACTAAATAACAGTTTTTTTTTATGAAGCCGAGTAACTGCCATTAATTGTTGCCTTCCTGAATAAATTTATGGGCATTTCTGTTTTAAGTCGTCACTGGTAAAATTTTGGTCACCATTTTATATTTATTTCATGAATTTTATAGCCTGTAATCTGTAGGGAAAGAAACGCTTACGCAGACATATTTTTGCCTTTAATATATATAATTAATATTTTATTACAAATAAATGTTTTGTTACTCATATTATCGTCCCGTATGTATAAATAAGCGATGACAGAGGAAAAAAACCACGCAGCACCTATATTATATCTGTAGCACGAAAGAGGCTGACACGGAAACGGCAGAATAATGATTATTTCGTGCATCGGGTGTAGAAAACCGGAAACCTTTTTTAATGGTTACAATGCATTCCACCTCGGGGGGTAATAACGCATCTGCTTATAAATTCTTCATTTAAGATAGATGTAAATGGCTGTGGTCTATAGCATCCACTTACCATCAATTGGACTATGCGCTCACTTGTCACCCTAATCCTTTTTTTTTAATTGTGGTTACCGACACGCCATCCGTCGCTCAAGCGTGCAACTACAAGTACAGCGAAAATCTCACCTATGAGGCAATCCATTAGGAAGGCCTGTGTTCAGCAGTGTACTTTGGATATGCTGTAGTGAAGGATATGATGAACGGTGGTAGGTGGCAAATAGTCCACTTACGGTCAATTCGTAAAAAAAATTGTATATATTGTAAGATGTTATTTATTGTGTAACATATTAAATAATTGTAAAAAGTCCTTTTTGCAAAAAAAAAATGTCAAAGTTTCTTGCTGTTTCTTCCCAGGACAGAGATTTTTTTTTAATTGGGAGTTAATTAAAGACAAGAGTGATTTTTAATAAGTAATCTTTATTAAATAAATAAGTTTCTATTTTATTCTGTGCCATTTTATAGTACCGTTAGCAAATAACTGTCCTTTTTTATAACGATACTCTGCACATGTCTCAACGTACTATACCAATAAAATGTGTACGTTACTTTACTTGATATTAAAAGTACTTCTTTAACCTTTTTGGCTCTTCAAAGTCCACTATTGGAAAGAGCCGTTTTCGTTATAGAGGATTTGCCTCAATCGTCATGCTGCACAGGCAGATTGACGATTGCATCTCTGATACTGCTGCTCGTAACTAGTTCGATAAAGATATTTGTTGCATTTTGTATTGTATGGATTCTATTACGCCACTACTACACAGAAAATCGGTATTTCGTTAATTGTAAGATTAAAGACTTAACTTCTATTGATTTAAGCCTATCCACATTAACACTACTGAATGTTCATTCATAGAACCAACGCTGATAGCTAGTGCTTTCGCAAAACGCTTACGCATACTTTTAAATGTCAAACGGAATCCACCATTTTGGTATTTCCTTACAATAATAACGCAGGCGGGCTCTTTGGCGTGTTTACTTCAGTTCTATGCAATCTTTTTTTAAGACGGAAAGGTCGGAAGAGTAGTGATTAACGCATGTGTCTCGTTGCGAGTGTTTAATAAACAACATGGCGGCGTTTGCATCGCATCAGTGTGGCCAGGACATGGATATGCTACCACAAACAAGATTACTGTGTTTTTATCGTTATGAATTAAAACTAATTAAATGTTAAGAAAAACCAGTGAGTAACGTAATAAATACCATATTAATTATGAAATATATATATTTTACTGTATATTGTAAATTTGTTAATTATTTAGTTACCTACAATAAATAAAAAATATCTGTAATATTTTGTGTTTTAATCGACATTTTAATATTTTCTTCTTCTGTCTAGAATACAATAACATAGTGGAAAGAGCATATGTATTATTTTACTTACTTTCGCTTAAATTTGAAAGATGTAAAACTGAGAAGAGTAGTTTCCTAACATGTTACCAATCCTCCTAATATTATAAATTCTAAAGTTTGTATGGATGCCTGGATATTTGTACATTTGTTAATCATTCAAGTTTTGATGAATCTTGCGAAATCATAGATTTTTTCTTTGTTAAAAAAAGTCTTAATTAAAAGTCACAGTCCTTTTTCTAGTCCTAAATTCCTTAATTGCAGTCCAGTTATAATTATAAATTACAATTATCCATGATGTTAAAAATTTATTATAAAATTTCATTTCCTTTCGTGCGATGAGTTAACTAACAGAAATTTTATAGGCAATTGGACTTCTTATGAAAATATTCAAAAGAGTAGGCGAAATACTATATACTGGACACATTAACTGCTTCAGAGTAATTTATGTCTTTTAGAACAGAACGTTCTGCTAATTTTAGTTAAAACAATTTCAGTAATATGAAATCACGGGTAAAAGCTAGCATTAAAGGTTTAAAGAAATCAAATTATTTACTAATCTCCAAATCACAGTCATCCTAATTACGGTATCAAATTCTGTGAGATTCATTCACTTCTATTGTTACGTGTATTTTACAATGAATTTGAAAAAAAAAACACAATTTTAAACTTGGAGGAAAAAATTCCAACCTCAAGAGTGGTAAATAGGCGAAATTGTTTTATATTGGACTATTGTTTAAGGGATTTCATATGATATCTTCGCAGATAAAAAACCGATTTTAATGATTCTTTTTTTGTATATAGGTTAAGTTATAGTATATTATAGTTCAAGATTGGTCCCATATAAATTGGAGAAAATTTTTTTGATATGTGTTGCAAATAAATAAATTCTTTTTTTAGCCATTTGAAGTTGGTTTTATTTTTTGTTAAAAGTTATAATTCTTGGTTCTGCCTATTTTAAAAGTAAAAATAGAAAAATTTGGAAATATGGAAGGGGCTATACGTGGGGCATATCATCATTACAGCCCTTCACAAGTCCACTGCTGAACATAGGCCTCCCCCAAGTAATGCCACAAAGCACGGTCCTGAGCCACCTGCATCCATAGAATTCCTGCATATCTTACCAGGTCGTCACTCCATCTATTGGGGGGTCGTCCTACACTACGCCTACCGGTACGAGGCTGCCACTCGAGAACCTTTCTTCCCCATCGGTTATCGCTTCTTCGAGCTATATGGCCGGCCCATTGCCACTTCAGCTTACTTATCCGTTGGGCTATGTCGGTCACTCTGGTTTTACTGCGGATACCCTCATTTCTGAGTCTATCATGCAGAGAAACACCGAGCATAGCCCTCTCCATAGCTCCCTGAGAGACCTTGAGCGTCCTCATACGGCCAGCAGTGAAGGACCACGACCAAAATCCAGTACACCCCCTTTTCTACCCCGGGGCAACATTTTCACCCCCCAACACCCATTTTAAAACATTTTCCCCCAAATCCCCAAAATTCGGGGTTATAACGTCACCCTGTCTTACACCTCTCTACAGTTGGATAGGTTTCAAACTCTGGTTCTGTACTCGGATAGCCATCGTAGCCCTACTGTACAAACACTTCAGCACTTTGATATACCGACAGTCAACTTGGCACCGCTGAAGGGACTGTAGCACTGCCCGAATTTCGGCGGAATCAAAGGCTTTCTCATAGTCCACATACGCCAGGCAAAGTGGCAGATTGTACTCTTCGGTCTTCTGTACAATCTGCCGCAGGGTATGTATGTGGTCTATGGTACTGAAGCCTTTTCAGAAACCAGCTTGTTCGGGAGGCTCGAACGAGCCGAGAACGGGAAGTCGTCGAGTCTGCGTGCGAGACGATTCGTAATGCCTCTCGAAAACAGCACGTAGACGCGGCTCAGAAGGGAAATCGGTCTGTAGTTCTTCAAGAGAACGTTGTCGCCTTTCTTAAAGAACAAGACCACTGCACTTCTGCTCCACGCCTCCGGAGTAGTGCCACCGTGGAGGACGGAATTGAAGAGCTTCTGAAGGACTTCAAGTACCGGTGTTTCACTCGCTTTCAGAAGCTCCGCTGTAATTCCATCCTCGCCTGGGGCACTGCCGTTTTTAAGGTGTTGGAGAGCCGTTCTAATCTCGCTCAGACTGACGTCCGGGATATCATCGGAATAGTGTCGGCTAAGACTTGCTCTTGGATCGTTACTCACACTTGCGTGTGGCTCCAACGATGATGTGTACAGCTGCCCATAGAACCTCTCAATCTCACTCAAATCTCAGGTGTCTCGGAAACGATGCTGCCACACTCAGTCTTCAGCTTTGACAGTTGGCTCTTTCTGACAGACAGATCTCTGGCAAAGACTTTGGAGCCCTGGTTCCGCTCGATCGCTTCTTTAATACGAGCAGTATTAAAGCTGCGTAAGTCTCGCTGCATTCATTTGGAGATCTGTCTGTTCAGTTGCCTGTATGCTGTCAAATCTGTTGACGATTGCAGCCTCATCTCCCGTCTAACAGCCATGAGATTAAGAGTGTGATCGGAGAGTTTTTGTGTTCTTCTGCGGCGAGTCTTGCAGATCTTAGCTCCAACCGCATGGACAGTTTCCACGAGCTTGTCATTCATATCGGGCATATCTGCATGATAAAATTAGTGATCTGAAATGTGTGCGCTGATCAAATAGCTTAAAGAACTCACAACCTTAGGGAAAGAGAGTTTATTTAATAGTAGCCTCGTACACGAAGGAAAAATTTAGGAAGACTTCCTGATTGATGAAGTGATGACCTGATGAATTTAAGTAGGTATCAATGAAGACATGTGCGCTACGACCGTCTTTTATGGTAATCTGCGGGAGGAGGTCTGAGACTTTAACTTTACGTACAGAAAGAACAAGTAAATTTAAACAAATGGAAGCACCTTTTATTTGCCGAATTTTTTATTTGTAAATTGATACTAAAATTTGTAGAAATTAAATTAAATTTATGATGAAATATGACACCGCATTTATTAATCTTTCTTTAAGGGGTTGCAGAGTCATAAGTTCTCTAAACTATATTATATATTATACGACAGTATAAATATTATATAATGTAATATATAGAAATAAATTAAAAATAATTCGGCCCAGTGGGCTTTTCTTTTACAATTTGTTTTGTCGTAAGTCAACGATGTCAATTACCGAGCATGCTACATCGTGCTAGGAATGAAAATAAACGAAACTAACATTTAGGGGCCTTAAATAAATAATTGGCCTCTGAATATGATTTGATTCACAAAACCTTTAAATATGACTATTTCTTCTTATTTATCTTAATAGTCCCAACTGGGCTCGAGTTCTCTTCCATTGTAGGCAGGATTAGCCAAAATCTCCACGCTTGGCAGGCGGATTCAGCGATCGTAGTACAGTTGAGATGTCTCCTACCTTTGACTCTACTTACCTTCGCTTATCTGAATATTACACACGAAAGTATAAACAAAAAAATCTATGTAATTGATGATAATTATGTTATTTATATTAACATGAAAGCTTCATTATAATCCACTTTTGAACATATGCCTATCCCGTAGATTTCAGGTGTTTTCAGGAAGATGCTGCTGCCCGTCTCCTGTTTCTTTAAAAAAACCGCGGGATGACATGAGGTAGTGGATTCTGTTATGCCACCAGTAAAAATAAAAATAATGTCAATACTCTGACTCCTTAAATGCTTTAAGTAGACCACTGTAAGAAAGGTGTTTTTTCTATAATAGCCTATAATCGCCGATATACAAAACGGGCCGACAAATATAAGAACATACATGTATGAACCAAATATAATTGGGCTGCACCGAAGACAAAAAAAGATTGAATCATTTAATGTTTTTGTTGCTAAGTTGAATACATTTAATTACTAGTGAATTACACATGCATTATTCATTACAGTCGATGTAAGTCCGAGGACATAACTGTCAAAACTTTAGTCGAATAGCGTTTTACAAATTATAATGCGTATAAAATACGGTTAATTTCTAAAGGTCATCTTTGTATGTAATTTATATGTAGCTAAGAATAGTTTTAATACAGTTAACAGTAAATATCTATAATATATACTCATGGATTATTTTTATATATAAAGAACAGAGGTGACAAAAGAGCATACGATCCACCCAACGGTTGAGCCAACTCATGCTACAATCATATCAATATAGCTGTAGTTTTGCTCTACCACGTATTCCACATAATTTAGAGGTACGCAATAAAGTGTTTATAAATAAAATCATTCATATTTGAAGCAATTATGTTTAATAATTTAGACTCTGATTATTATTCATTAATTTGAAATTGCAAACGTCGGAAAAATAAACAATGCAATAACAAAAGATTACTAAATTAAAAAAAGACAAATATTACAGGAACGAAACATTTTTGTACCACCTATTTTTTTCATAAATGAATGGTTATAACTTGGGTTATAATCTGTACTTAGTGTTGCTCCCTCTAGCTCACCAAACTGCTTCCAGTCTCTTCCGCATAGTCCTAAAGTTCTCAATAAAATATTGAGAGATTGTATTCCATTCCTTCTGTAATGCGTTTATAACATACTTCAATTGAGCGGAGGCAGGATTTTTTTGTCTTGATCTGTCTTCCAAGGATAATACGTGCAGATGCACAACCCATATGGTCACCCCGTAACATAGATTTCAACGTCTCGAAGTTATTTGATAGCTACGGCCGCAGTACGGCAGCGTACATTATCGTGCATAAATTAAATTTATATCCTATAAAAGGAGCAAATGTTACTACAATTTCTTCCAAAATCTAAGTTACATATGACGCCGCTGATAGTGACCCATGCTCAATGACGCGGAGTTCCGTGCGTGCCTCCATACAAATACCTCCCTATACCATAAATAACCCTCCACCAAACGCCACTTTTCTGATTATGTTGGATTGAGCGTACGTCTATCTCAGACATCTCCACACTTTAATCCTTTCATCATCATGGATACTCATCGTCGAGTGTTAGAACAAACTTGCGTCTGAAATCCAGTCTTGGTTTAAAAGTCTCCAAAAGACACTACTGTTCGTTTTCTGGAACCTCTTGTCATATCTTCTCTATTTCAGAGTACACCTTTGTTTTCTAAGTAGGGCTGAATAGTATATCTGGATTGCGACTTTATAAGGCGTAATGTTCGTTCTCACCGGAGTTCTTTAAACATCTCTCAGCTGGGGTACTTCAGTATTAGCTCCTTCCAATTATCTCGAATAATCGACGACCAAGTTATTTCTGATCGACTTGTCTCACGCGCTGTGAACAGCTGCTGCATCCATTTGCATATTCTAAAGCATTTACTACGGGAATTTCTTAAAGAAAAGAATAGAAGTAATATATACAATCTTGATTTTTTTATAGGATGGAGTAAAAAGTGAACACACAGTCAACCCGATTGTAAATGGTTGCTGTGGCTCATAGACATCTACATCTATCCTCGATTACGGATCGAAATGCTAATCAAAAGTACTAAGATGGAATGCCTCGCTTCCAGTAAAAAATTATCCGGTTCTATACACTCACCATACGAAACTCAGCAGCATTAAGCTACTATTTTACGCTGGTATTCTGTGAGAGTGTGGTCCTTCCCCGGTCAAGCGGACACATTCGTGCTACAACCATACTACTAATATAAGTTCAGCATGGCTCTACCACGTAAAGATGTGGTTGCTCATTTGCCCCGTCTTCTTTAAAAAAATATCATGCTTTATTATACTGCCTTTAGCTTGTATATTTATAGTACAGCCAAATATTTTCTTTCTTTCCTTTATTTCCTTGCGTCACATGGGTCTAAATTATTTTATACATTTGGATTGAAATAGCTGATTTATTTAACTTATCCAATACAATCTCTTCTCGTTATATGTGGATACGTGCGGGATTCATTGCGAAAGATCGATATTTTAACAAGATATTGATCCCTCGCAATGAATCCCGCACGTATAAGAAACTGATTTTATGTGAAGCCGAAACTTCTTGATACACGAAATGAAAATATATTTTACAGTTACATTTCATAATGTTAATTAATAAGTGTTATTACGTTTACACGCAAAGCGAAATAAAAACTTTGAGAAATATTTAAGTAAAAATTTTAGCGCTTTCTAATCTACACTTAGCGAGCGGTGATAGCTTATAAGATAAACAGAAAGAATTGATTAGGAGAAAAAGATATTTTCCCAGTACCAGCTCCTTCTACTTAATCGCATCCAGTGCAGAGCGGCTCGAATCGTCAACGACCGAGTGCTTTCCGTTCGGCTGGCTTTGCGAAGAGATGTTGCATCTCTTTGTGTATTTTATCGCTTCTATCATAGGGAGTGCTCTGAGGGATTGTTTGGATTAATTCCAGCCACCAAATTTCGTGAACGCACTACGCAGCAATCGTCTCAATACCATCAACACCGTCTGGATGCTTGGCGGTCCACCTCTGTAGGTTTCAGAGGAAGTTTTCTTTCGCGTACCACCTCTCTGTGGAATAGTTTACCACCGGGGATTTTTTCGGACCGATACAACCTAAAACCTTCAAAAAAAGAGCTTTCTCCTTTATAAAGGGCCGGCAACGCACCTGCAATTCCCCTGGTGTTGCCATGCCGCATGGTAACACCAGGCAACATTTCGCGGGCAACCCTATTTAACCTTAATTCTGCTGGTTGGTTTAGTTCCTTTTCTGTCTAAGGGTCCGTCTGGGTAGGTACCATCTTTTTTCCTATATCTGCCGGCAACGACCAAAGCGTGTATTGCTGTGCTCCGGTCTGAAGGATACAGGAAGCCAGTATTTAAAGGCTATAGTAAATTCGATCATGGTGCTCAGAAGTGAGAACGGATCGGTAGCCTTCTTTTTTGTTTGAAGTCGGTTGAAGAGTCTGTGGGCTGCAGTAGCCATTTACCGCCAGGTGCACTGTAAGCTCGTTTCTCACTTCAGTTTTATAAAAAAACTTTGGCTTCGATTCCCGCTGGAACTAATGAAATAGTGCTGACGTACCACGCGCTCTATTCTAAAGAAAATAATTTCAAGGAAACTAGCGTATCTGAGAGGTTTGCCAACACACAATGAAGCAGCGCGGCGGACACTTACTTGTCCTTTCAGAAATTTGAAGATTCCTGTGTCCAACAGTGAGATGGACTGTAACATTTTCTTTTCTCGTCCATTACGACACAAAGCACAGCAGCATTATGCACTGAAGATATTTTAAGAATTCTATGTAAGTGTGGTCCATCCCCGGTCGAGCCAACCCATTTGTAATTAAACCATCATATAGCTGCAGTGTGTCTCTACCATGTGAAGCACCGAGTAGCAAGTTACAGATCGCAATATTAAATTCATTGTTTTTTAAATATTCCTTGCATTATAATATGAAACATGTAAGAGATATACATATCTAGTATGAAACAATAGCAACGTCTGCTAAAGCTACAAAAAAATCAGAAATTATTAAAATGTTATTCAATAAGATAATTGGTGAGATAGAGAATCTGTTTAACAAAAATTAATTTTAAATTGAAAAGACAGAGTCAATTCACAGGCAGACAATTTATAAGTTATTATTAATCCAGACTTAGTATTATATTACCACTTTTTATGAAATGATATAAATTGTATCGTAACAGTATCGAGAATCTCGAACAGCATTTTCGTTAACAAATCGAAAACACAGGATGCAGCTGTCAATTAGTAAACGTGACGTCTTTAGCTTCTGAACCTACAATTCCAAACAAACCTAAGTCCGGCTATCAACTTGCTATAAAAATTTGCTTTACACTTGCAGCTATATTAAGACGAGCTCTTAGCACGATTTCAAGTTCGTTTTTCACCCGCGCGTCCCGCAGTGGTTGGAGCGCAACCGACAGTCGGAGAGCGCAGCGTGAACACAGTAATTCACAGTATGCGCAAAGCAAGCAGACAATTCACCTCTAAGCAAAAACTTTTCCGTGAGGTCTCCTGTTTGCAATAATACTAGAAAGTAATAATATTTTGAGTACGTTCTCACTAATATCAAAAATGTTTACGAGGTCTGGACATCAGAATACATTTTAATTATCAATTTTTTAAAAGTCAGTTTTATTATATAAGCAGGCAAGCAACATTTCAAACGCTAACTCACAAATTCTAGAAAAACCAAAGTTTCGTTGACAAAATAGCTAAAATAACAGAAAAAGGATAGTTTCAAATAAAACCAATAGAAATTCAAATTTTATTTACACATCAATTCAACATTCAATAAACATAATCTCATACATAATATTATTTAAATAACCGGCCGAAGTGATGGAAAAAACCGGTCAAGTGTGAGTCGGACTCAAACGTGAAGGGTTCCGCAGCATCATATAAAATTTAGTACTATGTATGAGGGAAATTTTTTAAAATTTATTTTTGAATAAAGAGAGTGTTAGAGTATTATTAAATGTTGTATGATGGTGCAGAACCCTTCAAGGGCGAATCCGACTCCCACTTGGCCCATTTTAATACTCATCATCATCAACATTACAGCCCTTCACAAGTCCACTGCTGAACATAGGCCTCCCCCAAGCAGTAACACAAAGCACGGTCCTGAGCCACCTGCATCCATCGACTTCCTGCATGTCTTACCAGGTCGTCACTCCATCTGGTGGGGGGTCGCCCTACACTACGCCTACCGGTACGAGGCTGCCACTCGAGAACCTTTCTTCCCCATCGGTTATCGGTTCTTCGAGCAATATGGCCGGCCCATTGCCACTTCAGCTTACTAATCCGTTGGGCGATGTCGGTCACTCTGGTTTTACTGCGGATATCCTCATTTCTGAGTCTATCACGCAGAGAAACTCCGAGCATAGCCCTCTCCATAGCTCGCTGAGCAACCTTGAGCGTACCTCACACGGCCAGCAGTGAAGGACCACGTCTCCGATCCGTAAGTCATCACTGGCAACACGCACTGGTTGTACACTTTAGTTTTCAGAGATTGAGGTATACCCGACGAGAAGATGTGTCGTAATTTCCCGAACGCTGCCCAGCCGAGTTGAATCCGTCGATTGACCTCTCGGTCGAAGTTGGACTTACCTAGTCGGACTATTTGTCCCAGGTAAACGTACTCGTCAACAACTTCGAGCATAGTGCTCCCAACAACTACCGGCATAGGTGTGACATGGACATTAAACATGATCTTTGTTTTGTCCATGTTCATCTTAAGACCTATCCGTTGGGAGACACCATTCAGGTCATTGAGCATAGTGCTAAGGTCCTCCAGGGATTCTGCCATAAGGAATATATCATCGGCAAATCGAAGGTGAGTGATGTACTCGCCATTGATGTTAATACCGTATCCTTTCCAGTCCAGTAGCTTGAAAACGTCTTCCAACGCAGCGATGAAGAGTTTCGGGGATATAACGTCACCCTATCTTACACCTCTCTGCAGTTGAATAGGTTTCGAACTCTGGTTCTGTACTCGGATAGTCATCGTAGCCCTACTGTACAAACACTTCAGCACTTCGATATACCGACAGTCAACTTGACACCGCTGAAGAGACTGTAGCACCGCCCAAATTTCGACGGAATCAAAGGCTTTCTCATAGTACACATACGCCAGGCAAAGTGGCAGATTGTACTCTTCGGTCTTCTGTACAATCTGCCGCAGGGTATGTATGTGGTCTATGGTACTGAAGCCTTTTCGGAAACCGGCTTGTTCGGGAGGCTGGAAGTCGTCGAGTCTGCGTGCGTGACGATTCATAATGACTCTCGAAAACAGCACGAAGACGCGGCTCAGAAGGGAAATCGGTCTGTAGTTCTTCAAGAGAGCGTTGTCGCCTTTCTTAAAGAACAAGACCACCGCACTTCTGCTCCACGCCTCCGGAGTAGTGCCACCATGGAGGACGGAATTGAAGAGCTTCTGAAGGACTTCAAGTACCGGTGTTCCACCCGCTTTCAGAAGCTCCGCTGTAATTCCATCCTCGTCTGGGGCCCTGCCGTTTTTAAGGTGCTGGAGAGCCATTCTAATCTAGCTCAGACTGACGTCCTGGATATCATCGGAATAGTGTCGGGTAAGATTTGCTCTTGGATCGTTACTCACACTTGCGTGTGGCTCCAACGATGATGTGTACAGCTGCCCATAGTACCTCTCAATCTCACTTAAAATCTCAGGTGTCTCGGAAACGATGCTGCCACACTCAGTCTTCAGCTTTGACAGTTGGCTCTTTCTGGCAGACAGAACTCTGGCAAAGACTTTGGAGCCCTGGTTCCGCTCGATCGCTTCTTTAATACGAGCAGTATTAAAGTTGCGTAAGTCTCGCCGCATGCATTTGGAGATCTGTCTGTTCAGTTGCCTGTATGCTGTCAAATCTGTTGACGATTGCAGCCTCGTCTCCCGTCTAACAGCCATGAGATTAAGAGTGTGATCTGAGAGTTTTTGTGTTATTCTGTGGCGGGTCTTGCAGAACTTAGCTCCAACCGCATGGACAGTTTCCACGAGCTTGTCATTCATATCGTCAACTGCATCACTGCATTGCAATCTTCTAGGCACTGAAAGCGGTTACGTAACTCGAGCTGAAAGTCTCGGGATTCTGATTTTAAAACTATATAGGCTAAATTATTATTATTTCTTCTTATGTAAAGTATGTTTGGATTCAATAAATATATTATTATTATTGTGTATCTATATAGTTTTCTCATCTGGTTGGGTTCTATAAATATATAATTATAAATGAAAATGAAAAAATAAATATACATAAATATCAATAACATAAAATAAATATAAAAGTACATAAATAAATAAGAGCCCAACCAGATGGAGGCCCTCGGCAGGGGAGACCAAACGGCCGAGGTTTAGGGGGAAAGGGAAAGAAACCGGCGGACGATGCGGGCGGTATCGAGGAGCACCGCCTTCTGCATTTGAACCTGGAGCGGTCCGCCACGTAGTCCCAGCCGCCTCAGATGACCCGAGAGGCTGACTGGGATTAGCCCGTTTGCAGAGACGACTACAGGAATAATTTCGGTCGGCAGACCACCCCACATGTCGGTCACCTCGTGAGCCAGGTCCAGATATTTTGTTTGCTTGTCTGTTTCGGCTTTCACGAGGTTCTCGTCATACGGAATGGTAATGTCGACCAAAAATATCCTTGACTGTGCCCGGTCCATCAGCACAATATCAGGCTTATTCGCAAGAATAGTCCTGTCTGTGATGATGGCCCGGTCCCAATAGAGCCTGGCGCGATCATTTTCGAGCACGGCTTCCGGCAAGTACTTGTAGTACGGCAATTTCCGGTCCACGAGACCGTATTTCAGAGCGAGCTCCTGGTGTAGAATTCTGGCTACTAGGTTGTGCCTGTGCAAGTACTCAGAGTAAGAAAGCGCCGAACAACCGGAGATAACATGCCTAAGTGACTCACCGGGATGGCGACAAGCTCGACAGATGTCGACGGTGCCATCCTTTAGGATGTATCTCCGATAGTTGTTGGTCTTAATAACCTGATCCTGTATTGCACAGACAAAACCCTCGGTTTCCCCGAAGAGATCACCAAAGCGTAGCCAGTGGAGGGAGGCTACTGTGCCTACGAAAGGCTCATGTAGAGCCTTGTAGAACCTCCCGTGGAGCTCCTTCTCCTTCCATACGGTCTCTCGATCGGAAATGCTCCGCACTGCCGGGTCTTGCCATTGCTCGTTGGCTAAGGATAGAGAGGTAAGTCCTTTATCACAAGAAATGACGTTCATATAGAATGGATCATCCGATCTCGCCAGGAAGTAATCACGGAGGCTGCACACTTCGCGATTATGCATGGTGAGCGCGCTCAAGAAGCCACGACCACCATGCTTCCGCGACAAGTACAGCCTCATTTCCGACGATCTCGGATGATGCATCCTATGGGACGTCATGGTAGTGCGGCCTTTTCTATCCAGGGCGTTAATTTCAGTCTGAGTCCACCTGAGTATGCCAAAGGTATACATGAGGACAGGCATGACCCAGCCGTTATATGCGTGTGCCTTATTCACACCGGACAAAAGGCTGTTAAGCACTTTGGTCAAGCGTGCATAAAACACGTCGCAAACTGACTGTTTCATACCAGTCTCATCGATACCGATGTTTTGTGACATACCCAGGTATCGGTATGTTTCAGCCTCGGAAAGGGTCCTTAAGTTGACGGGCATAGATAAGTCTACGCCCTCAGAGTTAGCAACCCTTCCCCTTTCAACATGGAGGACCGCACACTTATCCGTCCCAAGCTCCATTCCAATGGAATTGCTAAATTCACAAGTGATGTTTAGCAATTCCATAAGATGGGAGCGACTGGAGGCGAATAACTTGAGGTCATCCATATAGAAAAGGTGGGTCACTTTTGTCCCTCCTCTCCGTAGCTGAAATCCCCTCCCGGAGCCCTCCAGTAAGGTACTGAGAGGGTTCAGAGAGAGGCAGAACCAGATTGGACTCAGACAATCGCCCTGGAAGATACCACTTCTTATCCATATGTGGTTCTCCGCAGCCATCATCCGCTCGCCCAGATGACAAAGGATCGTACTCCACTGCCCCATACACTGCTCAAGGAAGTCTCTAACTGTACAGTCTATCTTGTACAGCTCGAGGACTCTCTTTAGCCATGTATGGGGCACCGAGTCGAATGCCTTTCTGTAGTATATCCAGGCGGCGGAGAAGTTCCGACGGTTGCGTTTCACCACTTTGCCAATGACCGCGTCAATGAGGAGTGGTTCCTTGGTTCCACGACCACCGCCCCGACATCCATTTTGAGCGCGCGACATCACCCGATTTGAGTCCAGGTGACAAGTGATTCTCGCGCTAAAAATGGATGTTAGTGTCTTGTATATGGTCGGTAGACACGTGATGGGGCGGTATTTGCTCGGGTCTGTGGTACCCTGGTCTTTAGGAACCAAATGAGTGATACCAGTAGTGACAGTAGAGGCTTGGGAGCGACTTCTGGTTGAGAGCCTCTTGAAACTGTCGGGCAAGCACAGAGTGACACACCATGAACCCCTTCAGCCAGTAGTGATGCAGCCCGTCAAGCCCCGGACTTTTCCAGTTCGGGGCCCTACGGACCGCCTCAGCTACGTAATCCGGCGTTATGATGACGGGGTCCATGGGCGTAATACCCGCACACTGACTCGCCACAACTTCCGTCCAAGGGCTCTCGCTGTGGTTTACGGGCTCTGACCACAGGCCGCACCAGAATGCTACAGTGTCGGCCTGATTCGGTGCTGGACCCGTTCCACTTACCATTGGTCGCTCCAATGATTCATAGAGCCTCTTCTGATCACTCTGGAAGAGACGATTCTGGTTGAACCGTGTCGACCTCTCGGTATATCGCCGAATCCGTTTTCCCCAAGCAGCGATTCTCTGCTTCAGATCATCTATGCGCTCCGTCAGTTTTTGCGTTATATCCGGCTGGGACAAACTGACATTTGTCCCAGCAAACGCCATCCTGACGGTGCGCACAATTCTTGGCCTGTTGTTGCCTGATCTGAAGCATATCAGTCTGCCGATGAGAGCTCTAGCCTTTGCGATACGTTCCTCAATTCTTCTTCTCCATGCTGGGATAGCGCTACTATGGCCAGTAGCGCGTCCAGCCGTGGAAACCTTGGCACCTATGATACGGCAGACGGCCAGCGCGGCGCCAAAAAGAATTGAGTCCGTCTCGCAAAAGGTCCCGGCTGGCTTCCAAATAGGTCACCAGCATTGGTTTCAGAGCCCTCACGACAGCCCGATTCCGCTTGCTTAGGGCTATGCGGGGAAGTCGCGGTCGATTTTCGAGAGGCGTACTGCGCGTTTCCACAATCGCCTCTTCCAATGTACTCCTCATATGCTCTAATTCCAGTTCCTGGGCGACTGTTCCACCATCGTTTGAATCAACCACAACTGGGGTATTCACGGCGGCATCCACGTTTGCGGGTTTCTCTACCATTTGTGGCGCCGCATCCTCAGCCGTAGCATTCTCATCCGACGAGGGAACAGCCTCACGTCGTAGCCGTTCGAGTTCGGCGACATCAAATATATTTGAGCGCAAGATATACCGAACTCGGTCTGCCAGGTTTTAGACGATGCATCCTAGCCCGATACGCCAAACATCCAGTTTCTCCCCCTTTCGCCCCAAAATACGCCCGCAATGCGTTGCTGTTCATCTGGGTTGTCCAACGCATGCGGCGTACTCCACCAGAGGCGGGTGCCGATTGCTGGGCCCGCGAAGACCCTGCCGACACCAAGCCAGCTGGTGGAGATGATGGATGCGAGGGGCTGCTGGGTGGTCGTGCAGCACCTCGCGCTCGGCTGGCGGTTCGCATGCTGCCGCGTCCAGCGCCAGCTCCAGACGCGCCCTGGCCACCTCCAGGCAGCGGCCTTTTGCGCGTTCTTCCGTATTCCATCATCCATAGTGGTGGGCGTCATTTCGGGAACGCCAGACCCGGCGCCGTTTCTGGTGAGGCCATGTGCACAAGCGGGCCTTTGCACCTTCAATTTTTGCCGAGGCACGGCACTAACACCTCTTGGCAAGGTGCTGACTGACTGCGCTGACGTAGCGGTTTTGTCACATAACCGTTACGTCAGCGGGCGATGGGGTCGTCACTTCCCTACGCCTTAATTATTATTATTATTATATCATCTATAGCGGGAGTAGATTTAAAATCCCCTGTCTAGCTAATTAGGCGCTAGAGTGCCACCTATAGGTATGAAAATAAATAGATTCACAGACAAGTCAAACTTATATCACATTACTTTCTTTTTGGACGAAATCTAAAAATAAAAAATAAAATCTTTTAAAATTCAGTGTAATTTAAAACTTTTGGTTTAATTTGCCGTAACTGTGTCGGAGTAGGAGCTGAATCACAGGGTGGTAGTACCATTAGTACATTTGAATGTATATCGTGACTATTTCGTATCGCCATCCCGCGTGAATGCCTCGGGTCTACTATTTCCGAGAATGCTGTGCATATAAAAGTCAACTATTTTTTTCTCCATTTTTTCGTTCCAAAACATATCTTCTTTTTCTATGTATGATACTTTTAAATCTTTTTCTTGGCCAGCCCATATTACAAATATACATTTTTGTCTATTAGTGACGTGCAACTGGCCTTGTACTTGGTAAAACCAGTTGCTGTTTCGGTTTATTGTATATGTTTCATTTTGTTTGTTAAATTTATACATATGAATTTTATTTGCTTTAATAGCCTCTTCTATCCCCATTTTGAAGGCTGTTATTGGGCATTTGACTTCTACTATTGTATCGTCACCTACTAACCCGTCCGGCGCTGCACCAATAAATGAATATTTATCATCGACAAATTGACCACATGGTTCGATTGTGACGTTTACCTGCTTTTCTAATTGTTGCAGCGCCAATTTTTCATTTTCTACACCGTGAGCTACGGCTGCTACATGGGCAATGTTTTCTGTATACAACAAATTTTTTACAAGGTTTGCTGTGGATGTGTTCCGACGCTTTTTAATAATTTTTCCAAAATTGGACGCTGTTACCATTTGTTTCTTCAGTTCCAACCAGTCACTGCAATCTCTCTGAAATTTCGTATCTCGTTCGATTTGCGGTTTGTTCATAGTCAAGATATTCAAATTCTCAAGAAAATATTTTTTAGCCCTCTCTAACTCATCGGGTACCATATCTGGGGCAGCGCTATTTGATCCATAGTCATTTTTTTTTCTTTCTTTGTTCTTACATTTGTTCTATTTTTCTTAAATGGTTTTTTACAATTCCATAGTCTTTTTCTGTTTCTTTTCATTTCCATCTTCTTTAAAATACTTTTTGGGCTTTTGCCTAACAACTTCTTCTGAATCGTGTGTCTCGGCAACTTGTTATTAAATGATACAACAGCTGCAGCACATCGTCCTTGATAACCACGTCTTAGACAAAAATTGGTGCATTTCCCTCCAACCATTTTAGCAATCACGCTATTAAAACGTTCAGTCGCGTTGGTGTCTACGTCTTCTACTAGGCTTTGTGATTTAGATGCTACATTTCCTATGATAACTTTTAATCGGAACCAAAATGTTGAGCTTTCTACGGCCTTTGCATTCTCCAATGTCTTGTCTTTTGTACAGAAATAATCTTTACACTGTCTGTGGTCTCCGAATGCATGGTATAGTGAAGTTTGTATATCGGCATGTAACATTTCTTTTGCTTGCACCTTTGTTTTATGTTTTTTTTTCTAGTAATTTGCGTTGTTCTTTTATTGAGCAAACGACCACTTTTCTTACGGTCATCACTTTACTGTCGGTCAACAGTTTTATAAATTTCAAGGAATATTTCATGTCTTTAGATACCGCTCGTAATTTGTTGCATAAATTACGAAGTATGTGATTTCTGCATTCAATTTTTGTCACAGTCATGTTGGGGTACGGGTTAAGAATAAGCTATTCCCGTAGATATTATTCCTACGACAGCTCCTGTATTCGTATCGACATTTTCAGCAGTTGCTGGGTCATCTGAATCGATATGAAAGACCATACCACACATTTCGCACATTAACTTGAATTTTGATGCAAGTCCAATTCTTTTCTCTCCTAGTAACATCAAGCACTGAATACCACATTAAATAGGCTTTTGTGGTTTGAAATTTCTTTTAACTTGTTAAAAAAGAACACAATATCTATCATTCTCCTTCCGTTTATAGATGTGACTTTTTAATTTTTTTCTGGTTCAATCAAATAAGGAGTCATTCCAAATTTCTGTAAAAAAAACACATTTTTAATACAAATATTTTCTGTGGCAAAAGGATAACAAATTGCTATAAATTGACTAAAAATATACTCACTCGCTACAAATAAAACGTTCGGATACATCTCGAATCGATGCGTCACCAATTGCAAGTGTCGACTGGCTGATTGTCCTAAAATAGACGAACAAGATTTGACTATTTTAAAAATAATGTAATAAATATTTTAGAATTAAATAAAACAGTTGCCGTCAATCCCTACTAATAATAAATTAATACTAAATTGATTTTTTGGCCAGACCAGGAATTCGAACCCAGGACCTCATGATCAGCAATCGTACTACTATAACCACTAGACCATCAAGGCAGCCTTTTTAATCCATATATACTGCTTTTAAGACAAAAGAAAAAATAGCTAAAATAAGTTAATTTTCAGATTTCTCACCAAATTTCATGATTCTAGGTCAACGGGAGGTACCCCGTAGACAGACAGACAAACGGACAGACAGACAGACGGACTACATAGTGATACTATAAATTCTTGTATATATAATCCATATTTTGAGTTCCTTTTTTCTTTTGAGGTACGGAACCCTAAAAAGAAATATATGTAAAAACAATCGTAATGTGTGACACTTAGTAATGACGAATCGAATAATATCTCAAACTTATTACTTACCGAGTGTTATCAGAAACAGTTAGAGCCACTGATATCAATACTGTGCATTCTTGCTGGTTTTTCCTAAAACAATGATACAAGTAAAAGACCTAACATTCATACATAATTATAATTCCTATTTATTATAAGCAAAATCAAAAGAAAAGATGGTTCTGTTCTGTTATTCTGTCTTTTAACAAAAACATTAGGTATTTTTATTTTTTTTTATTTTTACACTGCGATACTTACGCATTGAAAATAACTTCCATGTTTTTATTTTCAAATTCCTTTATCCTGTAAAAAATAATTACATATCAATTCATTAATAAATTCATATAAATATATAATACTAAATTTATAAAAGACCAAAAAGAAAATTTGACTGCAACGAAAGAAGAATATTTATGGAATAAAAAATATTTATAGAAAGGAGAATATTTAATTTATAAATTTATTACAAAATTATTTAATAAATTTATAATACTAACTACCTATATAAAAGACAAAAAAGAAAATTTGACTTCATATTCCAGAAATCTAATCCGGGCACTGTCGAATGCAAAAAGAAAACCATAGGTACCTCTACCAAATACACTACTGTAATAAACTACGTTTCTGAAATTCATATGTTTATTGCTATAAAATGAATATTTAGTAATAATAATATGTTCTTACCTTTTAATATCGTTCATATTTTGGGCTTTTGATTTATATGAACGTTTTTTACTTTTCGTAACGGGTTTCACTTTATTTCCCATTATGTACAAATGAAAATATACCTTACTACGATATTTGAACTAAAAATATTTTATATTCACACGAAAGAAGAATATTAATTTATCGAAAGAAAAATATTTATATAACGATGAATTTAAAAATAAAATTATACAAATACGAATACTTCGGCAAAAAGAGCGAGACGTCTAAAGAGCAACAGGCCGCGGCCAACAGTGCCTGGCACAGGCATTCATGCACACAGCCATACGTATTATTTCATAAATAAGAATATGCCATTTAGAAAAAAAAGACTAAAAAATTAAAACAATATAACGTTACATGTTGAATGTATAATAATCTGACAAAAATCGGAATGATTGCATGTATATTACTATGGTTTTTACTTATTAAAATAAATTTTTAGAGGTTCAGGTTACTCCATCAGGTCCGGAGGTAAGGACTCATCCTACCTAACAAAACGAGCCCAAACTCGGCACATCTAGTAGTACTCGGCGACCAGTTCCAATAGCGATTACTAAAGTACACCTTCAGGTCACTCCGTCAAGTCCGGAGGTAAGGACTCATCATACCTAACAAAACGAGCTCAAACTCGGCACACCTAATTCTACTAGTCCAGGTGTTCCAGTATTAGTTACTGAAGTTCACCTTCAGGTCACTCCATCAAGTCCGGAGGTAGGGTCTTATCATAACTGACAAAACCCTCCCAGTGCCAAGCAGTCTCTAGAGTAAGGTATACGTATTTCGTATCTGAGTCTAATTATTACTCTATATATCTTAGTATATTTTTGAGGTATAAGAAATCAAAAACAAATTCGATCTTTCAAATTATCAAAATAATTTTATTTGACTACGATTCCCGCAGCCAACCGTTCGTACACTTGTGTGCGTGACTCATGTCAATGTCAATGTTCGATTCTATACCTATTTCAATTTTGTAAAGGCGTCCTTAAAAAATCTTAACGTAAATACTGCGGCAAAAATAGCGACACGTCTATACAGCACCAGGCCTCGGCCGACAGTGACTGCACAGGCATTTTACGCAAACATCCGTACGTATTATTTCAGAAATAAGAATATGCGATTTAAAAAAAAACTATTAGTTGGATTAAAAAATTAAAACACTATAACGTTACTTACTTACTTATCTTCACGCACAATCCCTAACGGGGTAGCCAGAGAGAACAGATCGCCAAGTGTCACGATCCTTACATACCTCTTTCGCTTCTTTCAGGTTCATTAACTTCTTCATACATGCACGTCTAGGTATCCTAGTACTCTTGACCCTCCCCTCTTCGAGCAATTTGCTCACATGGTCTTCGAAAGTTAGTCTCGGTCTACCTCGACACCTTTTAATATTTACTTTCGCTCTATATATTTTCTTCACCATTCGGTCTTCACTCATTCGTTCAACGTGCCCAAACCATTGAAGTACGCCCCTATCATTTTTTGTGATAAGGTCATCTTTCAATCCTGCCATATTGCGAATCTCTTCGTTTCGCTTTCGGTCGGCTATGGTAACGCCAAACATTTTACGAAGAGATCGCATCTCCACTGCATTCAACTTGCTTTTATGCTTCTTCTGGCATACCCAGGTTTCGCTGCCATATAACAAAGTCGGTACCAACACTGCGTTATGTATTGCAAGGCGTGCACTCTTCACCACGCCTTGCCTTTTTACTAATGCATTCAGGGCACCATTGACTTTGTTTCCGGCAGCGACACGCCTATCCACATCTAAATCACATCTTCCATCCCGGCTGAAAGCACTCCCCAAGTATACAATTTCATTTACCTGTTCTAGACATTCCTGATTTACCCATATTTCACATTTCGTTTTCTCTTCGTCCTTTTCAAATACCAGAATACTATAACGTTAATATGTTGAATGCATAAAAATCTGACAAAAAAATCAGAATGATTGCATGTATACTAGTATGGTTTTTACTAGTTAAAAGAAATTTTTAGAGGTATGTTTGTGATTTTTTTCTATCGTATTAAATTAGTGGTATCATGTTTTCAACACACTATCTAACTAGCATATATCCTGGACAATATCATATATTTTTCTGGGTTTGTTTACTGCAGTGGATCATATACTTTGAGGCATTATAAAACTTACGTTTAGGCTCATGCCTCGTCTTAAGGTTCTATAATATTTTGAAATATTATGTAATAAGTTATTATTAATTTATGTCATAATTATATTATTATAATAAATATAATTTATTTGTATGTGAAGTTGTAATTAAGTAAATCTACCTATTATGAATCTCATTAATTCATTGAATTTTAGTTATTTTAAGAATTGTATTTTAATTATATAACATATTATCTTGTGGCTAACGTGGTAACCACTTTAAATAATAATAAAAAATTCAATACTGTTATCAAGGGGGATCAGTGCCTAAAGTGTTACACCTCTTGAACTATCAAAGGGGATCAGGGGAAACAGTTACAACTCTTGAACTATTATCACTAAATACGTTAGCGGGTTTTTAAAGGCAAATACCCTATATAAAAATGGAACCCATTTATAAAATTCAGCTTAAACTTTTTAAATTCCCGTAACAGCTTATTAAAGTCCACTGCTGAACATAGGCCTCCCCTATACATTACCTCATAAGAGGCTATTTTTCATAGTTGCCACGCTTTTGAAATCTATTGGTAAAAAATTTACTTCCTCGTGTTTTTCTTTGTAAATGATCTCTTTTGTAATAGTTTAAATAAGATTGTTCTTATCGGTCCGCATAATCAGACGGAAATATATGAAACTGTGTAGCCAAAATATACTTATTGTATTCATTTATTTATATTTTAATTTGTAAATTAGGACATATGGCGGGGTTAATGGCATAGGATTATGGTAAAAAGGATAGAGGAAGCAGTGTAGCAAAAAACCATAAAGGAAAGGATGATGAAATACTTCTTAACAAAATTATTTGTTATATTACCTCAAACACTAATCTGAATAAAACAAATTATATTCGGGTTTAATCTGTTCTCTCAAGACCTTGGGTGCTGCAAAGCTCATCACGGCAAACACTCGAACGTCTCTCGACGTTTCGAGTGTTTGCTGTGATATGTTGGATAAATTGATATTAAACGTGATAAAATCCGTTAAATTAGTTTTATTTAACACTCTTCTTCATTTAAAATAATATTTCGACGATAATGCGTATAATCGGTATGTAAACTAAAGAGGTTTTACTCTACCTGCTATCACATATTATATATATATATATATATATATATATATATATATATATATATATATATATATATATATATATATATATATATATATATATATTGAAAAGGAAACGCAGCTTATTCAAACATTCAACTAAGAAACAGAAGGGAGGAATCGCAATAAAACCCGTTCACTAAGCTACCCCAGAGCTATACGCGAAAGTGAGCCGCGCCATTCGCGCGCTTGCGCAACTCAATTACATGAATTTGTTCTATTACTCTCTCACGTTTTACTTAATTTCTTTATTTGCATAAGTCTTACATCAATAAAATTTATCTGTATAGATAGCACAAAACAATATCTACACTACGATATACATTACATTTTCATATCACGAAAAACCTTTTATTTATTAAATGAAATATGCCTATTTTAATCACAAGTGCAAAGTCAAAATTTCTTAAATATTTAACACAGAAAGTTAAAACAATGTTTCCCACTTGAATTTATACATAAGTTAACTAATACAATAGTTTAATTTACATTTTCTCTATTTATTTCACTATTTAAAACACTTTTAAATTTCTTATACAAAACTATCATTATTTCACTTATACACAGGAATTTTCACATAAAAATAACACAGAATTCACCTTTTTAGCACGTACAATCAACCTGAAATGTTTTACAAGTCATTTTTACATAAATTGCTGAAATTACAAACATTTTAAATTTTTACATATTCGGCCTCCTAAGGGCGTGGCTTAGCGTGCGTCTATGAACTCACACTATTTGAACAACTAACTTTTGCACGGCTCTCGGCTATCAGAAACAATGGAAGTCTGATATACACTAATTTTAACAATATTAGGTAAATTAAATGCTTTTATACAATTTTCGAACTGTAGGAAACTATCTCTAATCAGATTCTTATCAGTTATCATGTTTCTTATCAAACAATATAAGTGAATGTTTTCATAAATCAATCATAACAAATAGGCATTTGTTTTCGTACAAAACATATCCAACTCATATAAAACAATACTTATGCAATTAATTTCCGTTAATTCTATTTATGCACAGAGTGATCATCTCGACCGGGGAACAAATCCGATCTTTAACTTTATTTAAATATTCTTTTAAATTTACATCATTTGAAAGATGATTTCAACCGGGGAACCAATCCGGTAACATAATTTATATCTTAAATTCCTTACGAATTTATTAAGCGATATTACTTAGAAAAACAGTAAACTAGTCCGGCCTGGGAGTCGAACCCAAGACCTTCATATCATTAATTCGACATTTCTTCAAGATTTAACTAAGCATTTTCTTATCAGAACATTATTATTGGACAATATGCCTTTGAGACGTTATTCGTCATCGGTTGACTTAATAAACTGAAATATTCTTATAGGCGCGTCGCCAACAATCTCCCCCCCGTGCGTTAGCACCATCATTTGGGAGGCGTCGCGGGTACCAGGACTATTATTCTGGATGTAGGTCTCCTCAAGATACCTGTGCTAGTAATGACGTCAACCACTCTGGTGTGACCGTCTGGTCCCGGTAGCGTTCTACTAATTTTGCCTTTCGGCCACGTATTTCGTGGCAACGAATGATCTATTATCAAAACAATATCACCTTCTTTAGGTTCCATGAACTTTCCGTTATTACCTGTTCGAGGTATTAAAGTAGGCATGTATTCTTTCAGCCATCTTGTCCAAAAATGGTCGGCTAACCTCTGTGCAGCTTTCCAATTGAGTTGACCCGTCAGATGTTGCTCTAAAAATAATCCAGGTGGTCGATCACCACATGAGCGTCCCAGAAGAAAATGATTGGGTGTCAAACCCTCTTCAGGACTATCCATACTGAATGTTACCAGAGGCCTGGAATTTACCGTATGCTCTGCTTCTAAAAGCAGCGTATGTAGAACCTCCTCTCGTGGGCTCTTTTCTTTGAGCGTAGCGGTCAACGCAATTTTAATCGATCTTACTAACCTTTACCAGGCGCCACCCATGTGCGGTGCTCCCGGAGGTATACATTTCCATTTAATATATTTCTTAAATGACTCATTTTTCATGCCCTCATAGCATTCTTCGCATGCTTTCAATAATTCTTTATTCGCAGCTTTGAAATTCGTCCCGTTATCACTGTATATAACGGCTGGTTTTCCTCTTCTGGCGATAAATCGCCTCAATGCCATTATCATTGACGCTGGTGTCAATGAGGCTGCTAATTCCAGATGTACTGCTGTGGTGGTCAGACACGTGAATAAAACACCCCAACGTTTTTCGTGTCGCCTTCCTATAGTCACACTCATAGGTCCGAAATAATCCACAGCTGAGCACGTAAAAGGTGGTTCATGATGAGCTATTCTCTCCAGAGGAATATTTCCCTGCGGCACGTTCTGCGGTTTTGACCTGTATGTCCTGCACCACTGACAGTGATGTGACACACTTCGTACTACATTACGCAAGTTCAAGACGTAAAATTTCTGGTTCACCTCATTCATCACCGTCTGGTGATTGGCATGTCCAAAATGATGATGAACTTCTCTAATCATCATTTTAACGATTTCGTGTTTACCGTCCAATATGACAGGTTTTCTACTTTCCTCGGTCAAATTAGACTTAAAAGGTAAACGTCCATTTAAACGGAGTAATTTATCTTCACCTATTTCCATAGATAATTTACTTAAGCGTGAACTTCTTTCAACGCTTTTGCCTGCTTTCAAACATTTTATTTCCGAAT
The DNA here is from genome assembly GCA_907164705.1 of Parnassius apollo. NCBI lineage: Eukaryota > Metazoa > Arthropoda > Insecta > Lepidoptera > Papilionidae > Parnassius > Parnassius apollo. The sequence continues at coordinate 92,761 of CAJQZP010000018.1, forward strand.
AAAAACACTCGTCTTGAACGAACTTCCAAATTAACAATTCCACTTTTCTCAAGAGCGCTATGTCCAACGCGCCATCGGGTCCTTTAACCGACTTTGCTAAAACTTTGTTGGAACACATAACCGACTTTTCGGCTGCGTCGTCGGATCCTTTAACCGACTTTCTTAAACTCTTGAATTTTTCTACCGCTTGTAAGGTGCGTGTAGTTGCCCCAAGGAATTTCTTAAAGCTGCTAAATCGTCCGTAGTCGGGTAGACTTAACGGTTCTTGCTTTCTCAGTACATTTACGCCCTTTGGCGATTTTTCTTCACCTGTTTCTAAGCTATTTTTGTCGAGCTTATTTTCGATATTAAGCAGGCGACTTTCAACCTGCGCTCTATTCGATGGTATGCACTCATTGTCTGTGCGCCATAACAAAGCAGTCTCGTACCTATTATTAGGTATACGACGTACCGTTTTGCTCAAAATATTTAAAGCTCGTTCTTCTGGGTCGTTCGCGGGCTTTCGCGCAGACACTCCCAGGGATTCCAAACTAAAATAATCCTTGATTAACTTATCCATATCTTCCTCCTTCTTGGTGGAAATGTGGTTAACAATCTTGATTGGTTTAATACCACCCGATATGTGACCATGTAAAACCCATCCAAGTTTGGTGAGCGATGCTACAGGTAGGTTCTTACCTCCTGAAATTAATTCACGAGTAATTATGAGATGCCAATTGTCCTGTCCAATTAATATGGTAGGTCTGGACCTCTCATACATCAACTCATCCTTAATCGGTGTCAAACGAGAACACCGTTGCAATAATTCTCGACTTACTGACTGAGGAGCAAGGTTAAGTGACTTAATTGTTTGTACACTTATCTCTTCTAAGTCATTCGAGTAAATGCCTTTTATCTTAACGTTTAAGCGATACGAACTGTCGTCGTTAATTCGCTTACCTCCCACGGCTTCAATACGTAATTCTTCTTTACGTCCGCGAGGCGCTAACTTCTGAGCCATCCACTCCTCTATGAGTGTCATGGTCGATCCCTCATCCAGAAGAGCTGTTGTCTTGACCTTTCCTCTAGGTCCATACAACTCGACCGGTATAATCTTTAAGTATGCACATGCCAGTGCATTCACTGTACTAACAGTTGTAATCTGAGCCTCTTTACCCCCCTCGCCCCCTTGTGGCGAGGTTTTTTCATTGGGGTATCGGTGTAGCATCCGATGATGTGACATTCTACATCCCTCTACACCACATTTTTTCGCTTTGCACTCTAACCTCCTATGGTTAGGTGACAAACACTGGAAACATACTTTCGCTTTTTTGACTGCTTCCCATTTCTCGCGAATATTCATGTCCTTAAACTTGTAACAACTCACTATAGAGTGCTCCTTGTTACATATAACACACTTATGTGTTACCCGACTTACAGGCTTGTCCTGGGTTGTCATAACCACTTGTCGGTTGTGCCCTTTATTATTTCGGCGTTCTAGACGCTCGCTTGTATTACTTCGGCGCATATAGCGCTCGCTCTCGGCACAGCTGCGTACAGACCCCTTTGCGGTGTGTACAGTTTGCTTCCTGAATTCAGGACGCTTCCGTTTTTCAGGCGCATTTTCATTGCTTAAGGACGTTCCAAATTGTTCACTCAATAAATTTAAAAACTTGGCCATCTTCTGTAACTCTGGCTCCAAAGGATACTGAGCTCGATATTCAAACCATTTAAATTTAATCATAGTTCCGAGTTTCTCCACTATGCGGCTCACTAACTCCGGTGAGTATAAATACTGTGGTTGATTCAACGCTTGTATCGTGGCAACCACGTTCGTAATACGACTTGCAAAAGATCCTATATTCCGGCAATCTTCTGCCAATCTTGGCATACGCTTTACATTCTCGATTTCGGCTAGAATGAGCATCTCAACCCTACCGAATCTTCTCTCAAGAGCGTTCATTATTTCTTCAGGTTCACACAAAGTAAATAACAATGACTTAACCGCCTACTTAGCGGTGCCCTTTAATGCCCTCCTGAGGCGTGCGACATTCTGCACCCCTGAAAATTGGCTTCTCGTGTCTTCAAACACCGTTTTGAAAATTATCCATTCACCCGGGTCTCCATCGAACACCGGTAATTCCTGGAGGAAATGAAGCTGGGAAGACTTATCTTTTCCCGCTATCTTTATTGCACTCACAATCGCTTCGGTCAATTCTGACACCTCACTCGCGTGTGTTTTCTGTGCATTTCCTTGGTTGCGCTCGATCTCCGCCCCTTTGCGGCGTGATCCTTTACACGCTTCCTTATCAGTAATATCGGGTTGCGTCACACTAACCGGCGCGCTCATTATGGTCTGTTGAACCCAACTCCTTACGAAAGGTTCCACCTGAGTATTCCGCTCTTCATCATCCTCACTCGAGTCGATCTCCTCTTCTCGGTTGAGTCGTGCCAACTTCAATTGCGACTTGGCTAAGGCAGCAGCTGCCTGTGCTCGTTCGAGCTCTGAGCGTTCGAATTTAATCCGCGCCTCTAATTCGGCTTTCAGCCTCGCCGATCGCGATGACCTACTACCTCTCTGTGACCCTTTGTCACTAGTGTGCCCAATTACTGTCCTTGACGATGCCGCTTCTTCGGTCCTTTGACCTACTTTTTCGACTACCGTTTCACTCCTGGATATAACGGATTGTTGTGCGGTGCTGGCCTGCGTACCACTGGTGTCCGTCCTGTTGCTTGTCGTTGCCATGGACGTCCCTGAGTCCCACGTGCATGTGGACGTGTCGGTGGTGGCTCCACTTGAAGGAGTTGCCCCATTCGACGCAGTAGCTGTGGTCGCTCCAGATGATTCCGCCTCTTTAGCTTTTCTTGAGAGCCCTGTTCTTGTCCTGCTCCCTTCGCTCCACTCTGTCTGGTCTTGTGCCTTCTTCATCTTGCAGGAAGGTGATTGTTGGCCTACGGTCCCTACAACCCCTTACCTACAACCCTTCTACACCCCAACCTAACACCACTACCCCTCCCCTCCCTTATCTCCCAACCCTACAACCTTACTACCACCCTAACAGCCCTATCAGCCCTATCAATCCTGAACGGGGCCTACCGAGGTGAGCCGTCCAGGGATGGAGTCGTGCAGGAATGGAATGGAGGAAAGGTTTAGGAACTGTCCCGCCAAGGAATATGACGAAACAGTCGAGCGGTAGTGCAAGCGCAGTCTCGCTCGAGAGAACTGCTCCACCCGAAGGTGTTGTGCCAGAGCCCGACCGTTTGGCACCGTTAGGTGGTCGGGATGTATGCTGTGCTCGCCGCCCAGTTGCCGGTGACGCCTCGTCCAAGCGCCCTCCTCCGGCCGCGATGCAGTCAGGTGCCCACGCGCACCCTCGCCTGGCAGCAGCAGCGGTGGATGCTTCTTCTTGCACCCTGATGACCCGACAGGAAATGCCGGACACGGTCGTCCGACAGGAAATGCCAGACACGGTCGTCCGACAGGAAATGCCGAGCACGCTTGCCCGACAGGAAAAATGCCAAGCCCTGCTTGGCCACGATGAGCGCCTTCACAAGGCACCTGCGCCCGGCTGCGATACGTGCCCCATGCGAGCACACGCCCCAAGCCGCAATCCCGGTTTTCTTTCTTCCTGTAGTTCCAGGTCCAGTCCTTCTGTGCTGACGACCTGGTCTTCTGGCCTTTGGTCCTATTGCTTCAGCTCAAACCTCCGGCTTCCTTCGGTTGCTGATCTTCACTCGGCTCCGAAGGTCTTCTTTCTCCACAACCAGCAGTCCACAGCTGGTTCCTTGATCCGGCTGCGAAGGACCAATTGAAAAGGAAACGCAGCTTATTCAAACATTCAACTAAGAAACAGAAGGGAGGAATCGAGGCTTCTCTCGATCCGGCCTCCTATAACGCCTACGTTGGGTTCGGGAACAACGTATGTGATCTCCGCAACGGAGTAACACACAAGGGCGATAACCTCTTCCTTTTCAGCAAGTAGGTTCAGACGGGGATTACGGGTCTTCCGAAGTCGTCCCGGTCCCAACGCCTTAATTCTTCGATGTGGACTGTATAACTTAAGGGATGAATTTCTTGGGAATAAAACAGCAATTATCTTCAAACCATTCCGTGAGAGAGTAATCACTTTTCCCTATCACTTCCCTACACTTTTTCTTTCTTCTTCTTATTGACTGCTGGTTTTTCACTTTTCTCGAACTTTTTTCCCGAATATTTCCCGAAGGATTCCCGAACTTCCCGAACGAATTGCAATAAAACTCGTTCACTAAGCTACCCCAGAGCTATACGCGAAAGTGAGCCGCGCCATTCGCGCGCTTGCGCAACTCAATTACATGAATTTGTTCTATTACTCTCTCACGTTTTACTTAATTTCTTTATTTGCATAAGTCTTACATCAATAAAATTTATCTGTATAGATAGCACAAAACAATATCTACACTACGATATACATTACATTTTCATATCACGAAAAACCTTTTATTTATTAAATGAAATATGCCTATTTTAATCACAAGTGCAAAGTCAAAATTTCTTAAATATTTAACACAGAAAGTTAAAACAATGTTTCCCACTTGAATTTATACATAAGTTAACTAATACAATAGTTTAATTTACATTTTCTCTATTTATTTCACTATTTAAAACACTTTTAAATTTCTTATACAAAACTATCATTATTTCACTTATACACAGGAATTTTCACATAAAAATAACACAGAATTCACCTTTTTTAGCACGTACAATCAACCTGAAATGTTTTACAAGTCATTTTTACATAAATTGCTGAAATTACAAACATTTTAAATTTTTACATATTCGGCCTCCTAAGGGCGTGGCTTAGCGTGCGTCTATGAACTCACACTATTTGAACAACTAACTTTTGCATGGCTCTCGGCTATCAGAAAAAATGAAAGTCTGATATACACTAATTTTAACAATATTAGGTAAATTAAATGCTTTTACACAATATTCGAACTATAGGAAACTATCTCTAATCAGATTCTTATCAGTTATCATGTTTCTTATCAAACAATATAAGTGAATGTTCTCATAAATCAATCATAACAAATAGGCATTTGCTTTCGTACAAAACATATCAAATTCATATAAAACAATACTTATGCAATTAATTTCCGTTAATTCTGTTTATGCACAGAGTGATCATCTCGACCGGGGAACAAATCCGATCTTTAACTTTATTTAAATATTCTTTTGAATTTACATCATTTGAAAGATGATTTCAACCGGGGAACAAATCCGGTAACATAATTTATATCTTAAATTCCTTATGAATTTATTAAGCGATATTACTTAGAAAAACAGTAAACTAGTCCGGCCTGGGAGTCGAATCCAAGACCTTCATATCATTAATTCGACATTTCTTCAAGATTTAACTAAGCATTTTCTTATCAGAACCTTATTATTGGACAATATGCCTTTGAGACGTTATTCGTCATCGGTTGACTTAATAAACTGAAATATTCTTATAGGCGCGTCGCCAACATATATATATATATATATATATATATATATATATATTGGTAGCAAATCACTTACTGCATATAAATTATCCCTAATATAATAAAACATAAATATGTCGTAAAAATTGCAAACTTTAGGGAACGATAGCCGGCGGCATCGTGGATAATTTAGTTATCCACGATGCCGCCGGCTATTGAATACCATACTTCAACTTTCGACATCATCATTAATTACGATTTTCGAGTTCGTGAAGGCATGTTATAAATTACACCATCGATTTCTTAATTCAAGACAAAATTGGATCATGTCCAATATAATTTTTATATCAATAAAAATAAATAAAATTGTCTGTTTGTAATTTCAAAATAACAGCTTTTTACTAAATGCATATAAAAGTGTATACGGTACTTGTAACAAAAACACAATATTTAAAAATTTTGTCTGTTTGTTCAGACTAATCTCCGAAATGACTGGACCGGTTTTGATGGGACTTTCACTGGCAGATAGCTGATGTTATCAGGAGTAACTTAGGTTACTTTTTACCGACATCAAAGAGGAATAATTATTCATTCGGCCGTTTTTTATGTGTGTTGCCTTGTAGCTTTTGTCTTGGTGAACCGATTTTGACGATACTTTTTTTATCTGAAAGCTGATACTTCTTGTGTAGTTCCATACAAATTTAATCAAGAGCTAACTAGTAGTTTTTGAATAAATGATATTGAATATTATAATATTCAAAATTATTTTTAATACAGTTGCTCAAAAAGTGGCGTATTGCAGGGACGTATAGCGTTCGGGGTGGACTATTACATACTCGAGCTTTTTCTTTACCTTTTCCGAACTCTGCACTGCATTCTGTTATATTTGTCATATTCATTCATTCCCAACTGTCAAAATAATGTCTATTAAAAAGAAAAAACCAACCACGAAGTTTTTACTAAAAAAAATTCATAGAAGTTTTTATGATTCATGCAAATATTTCTAAAAAGAAGCTACTAATTTGTTTCAATATCAGATTTAATGATTTGATCCAAAGAGTTTGGTTAGGTTTCATTTCATTTCATCCCATTAAATTTCATTTTCATTTCATATCAATAAAAAAAATCTACTGAAGACTTGGCTGTTTGCATGGTTGGCATGGTTTGGCATGGTTGCTTTTGTCTACCCAGAATGGGTGAAGAAAACAAAAAAACCACTGCTTATATTCCTTTGCGGTTGGCGCCGTTTTCCAAAAATGTTCTTTGCGAGTTTAGTTGTTTGTTGCACAAAATGAGTAATTTTGACGATATTTTATTTGAATTAACACCACCGGAACTCAGTATAATTGCGCAAAATGCTTCGGAGAACATTCTACCGGAAAAGTCGAAAAGTCGCTACATATTTACATACGACGAATTAATTGCTTGGAGAGAAGAGAAAAAAGCAAATAGTTTTTCAGAAAATGTTATGTTGGCGTACTTATCCAAACTCTCAGCAAAATTAAAACCTACGTTATGGTCGAGATTTTCGATGATAAAAAGTATGCTGGTAAATAAGGAACAACGTGGATATAAATGAATACCCAAGTTAGTTGAGTTTATTGTTTTTATTATTTTATTAAATTGCTTCATTTTTTCGCAAATGTATTAAAATAGTTGTTCAGTAAACGTGCAGAACCGTCATTGCAACTTGTTGCGACTGTCAACATTCACCTTCGGCTGCGCCTCGGCTCGGGTAGACATTTGTCGGAACTCTTTGCAATGACAGGCTTTCCGCACTCGTAATGAAATATACTATTTCGTGACAACCCAGCGTGTATAATACCCACGTGGGCGGTAGTATCGCCGGACATCAAAGACGTTTCACAACTGTAAGAAGGGCTAAACTGTGCACATGAGTAAAGAAAATTCAATAATTAAAAATGGATATTATTTTTAACTGCGGCCCATAGAGTACTCGCAAACAGAGGATACTGGTTAACAAAGTTACCTAGAAAACTGGATCTTCAGCAATATCTTTTACGTTTTGTTATCTTAGAACACGTACATATGTGAGAAAAATTCTTCTATTTTTAGAATGTCGACTTTTGTTTGTAAAACTCAGCACTATTTGATTTTATGAACGCTTAAAAATGATTCGCTTGCTAAACATGTTTTCTTGCTGTGTAAACATTTTAATACTCCTATTATTTTATTCTTTATTTAGTTTATGTTACCTTTTAGGATTCAGATATGCATTAAGCTATTATGTACTACTTACTAGAGGCGACACTGCATTCTGCTACTCTGTTCCACTCAACTGCGGTGCATACACCGCACTTTGATCAGTCACTCGTCAGTCAATCGCCTAGGATTGTAAAGTTGTCACGTGTTGTGTTGATTTAAAAAAAATCTCTTGACAAAAATATGTCGTCGTGTGTACTTAGATATTGCACAAATAATTCAAGAAAAGTCAGAAAAAACCAAGGAATTAATTTTCATCGGTTAATAAGATACTTAATCAATAAAAAGTATTATAGATTAATAATAAAATAAATTATTCCTAAGACGTCATCTCGTGTCATGGAATATAGATTATGAAATTAATTTGTTCAGATACGACATTTCTGTGGGTACAAGTATAGGACGTATATATTATTAGTATAAACATATTATTATACATATTATACACATATTATTATATACATATTATATTTTTGGTAGAAACATATATAGAGTTTATCATAATTAGGCTAATTTTTTACACTGAAATCTGCTCATTATTCTTTTATTTTATTTTTAGGTTTCCACATCAAAGTCAAAGTGGACATAATCCGTCCTTTTTAAACTCTCGCGTGCCCAGCATTTATGAACGACTCTTATTTTAATTTAAATAAATATATTTGTAATTTTAATGTTATATTAATAAGTTTTGTTAAACATACATTTAGTATGCATTTTTATATTTGACATAGTTACTTTTTAAAATATTCAGATAAAAATATCATAAAATGTAATTGTAGTATAATATTATGTAATATTATATTAAATAAGCAAATATAATATACAAAATAAATGCCAAATTAAAAAATATTTCTCGATATAATTTACCTATAATTTTTATTCTATGATAAAAAAACCAACCGCGCGAACACAGGGTAGCGCACATTTTTTGTTTGAAATAGCTGTTCTAGTACGTTAGTACATATTAATCGACGGAATCAAAGGCTTTCTCATAGTCCACATACGCCAGGCAAAGTGGCAAATTGTACTCTACTTTTAATTAAATAATAAATATTAATCGCTTAATTTTATTCTGCAGTAGACGTAGAGTCGGTACAAGGGCTGACGGACGGGCGAGTGGAGTTGCCTTGCGACGTGAGTCCAGCTCTCTCTGCAGACAAAGTTGGCCTCGTTATATGATATAAGCAAGGCCACGAAACACCAATATATTCGTAAGTTGGATTATAGTTCATTTTAAATATAAGAAAAACATATTAAAAAAAATAAAAAGATGTACGACCTAATAAAGATAATCGAATAGAAAGTGTTGATGAGATAGGAAATATTTAGTGATCTAATCTTTACCATTTTAAGCCCTACAAAAACCAACGTATAAGCATCGTGTGCACGTCGTAAATAATATAAAGTAAATGTAAAGAACCGGAGACCCTATTTACTGGAAACGAGGCATTCCATCTTAGCCCTCAAGGGTGACAATGCATCTGTATTTTGATACTTAATTGAGGATAAATGTAAATGTCTATAAAGCCACAGCATCTTCTTACCATCAGGTGGATTGTGCTAGTAGTTTTTTATCTATAAAACATCATATGGCGGACGGAATTCAGATAAAAATGTGTCGACAGTGGCAAACATTTTATTACAAAATGTTCAAAAAATATATTTCACGTATATCTTGTGACATGTGAAATGTGTTGTTGAATCTTGAAACTTTTTCGTTATTCTATTATATTATTACGAAGTGTGTGCGCAGGAGTTATATGATTTAATTCCTCCCTCGTTCTTTCCACTATCGGAAAACCATACAGTAAGCGGGTCTTTACTTTATTGAAGATGTAAATTTTGTATTTTACTCTATTAATATTTGACGGATGTCTAATTTGACCTTGAAAATGATGACAAACATGATAAAATTATGTCCACATTTGAATATATATATATATATATATTTATTTAATTCAAAATTTTTGCCTTTATTTTTTATAAAATATCAGTGCATATAGTCTTCTACTCGGGCTACTTACGGCTCTGGGTTCTAGCCCTTTTGAGCTTAACTGACAGTAAATTTATTCACGTAGGGTATAAAGTCAGTTATTTTTTTTAATGTAGTTTGCCATTATTAATTGATTATTCTTTTCAAGACATTTGTAAAAATTTTATAATCAAAAGAAATATAATAATAGGTTAATAACATAAATACATAACCTTTAACGATTATCTGTAATAGATACAGCTATTTGCCACGATCTTGAAGCACTTTTCTCGCTTGTTTTACATCCAAATATACATACTTCTACGCATATATACTCGTCTATTTAGGGTTCTCTTAATTTGATTAAAACTACTTTTACGGATTTTATCGCGTTTATTTTTACTTTTTATTTTTTTAATTCCCGACGTTTCGGGCGCTTTCCAGCACCCATGGTCACGGGGGACTGAGATGACTGACGTCCCGATGTCATTGTTAAACCCGGAGTACCTTCAGCTTTTAATTATTGTTTATGGTCCGATCTATGCAAAATGAACTATGTCTTACAATAAAAGTTTTAGAAAAAGGTATTAATTTCGCAATAACACCGCGAAAAATACCGTATGAGGACTTTATCTGTAGTGTTGAGGACTGTCTGTATAAAAATAATATTGGTAATGAAGATTTAGAGGCCATACGTCAAGACATTTCGTCTATGTTACGTCGAAGTTCAGCGCCGAAATTAAATCTCCCCAAAAATGAATTTAACGCGTTGAAAAACTTACGCAACAGACCAGAGCTTACGATTCTCCGCGCAGATAAAGATAATTCTACGGTTATACTCGTAATGGATACGTCAGATTACAATTTTAAAATACAACAACTTTTGTCGGATGAAACTACTTATCGAAAGGTCAAAACAGACCCTACAACTAATACGCTTAAAACAACTAGCGATCTAATTAAGAAATACTCCGAAAAATTGAATCTGGACGTTAATTCGATAATACCTTCCTGTGCCAAACCACCGAAGTTGTATGGGTTACCAAAGATACACAAACCGAATGCTACATTACGTACAATAGTGAGTCAGATTGATTCGCCAACTTACAGATTGGCTCAATACTTAGCTAAAATATTATCACCACTCAGAGGACACACAAGAGCACACACTAAGGATTCATACCATTTTGTCAGTGAGATAAAAGACCTACATCTTACTGACAATGAAACCATGGTCAGTTTTGATGTTCAGTCTCTATTTACATGCCTACCTGTTGAAGACTGCATCTCAATTATAACTAGGAAACTAAAGGAAAATAACATGCCAGCAGAATATGCAGTATTACTAAGACAATGCCTTACATCTGGCTATCTATTGTGGAAGGAAGAGTTTTACAAGCAAGTAGATGGTGTGGCGATGGGCTCACCTGTATCTCCCATTGTCGCCGATATATTCATGGAAGACTTTGAGGAGAAAGCCCTCCTTACTGCACCTGTTACACCAAGGATCTACCAGCGGTACGTAGACGATACTTTCACAATTTTACCATCAGACAAAGTAACTGCATTTTTAGAACATCTTAATTCCATAAACGCTAAAATTCAATTTACTATGGAGTTAGAGGCAAATAATTCCTTAACTTTCCTAGATGTATTAGTCATCCGAAATCCTAATAACACCATTGGTCACACTGTGTATAGGAAAAAGACCAATACAAACCGATATTTAAACGGTGAATCTCACCACCATCCTTCACAGTTAGCTACCGTGGGCAAATCTTTGTTACAGAGAGCACGAGGGATCTGTGACAGTTAACACCTGGCCGCCGAGCTTCAGCACGTCAAGCAAGTTCTGCACGACAACAAGCTTCGGGTCCCGCGCCTACGTCACAGTGACCGAGTGAAGCCGGCCACAGTCGAGCGTGTGCCCGCTGTACTACCATATGTCAGAGGTGTCACAGACAAGATTGGCTATATCTTGAAGCGAGCTTCTATTAGAACATTCTACAAGCCGCCGAAGAAGATTAGTCAGTTCCTACCATCCGTCAAGTGTCATATTCCTCTACAAGATGCAGGAGTGTACAAGCTTGATTGTGAATGTGGTCTCTCTTATATAGGACAAACCAAAAGATCAATTAGGACCCGCGTAAAAGAACATATAGCTGATGTGAAGCATCAACGTTCCGGGAAGTCTGCAGTTTGTGATCATATCCTAGACGGCCCCAACCATTACATCAGATTTGATAGACCACAAATCCTCGCGAAAGAACACCGATTCCTACCAAGGATGATACGTGAGGCTATTGAAATTAAAAAACATCCTAATTTCAATAGAGAAGGAGGCTGGGTACTACCACCTGCTTGGGATCCTATAATCAATAAAATTAAAACTAAACCCAAGCATACCACTGCAAGACCTCAAGACATAGTCAGTTCATTTTGCATAGATCGGACCATAAACAATAATTAAAAAAGCTGAAGGTACTCCGGGTTTAACAATGACATCGGGACGTCAGTTATCTCAGTCCCCCGTGACCATGGGTGCTGGAAAGCGCCCGAAACGTCGGGAATTAAAAAATAAAAAGTAAAAATAAACGCGATAAAATCCGTAAAAGTAGTTTTAATCATGTGCAATGTTCGCGTGAATATAAGAAATCATTATGTTCTCTTAATTTGTTTCATCTTTAATATAGTGCTAATTTAGTCAATAAACTTCCGTTTAGGGTATTAGAGTGTTCATTAATATTTATCGAAAGTTAAATCACCCTCTTTGACACAATATGTCGGTCTATACTATACTTGGCAGCTGCATTGATAATTAAATCCACGTAATCAGTTACCTAACTTCTGGTTCTAATATTGACACGCCCACTGTTCTCTTATTATAATATTATTTGGATATTTTCCACGATATATATTTCTTACATATATACTTATATAAATTGTTTCAATAAGGAGCGTTGCTTCATAACCACAAATATATCATATTTAAGTTGAACATTACACATTCTAAAGGGATTGTTCACAAACGCTTTGGGTATTTGAGTTCATGTTGAATGCTTTAATAGGATTTATTGCAGCCTTGTCTATTGTATCCTTGTATTGTATGTTATATATTGTGATCGGAGTAATTTACACTTTATTTACGCGATGAAGACAAATGATAGCTTTGCTATCTGTCGTAATAAGCAATAAGATTATTATTTGTTACTCGTAATTACTGTTGTACATTTTGGTCTCATTCATAATTCTCTTTCCTTTTGCAGTAAAATTTTGTTCGGATTATATATTTTTACTTATATAGATCTGTCTGGCTAAAGTTTTAAGTTCCCAAGTTAAACAGGAAATTTGAGATATTACAAATTTTCCGACACACAAGTCGTTCATGCCCTCGTATTTTCTTTAGTGAAAATTTAATTTCATAAAAGACTTCTTATTTTAAATGTAACTCAGAGTCTGGGCGCTTTGAATTGTAAAACTTACTCTGAGCTCAATTTCTTCGAATTTTTATTGATATTATATTTATGAAACTAGTTTCAGTAAAATATGATGATCCTTTATTTTTGGTGTATTATGTATGCAAAGTATAGAGCGAGCTATGGAGAAAGCTGTGCTCGGGATTTTTTTGCATGATAGACTCTTTTTTTTTAGTTTTCGACGAACATGAATTATAGCGTATAATTCATTACGACCAAGGTTTAACAAATGCTTAATTTGAAAATGTACCTAACATACAATACAATAGTTTACTACTGGTGGTAAAAAGATCATCTCATTCTATTGTGCGCACGTTGAAGGACATTCGTATTGTCATAAATTGACAATACTGATGTTACATGTTATGTAACTGAATGCAGCTACGTCCAAACTTATGATATCATTAGTGGTTGGTAATTGACGTTTTTCATGCCAATGTAATGTATTAGTTTTTATTCGATAAATAAAACTTTGGAGGAGTTGCTTTTATTCAACAATTCATTTCAATTAAAGCAGTTTGATTTATCGTTTTCTCGAATATTAGTAACTTACATATAAAACTTTTCCGTTTCGCTTACCTCGATAGGAAATAATAATCTCCTCTCAAAATAAATATCAGTCACCGTTTAGTTTCTTTTTAAAATGTAGTAGAGCCATGCAGCAGCTATGTTATGGTATAGCACGTATGGGTCGGCTCGATCGGGGAAGAACCGTGCTCTTACAGAATACAAGCGTAAAATAGCAGCTCAATTCCGCTGTGTTTCGTATGGTGAGTGTAGAAAACCGGAGACCCTTTTTATAGGAAACGAGGCATTCCATCTTAGTGCTTAGGGGTAGCAACGCATATGCATTTTGATTCCTAATCGAGGATAAATGTAGATGTCTATGGGCCACACATTCCACTTAAGAATCTGGTGAACTGTGTGCTCGTTTATAACCATTATTCTATAAAAAAGTATACCGAAGTTTTTTAAGGAACCCTTATTGTTTCGCCTTGTCAGTCCGTCCATCCAAGGTTTTACTCAGAGACCCTAGGTATTACAAAGCTGAATCTCTCTGAAAATCACGCCTACAAAGTTGTAAAATAAAATCTTGGAAAACATTTTTATTTTGGACGCCTTTCATACAGGTGATTTTTTTTACCCGTATATTCCATCATGTGGAGTGACGTTGGATAAGTCTTTCAACTGGGGGTATGGAACAAAATATTTTTAAATAAAATATTTAGTTTTAAAATGGTATTTTTAAGGTAAGTCATGTATACCATTGTGTACCCCTATTAACTAAACCGTTGTTCTTGGAAATGTGAAAAGTATACACAGTAGTAAGTATATTACTTTTGTGTATGCTTCAAAAAGTGAAAAAATGTTCTCGAGTGTCAGCCTCGTACCGGTAGGCGGAGTGTCACCCACTAGATGGAGTCACGACCTGGTAAGACATGCAGGAAGTCGATGGATGCAGGTAGCTAAGGACCGTGCTTTGCGGCGTTCCTTGGGGGAGGCCTATATTCAGCAGTTGACTTGTGAAGGGCTGTAATGATGATGATGATGATGATACTTCTCGATCTGCATCGATCACCAAGAGAACGATCGTGACATGCCACATCACATTATTTTTAGTTTGTAGTTATTATAGGTATATGGTTTTGTTAGTTAGTTTAGATAGTTTGGGATAATGGTGGTTTAGGAGAAGGTTCTTTAGTTCGTTACGGTCATGTACATTGTTCACGTATTATGATGGGCAATTACGGAACCCTACATTATGCGTGTTCCGACACGCACTTCGCCGGTTTATTATCTCATATCATCATGTACATTAGATTATGTTTAACGTAATAATAACAATTTGATCTCAAGATTACTGCAGTAACTAGCATAGTCTAATAGATCAGAAGGCTGAAGTGGTAGTGAGCCGACCACAAAGTTCGAAGAACTGAGAATCTATCAATAAGAAAGATTCTTGAGTGGCAGACTCGTACTGATTCCAACTGAATGACTTGGTGATATATACAGAGAATATTTTATATTACTCTCTAGACTACACTGCAGAAAAAGGCATACCTTTAATAGTAGATTTTATAATTAAATTTAATTATAAGAAGATCAACATCGCTAAAATATGTTCTATTATCGACTTATCTTACGGTGTATGGGAATAGTGATATTAATAAAAAATCGACTTTTATAAACAGGTCGTCCGATAGCAAGGGTGTCATGGTGGAAGTCACATTTACTAGCCAACTCAGAAGCAAGAGCTACAGTCTCATTTAAACTTCACAGGCCTGACTTCGGTACCGACATCACATGTCAGGTAAAATTATGAATACATATAAATAATTTACCAATAATTATAACTGCCATGTAGTGTTGGAGTGGGAGAAACCATCAGCCCATTTTGTACCTTGTCTGTCCTGAGAGGTGACGAAGAGGTATGCTAAAATAATTTTATCCGTTTCGCGATATATACACATCTCGTCTAGGTCAGTTGTAATATACGCAGACCGGGGAAACATTTTTCATTTTCATTTTTGATTTTCATTTACAATAATAATTTTATAAGGTTTTATTTTTCCTGTTTATTGTTTTTTTATTTACAGTGTTTTATAAAATCCTCATTGGAAAAATTGCAACTGAAGATTTTAACTCTAAATGAACACTATTGATGAGTTTGTATGTACTCGTAATTTAATCAGCCTTTATTCAATTCGATACAATTTTTAAATCTAAATTCTACGTTTTGAAATATTGTAATTGTATAGAAAATAAATTAGTTTTTATTTTTCAGGCAGTTACGGATCCATCAATCCACCGTCATCTAACCGACTTTCGATTGATATGAATTGTAAGTCGTTTCCATTTTATACACTAATTTGCGTTAGTAGTTATACAAGATATTACATCTCCTATACCTTCAGGCCTCGTAAGCTTGACTTAAAAAAATCAGAGATGCTCTGAAAGATGTTACGCTCCTGGAAATACGTTAGAGATGAAATAATTGCAGTGTTTACTACAATATATGAAAATACTCTTGGTAATAATTAATCGCATATCTAAATTTTGATACGATTTTTTGGAAACTATATCTTTCTTCAATACAATTTTTCAATTCTCACATTGAAACTGTGAATGATTATCATTGTCTCTAAAAACGAAAATTAAAAAAAATGGTTTAAAAACAAAACCACCAAGAGTATTGTACTGTGCGATATCTCGAAATATTTTTATTTTGTCCTAACACCAGTAACTTATAAATTTGCCACGCTTGGTCCAACTAGGAGGGATTTCAAAGAAATATTACCTACTAAAATATCGAAGTAACGCAATGTGTAACAAAAAAAAATTAGGGTGTTAGATTTGCTATAAAGAAGTAAGACTGAAAAACGAACACACAGTTTAGCAGATACATATACAGTACAGAGCACATATTAGCGTTATGCTTGTATTTAGTACGAGCGTGATCCTTCCCCAATCTATAATTGAGACAATTTATTCATGCTGCAGCACAGTACGCTGTAGCGTGACTCTGTAACGTTTATTTTAGTATCGGTTGGTAATTAATTACTTATTGCGCATTATCCAATAAAAGCTATTTACAATATATTGAACCATTCACTTGGTAGGTAATTTATGAGTCCTTATATGTCTGCAGTACCTCCGCTTTCGGTGCGAATATAAGGCGGGAAGCGACCTTTAGTGGCTGGTCAAAGTACGGAATTAACATGTCAAGTAGTGGGGGCCAGGCTGAAACCTGTTTTATCTTGGTGGAAAGGAGGAACCAAGTTAACTACTGTAAGGGATTCTGTAAGTATAAAAAATAATTGTTATCTATTACTTTAGGTATAAATGTGATTATTACTGTGATGTTTGTTAAAAGCAATTACTATGGCAATTCACAATATTGTGCTAGTATTTACCTGAACGTACCTATGGTAGTAAAAGTTGGGTGTGATAGAAGAAGCACAGGAGTAGAATTAATTCTGTAGTAATTCGGTATGTTAGGAGTGACTTTGTATGACATAGTGAAAAGTAGTGTGATGAGAGAAAAGTGTGGTTTGCAAGATGTTGTGTTCTGGATTAAGAAATAATGCTTCGGCGATTTGGTGATATAGAAAGAGTGATAAAATAATATTATGTTGTGGAAGCGATTGGCCGAGTAAGCGAGGGGCGCCTAAGTTGGAAGTATACCGACCATATTGGCGAAATAATTAATAAGCTCTAAAAAAATGGTAGCTTCGCGGCTAAGCGCATGCTGTAAATTTCACAGTACGCGAGCAACCTGCGTCCGTTTTCCGTCCATACCATACATCGTAAAGAAACCCGAATGTCTGCGAAATAAGAAACAAACATTTCGAAGACATGTGAAGTTCGCCAATACGCATTGGGGCAACGCGGCGGATATTACCTTGCCGTGAAACCCTTTCAGAAACTCATATACAGTCATTAACAGAACTCGTATAGGCTGTAACTTTAACTTTTAACTTTAAGATAGGCCAAATAGGAGTTAAGAGATCCCTTAGAGCGAGGCCCCATTAGTGCGTTGCGCTGCGTTGCGTCGCGTCATCGCAACGGAACAACGCATTGTAGGTATGCCACACATGTGTTGCGTTGACGCTGCGCCTTCGCAACGCAAGAGGGTATGCACGCCGACGCAGCTGCGTCTCAGTTCAGCCTTTGCAATGGATAGATACAAACGTGTTCTTTTGTTGCTTTTATTACGGCACCGCCGAAATAAACGTAGAAATCATAGAAGATTCTGGATATCTCCTTTGATAGCATTAAGAAATAGTGATGGTCAGTTTTTTATGCAGGAATATAGGGAGTTGTTATTAGATGAAAAGACTTTTTTCAATTTTTTTAGAATGAGTGTCGCCAGCTTTAATAATTTGGTTGAAACCTTAAAACCACATATAAAAAAGCAGTATATCAAATTCAGGAACCCTTTAGAACCAATTGAAATGATTGGTATTACATTGAGGTAAGTAATTCAAATATCATAATACTCGTAATGTTAATCAGTTATTAATTTATTATCTTTAAAAACAGTATAATTTAAGTATTACTATTAGGCAACGAAGCAAAGTTATAATCTTCTTCTTGACTATCATCAGTAAAATTATTAATCGTAGTGTTGGTTGAGTGGGTAGATTCGAATTCATCTGTTCGATACGACGATGGCGATGGTGACTGGGCATGTTGTCCAGTTTGATATACGCGTGACTGCAATGGTGTTGCTTGATATTGTTGTCCAGTTTGATATCCGCGTGACTGCCATGTTGTTGATTAAGTCTGTTCCCCGAACCGAATTTCGGTAATGATATTTATAACTTTGCTTTGGAATGTCAAAGTTTGTAATTCCGTAAAGCTGTCCAAAGAAGGCAAAATTCCTTTGAAAAATGATAAGTGGCGGTTTTCTTTCTCTTGCAACGCTTCTAATGCTTGCGCCTCGAGATAATCTATTGCTTGGTTTGATCTCTTAAGGCTTGCAGGCACGTAGCGAGAAGGACCTGGGGGTAAGGAGGACATTTGATTTGTAGGAAATGGAGAAGATGATGCTGTGTTTTCATTTCGTTCCGTTTCTTCAGACACCATTTCAAGGCTACTGTCAGTTTTATTTTGGGCAACTTTCATCAAAAACAGCAACTGATTATAATAGTGATATTTTTTCAATTGTTTTGCCCCTGATCCAGACGAACTGTTTTCTTTTATTTTTTTTTACGTATCGAAAAAAGTTGTCCTTTTCACGCTTCTCCATTTTTTCACAAACTCGTTACCTGCAAAGAAAGAAAAAAATGTGTAAGTACCTAACTTGTCTACACTGACCAATCTAAATGGGCCACCCTGTTTATTTTTTGTGTTTCTATATCAGGTACTTAGGCAGCGGAAATTCGATAAACGCCTTGCATTTCAAATTTAAACGTGGAAGAGCAACAATTTCTAGAACTATTTCGTCAGTTTGTCAAGCTATATGGAAATATGTTCGACCACAGTACATAGAAGAGATCACAGTAGAAAAGCTACAAAATATTGCATTAGATTTTGATCCCAAAGCTAACTTTCCTCATTGCTTCGGGGCAATTGTTGGAAAACATATACGTTTAATAAAACCAGACAAAAGTGGCTCTCTGTTTTATAATTATAAAAATTATTTTTCAATTGTTTTGCTGGCGGTTCTTGACTCAAATTATAAGTTTGTCTTTGTCGACGTGGGTGCATATGGTAAGGAAAGTGAGTCTACTATTTTTAAAAAATTCGACACTGTACAAGATTTTAATGAGAAATGAATTACCATTGCCTGATCCTCAACCACTTGGAAATGATCATAATAACGAGCCACCAATCTCTTATGTACTCGTCGGTGATGAAGCTTTTGGTTTAAGTAAGCATGTTATGCGCCCATACGGTGGATCCAATCTCAATGTGAAACAAAGAGTTTACAATTATCGCCTCAGCAGAGCTCGTGGATACGTGGAATGTGCATTTGGGATCATGGCAAATATGTAAATGGCGCATTTTACATAGGCCAATTGATACGTCATATGATTTAAATATTAATATTGCGAAAACATGTTTTGTTTTACACAGTTTTGTTATACAACACGATGGGTTAAAACAACAAGACAATATGGCAATAAGTAGGTTCCCACAATGGAGACCCCATAGCAATGAGGAAACATTAGCCGAAAATTTTATCAGAGATCAATTTGCTAATTACTTTATGAGTCCAGAAGGGGCTTTACCATGGCAGTTCAAAAAGATATAAATTAACTTATGTATTGAATTTACAAATAATATAATAAATAACGACTCACCAATCTTGTTCTTTTTTTGATCCTCAAACTCCTCGTAATCTTGAAATATTTTTTACAAACAGCTACCCATTCATTCGCTTTACGAAATTTATCACTGTAATGTTCGTGTGATTTATCTCATATAATGGGTCTTTCTTGGACCAAGGATATGAGAAAATCTATATCAATATCCTGCTCACTCATGGTAAGATAAAAATGTCGTTACGTTCGTCTAGCTTCTTCCTCTAGCAGTGCATCACTGTCCGTCGTCGCAGCGGAGCTCCGACAACGCAGCGCATCACCCTCCCTCCCGCTTCGTCTCTTGTCCGTCGATCCGTTGAAACGTCGTGTGCGACGACGCAACGGTCTAATGGGGCATGTCATAAAAAATGTATGGAAAACGACGCAGCG
This sequence comes from Parnassius apollo, assembly GCA_907164705.1. Lineage (NCBI taxonomy): Eukaryota > Metazoa > Arthropoda > Insecta > Lepidoptera > Papilionidae > Parnassius > Parnassius apollo. Next base: position 113,070 of record CAJQZP010000018.1, read on the forward strand.
ACGACGCTGCGACGACGCAACGCAGCGCAACGCACTAATGGGGCCTCGCTCTTAACCAACGAATATGTATACGTAGAAATAAGTACCAAGGTATTTCTAATTTGTTTTGTGTTAATTAATTGGGTAACATACATAATTGTAAGCTGTTTTTTTAAAGTCCCCCTGGGTTTCTTGCCGGTTCATCCCAGGACAGAAGTTTTTTCCGAACCAATGGTAATTAAACAAAACAGTGAATTTCAATAAGTATTATTTATAATTTAATTGAATAAAAAAAGTTTCTATTCCTATTTCTGTACGTAAAAGAGGCGAGAGGAGAGGTGTGTCAGGATCCTGCCAAATGAAAATATTTATAAACAATTTGTGCTATTTGTAATTTAGCATTAAACGACTTACTGCATGAACTGTTCTATATTTACCATTTACACTGTAATGACAGCATATCCCAAGTCCACCGCTCGACATTCTCCCACAAGGAATGCCACAAAACAAGGTCCTGAGCCACCTGCTGCTATTGACTTCCTGCGTGTTTTTTTACATTTATTTAGCAAAAGATATTACTTTATCCATGTCGACCATCTTGTATTGTATCTTTATTGTTGTTTGAACAGCCCATGTTTAAATTCGTCAAAACGAAAAAATATTATGAAAGATAATAATTTCTTTTTTAAGTTCGAACCAAAACTAGCCGAAGCATTTTATTTTAAAGATAAAACTTAATATGTGATGTATAAATATTTTCAACAAATACTTTGTAAGATAGTTTGTACTTTATTTGGAAAAATGCCAAATGCGTAATGGGCAGGAGTTTGATTCGTGACAGTAAATGCCACAGATTCAACTACCGTCGTAAACCGCAACTACTATAAGCTTTTAAGCTTAGTTGGAGTGGTTAACAGGATTGTGAGATATATATGAGTATTTTCAGCTATTATAGTAATTGTTGGTCACTTATATTAAGTGTCTTTGAAAACTTTACCCATTATAGCTTATCACATGTCTATTGTTGAACCTAGATTGAGTCGTAGGGAGGTCATTTGTATATATATATATATATATATATATATATATATATATATATATATATATATATATAACACTTGCCGTATAATTTGTGCACGACCAAAAATACAGGAAGGCGTTTTTGTCACTAATAACTGGAAGATTTACGCTCTGTAGCGAAGTGACGCGAGAGCGTGCCCGACTGAATGCGAGTCGGGCAATTACCTGACTTTGGTATTGCCTTTCTAGAGCGAATACGACGTATCTATACATTTTTTTTGTAATTCTAGGTTGTAAACCTGGATGCTAAATATGGCTTCTATAACTATATATATATATATATATATATATATATATATATATATATATATATATATATATATATATATATAATATTTTTTTAGTTAAATAATTTAAAGTAATTTCGTTTGAATATCGTCCCTATTCTCCTCCGTATCGGTAAGTCACGCGCTCGCGCCAATGACCGCTTAGCAGCAATCAATGGGTAACTAATAATGTATATTTATCTTTTTCTATCATCATCATTTGTCTCTTTTTTGTCAGCTTACCGTGTCCTAATAAATATACGTAGATATGGTACTACTTGAGCCACTTTAAAATACAATAATGTTAGTGTGTAACCCGTCTATCCTTAATACGTCTTTGTTAACAAAACAATAATTTCGTCATTATTTAACAGACTTCGATGGATAGAAATATCACAATAAGCGTTCTAACTTTTGTGCCAGCGATAGAAGACGCAGGGAGAGTTTTATCACGCAGGACAGTTAAACCAAAAATATCGCACACTACTCGAGAAGACGGCTGGAAAATGGAGATACAGCGTAAATATCTCAACAAATTCATCTTAAGATTTTTCTTACATTAATTTTTATAAGCTATTGCTTTTAATCGTTGATATACGCAAGCTATGCACATCGGTGGTGAACAAAATGAAATTTCTGGGCTGGGGCTCCCTAGTACCAGCTCCTTCCACTTGACCGCATCCAGCGCAGAGCGGCTCGAAACGTCGACGACCGAGTGCTTTCCGATCGGCTCAATTCACTGGCACTGCGAAGAGATGTTGCACATCTCTGCATTTTCTTTCGCATATACCGTGGAGAGTTCTCTGAGGAATTGTTCGGATTAATCCCAGCCGCCAAAGTTCGTGAACGCACTATGCGGCAAACGTCCCGATACCATCCACACCATCTGGATGCTTGGCGGTCCACCACTGTACGTTTCAAAAGGAGTTTTCTTCCGCGTACAACCTCTCTGTGGAATAGTTTACCACCGGCGATTTTTCCGGACCGACACGACCTGGGGACCTTCAAGAAAAGAGCTTACTCCTTTCTAAAAGGCCGGCAACGCACCTGCAGTTCCCCTGGTGTTGCGGTTGATCATGGGCGGCGGTAGTCACTTAACATCAGGTGAGCCGCATGCTCGTTTGCCCCTCTTTTATAAAAAAATTATGTGAATAAACTTACTACATCTACTGTTTATATCAACAACCTAAAATTTATCGAACAATATTATCTTCTAAAATTATGCATATAATTTTGTGTAGATGCCATAAATGGCCTTTAGCATTAAAAAGACTTTTTTTCTCTAAATTTTGTCCAATTTGCACTAAATCAGAAAAATATCCAAAATAGTTCTGCGAGCCAATCCGACCGACACCAGGATTTCCCCAATATATATTCCTATTATTAATTAGTGGTTTTTGTTGATATATTCCTATTATTAATGCATTATGTATAAATTAAATAAAACTAGTTTTACGAGGAGGGGGGCTGAAGTGTTAAAAATCCGAATGTCACAGTTAACGAAGGCTTCTTTCAATTTTTAATTGTTAAAAGATCTTCGTAGAACGAGCTTACATCGTGAAGTCTTTTAGTTGTAAGTTTAAATTTAATTTCATAATTATGGGATCCCAAGCAGATAGTAGCACCTCATTATTTCCGCATTGTTTATTCGTATATGAGTAAGTACATATTAGAGGGGATTTCAACAGAATGGTGACATGTTATTAAAAGTTTCTTCCCTAATCTCGAACGAAAAAAACAAAAGCTGAACCCGGGTCAAATACTGGAACGATTCCCTTAAGCAAAGCTCGCCCATGAAAAAGTATTTAGTAAAAATATGTTAACTATTTGGTTGTCACTTCGAATAGCTTTTTGGGAACCGGTGCGTCAACAACAGCAGATATCTATTGTAAATAACTTGAACAATGATGTCAGAACCCTCTTAGAACAACTCCTACTCGTCAATCGGGATCTCTCTCTCTCCCTCTCTCTTACACTTTCTCGAAAATCTATTTTCACGGTTCATGATCTGCAGTAAGAAACCATCCATCATCATTTATGTTCGCCTGACCTAGCTCCAATTAACGATTTTTTCCGCAATTTGGACAATTTCGTGCATAGGAAGTTTCGTTATCTAACGATTAAGCCCTTCTGAAGGGGTACAAAATTTCGTATAGAAATTCGTAGAGTCCAGATACTACGAGTACTATTGCAAAGGCGAAAACATAATAATCTTTCCCTGAGATAACAGAAGTATATAGATAATAATAATAAATACTTCGATAAATATTTTTTTCCTTCGCAAGAGTGGTGTTGGAATTTCTCTAAATAAAACGATAATTTAATTCTTAAAGTCCTTATATTAATTATTGAATGTACGGCTCATTTGTTTCTATAAGCCTTTGTTATCGTTTTCTGTAATTAATAAAAACTTCCCCATTTTTTATTTACATAAATGAAGATTATCATTATTTAAGTAATAAATTAGTTTTCGGCATCTTCTTTGCAAACATTAAATATCTCTATTATTTAACTTAAGCCTTCTGTAATGCGCCACAAAATTTAATATTATCGTCTACCAAGTATAAAATGTTATAAAATGAAATAAATAGTTCTTAGAATTAAAAATTCGGATTTCTTTTATAAGCGTGATTTTACTTTCTATTGGGAGTTAAATATCAAAAGAGGTTCTTCTGATCGAAAGTTTCGTAATATATTTATAGATCAAATAAATTTAATAGGTTAAAACAATAACTTAAAATTACAGAGCCATTAGCATCTCATGTAGCATTATAATTGTTTTATGATAAAAATACGATATAATTATGGAATTTAACATTAAATAGCGAACTTAAGCAGACCAATACACAAGTAGCACCAATCACAAATTATGCCCTTCAGACTGAATTTCGGTGACGGCGGCTAGGCTCAACGGAGATTATCCTTCGTAACAAGACAGTATTATTGCAATTGCAGTATTAATTATTATTAGTGCCCAAATGTATGCGCAAGCACAGGTATACTCTCTATTCCTTCAATCTTATAGTCCGATGGGACGGTAAGCCGACACGACTGAAGATAGTTCAGGCGCAGGACCAACGGCTTTACGTGCTTAAAATGGTTATTGCAGCACACGGTCACTTGTAACCAACTTAAAATAAGAAAGCAAAGTTGTCACCTTGAAGAACTAAAATGGAATGAGGCCCCAACCAATGGTTATTATACTGACTTTCTTAACTTTACAACTGGAACACCACAGTGGATGCACAGTGCACAGCCGACGAGTAAAAATTTTGTGAAAGTAAATTGCAGTTTAGGATACTCTATTATTTCTATATTGTATATAGTCAATATATTATATAAAAATATTCTGTCCGATTCAAAAGGTATATACTATAGGTACTTCAATAAAATTACCAATAAAATTAAAACATCATTTTATTTTATTACAATTTGATTTAAATTCAGCGAAATTTTCAAAATCCGACAACAACGTCAGTGGTGACAGCACTTGGGTAAAGAAACCGACCAGTGGCAAAGCTTTATACAACTGGCCACGGCATTTTTGAACATATGTTGATATTGTTACTGTATTTCCATGTTAGTTTCCCCATTGGCATAAATTTTATAATATTTTTGCCGGGAATTTTTATTTGATCCTTGAAAAGGGTTGCATGAACAGAATAATAACGCGATACCTAAATGCACACTAGTGAATCGCATTTTTTATAATATGTATAGGAAGGTACATTTTAACACTCTGTTAATGATCGTAATAGCTGAAGTGGATATCGAGCGGCCACGAAATCGTAAACCTTGGTTCGCGTCCTGTCTCCGTTCCGATTTCTTTTCCTTTTTTTTTCAAGTTCCCTTCTTTTGTGAGAAAATCTATTATTTCGAGCCCTTTTTTTATCATTTTTGAAAAAATACGAAAATTTAAATTAAACTAATTGCATTCATAATTATTTTATTCAAATAACCAGTTCAGTTTTTTCTATTATGTGAATAAGATCAAAAAATATTATTCATCAGTATGTAATTTGTATCTAAATGTAATTTAAAAAAAACATCAAATCACTTATTTTTAATTTGATTTGAATTATTTTAAAATAATTATTATAATGATCATCATCATCATCATTACAGCCCTTCACAAGTCCACTGCTGAACATAGGCCTCCCCCAAGTAATGCCACAAAGTACGGTCCTGAGCCACCTGCATCCATCGACTTCCTGCATGTCTTACCAGGTCGTCACTCCATCTAGTGGTGGGTTGCCCTACACTACGTCTTCTCCATCGGTTATCGGTTCTTCGAGCTATATGGCCGGCCCATTGCAACTTCAGCTTACTAATCCGTTGGGCTATGTCGGTCACTCTGGTTTTACTGCGGATATCCTCATTTCTGAGTCTATCACGCAGTGAAACTCCGAGCATAGCCCTCTCCATAGTTCGCTGAGCGACCTTGAGCGTCCTCATACGGCCATTATAATGATCATTATATATATATATATTATATATATATATGTTACGGCCCTCATTTGCCCCGACAGAAGTCGACTGGGCTAGGGCCCATCAGTAACCCAACTCGACGGACAACCAGAGGGTTCGGGCCCAAATGGCCAATGGATAATTATTATGTAATGGCTGGATAAGCAAACACAAACTTACCGAGTTCCGGAGGTAGGGTCGACCACAAGGTACCGTCAGGGGCAAGTAAATGGTAGGTGTGAGTAGTGTAAGAAGGTGTGTAATGTAACCTGACGTCACCGATATAATCGGCAAGTAGACCCACATGCGTTGCCCTGCTTCACAACGTGTAATCACTTTGGGCTTTCACCGTTATCTGAACTCAAGTCTAACGTCAATTATCACAAAACTATAATCAAAAAGGAACGCGATCTCCTCCCGGGTCACAAAGTTTTAGCGTTTCACCCGACAAAGCAAAAATTCTTTCGTACGATATTAAAATACCACACAAGCAACTCGTCGACGCAAATTAATGGCAATCGAAGTTAAATTAATCACTCAAACTCAAGGAAAGCCTCGTTGTCACGTATATGAACGAAATAAGACAACGCAAAGGAGGTAGTCTTAACGCGACCTAACGATTCTAACGTAACTTCCCGACATCTAACCGACACGGCCGTCGCGGACAATTGATTGTTCCAGACTAATTGGCACGGCCGCAGCCCGCAAACGAATACCGCCGGCCCAAACCGTCAAACAGGTTTATCGCCCGAGACGAGCGTTTTCGCAAGTTTTAATTGTTACGATTTGGCCTAAACAAACCCCCGTCCCGGGCATAAGGATTTATGCCCGCGAGTAAATTGGCAAACGGGATAGGGTCGCGACGGCACGTTGCAAGACCGAATCTCCAACCGAAACCGCGGCCACCCTAGGCACCCCATCCGGTCCATACGACAACTTAACAATGCGCCCTCCGAATAGTGCAAAACTCCCGCTGCAAAATAGCCGAAAGAGCGTTACACCTAGCGTGGGCATTCTGAACATGATGGTGAGTTACCAGCAACCGAACAAAGGCGCCGTCCTTAGGGAGCAGTAACGGGTGTCGAGCCCCGTACGGCAGTTGAGAATTTTTCAAACGTCCGCCAACGCGCAGCATCCCAGCGTCGTCCAGGAAGAGGTTCAGGCCGGCCAGAGCGCTCTTGACAACGGAGCCCCGCTTCAAGGTTTCAATCACGGGCTCAAAATGCTCCGCTCGGACTATACGGGTCCTTGATGCATTGGATTCGCGACGCTCGCTAGGGGACAAAACGGAATCAAAGATTCGGTTGGACGGGTCTCTCGAATTGCGGACAAATCGACGCAAACAAGCAGTCACTCCTGAGAGCTTATCGGACTTCAGGATGGCAATCAATTCGTCTCGCAATACAAGAGCCTCCTCGACGGTGGAGGCGCTTGTGCAAATGTCGTCCATGTAGACCGAAGTCTCCAAAATAGAGGCCCCCTGAGCGTATTTTAGGCGCTCTCTCTCTCAGCGAGTTCGAAGAGGGTTCGCATGGCGATATACGGGCTGGACCGGAGTCCATAGGTGGTGGTGTTCAACTCAAACACCTGTATTGGATCGTTAGGCTTCTCGCGCCACAATATCAGCTGATATCGACAGTCATCACGATGGACTACTTATTGTCGAAACATCATCCGAATGTCGGCTACAAAAACCACTTGGTGCCGACGGAAGTGGGTCAAAATGTCGGATATGTCCTTGATCATTTTAGGACCACAGTGGAGACACTGGTTCATGGACATACCATGTGACGAAGGGGCGGAGCCGTCAAAAACTACCCGAATCTTACTCCCAGGGGTCCTAAAGACCGCATAGTGAGGGAGGAAGTAGTGCTCCTGTGACCGATAGTCTAAGTTGGACGGTGACATGTGACTCAGCTCTTAATACTCGCGCATGAACTCGACATATTTGTCGCGAAAGGCTGGTTTGCGTCGCATACGGCGCTCCATGGAAAGCAACCTCTTTTCGGCCAGGGTACGAGATTGGCCCAAAGGGGGCCGTGAGTCAAGAAAGGGTAAGCGAGTGACGAAACGACCGTCGACACGACGGCCAGTATTGTTCTGGAAGAACAACTCGCACTCACGGTCCAGAGGGTTGACTCGAGACGCGTGTGGTGGCTCCTCAATTTCCCAGAACTGCTGGACGATGTCCAAAAGGGACACGCCCACCACAGAGAGCGGGTCGGCCGTCTGAGGAGGTGGAGACCACAGATCCGGTCCAAAGAAACTGTGCCCAAATACAGTGGACATGGCTGACAAGCCATCGGGCTGTAAGGCTCGTCGTATCTCGCCTAACAAGATGAACCCCAGTGCGTCGGTCCCCAGCAACAAATCTATAGGCCCAGGTTGGGACCATTGAGGGTCTGCCGGTCTCAAACCCGATGCACAACGAACCGCGCTGTCTTTTTAATACGGACTGTTACGAGCTTGAGGTTCGTGACAATAAAAATTGCCGATAGAATTACCTAAATTAACACTTTAATTCACTTTACACTAATTAAAGTTAAAAACACTAATAATTAATCACACTGATTCACTTTATTTCGCTCCGAAGCTTCGCTTGTCTCGCCAAGTCCAATACTTCCTCGATCGCATCTTGCAGCGCCTATTTATATAAATTAGCAGCGAAATATCCAGAATATTCAAGTAAACACGCGCAAGGTACCGAGAGTTCTTGTTTCAATTTCAAGAAGTTTAGTACTTCGGTTCGAGGCTAGATGGCGCTAATGCCGTCGACTTGAGCGCGTAACACTGCCCCTTCCTAAGACATGCTCGTCCCGAGCATTATCGGCCCCATAATAACGCGCCAGGCGATCCACATGGACGATCTTAGGAGTCCCCTTTGCGCCTTTCTGTAACGGCTCCGCAATGTCAAGGGATGTCCTATCCCGTGGTGCACCAACATTGTACAATTTCGATGCTCCTCTACTCCGTGTCTGAGGTCCCCTCACAGCCGCACAACTTGTACATGTACGACACCAATCCTCGACATCGTTACGATAATGGACCCAGTAAAACTGTTCTCGAACCTTCAGTAAAGTTCGTTTAACTCCCAGACGGACTCTTGAACGACCATTATGGCACAGCTGTAGAACATTCGGCACTTTAGCTTTAGGGACAACCATTTGCAAACGACAGCTGTCTCCTCGACCATTGTCCCATTTACGGCACAGGACTCCATCCTGAAGCAGCAAGCTGTCCCATCGGGCCCAAAAGCTTTTCGTGGTTGAACTCATCGCTGAGACGTCCCTCCACTTAGGCTTGTAGCACGGGCCTTCATCCATCCTAGAATCGGCTTGATGTCCAGATCTTCCTGCTGTGCATGTCGTAGGCTGTCCTTCCACCCGTTGCTGAGGTGGTCTGTCCTGAGCACCCTCACGGATAACACTTCCTTACCTTGCCTACTACAATGGTTGCAATCTCCAGGACAAGGTCTTCTTGACAATGCATCTGCGTTGCCGTGAGATTTCCCGCTGCAGTGTCTGATAGTAAAGTCGTATTCCTGCTGTTGCTGGGCGGTGCTGTTAGCCGCACTTCCTTTCTGAGACCGTTCACCTTCCCTTCCTAGGGTGTGCTTAGGGCAGCTGCACCGAAGATGGCCCCTTTCCCCACAGCCATAGCACCTAGGGCTATATCCTTTATTGTGTCGCGAACCGTAACTGCTGCAACCTCCCTAGCGTGAGGTGAACGATGATCCTGTCGCCGCCAGGCAGTGCCGTTAGTTGCACTACCCTCCTGAAATCGTTCACTTTCCCTTTCTGCGGTTCGCTTAGGGCAGCTGGATCGAAGGTGGCCCTTTTCCCCCACAGCCATAGCACCTAGGGCTGTATCCTTTGTTGCCGTCGCGAACTGTAGCTGCTGCAACCTCCCTGACGCGATGGGAACGATGATCCTGCCGCACGGCTTCCACCTCCAGTGCATGGGCCAAGGCGTCCTTAAGCTTCTCGTGATGTTCGAGCCTCACAGCAGCTCTGACTTCCAGGTCGCGGATGCCGTCGATGAATGTCTGCACCAGGTTCCCTTCAATGAGCGCAGGTACAGACCGGTATGCTTTTCGCACCAGCTTCTCCACCTCTAGAGCCCACTGCTGCAGGTTTTCGTTGCTGCGTTGCACGCGATCTTTAAGCTGCGCGCGAAAGACGTGTTCCAGGTGAGCGTCACCATATCTCGCCTCCAATGCCTCAAGGAGCTGCTCGTAGGTCACTTTCTTACCGAGAGCTTCCAACACGGTTAAGGCTTGGTCGCGCAGGCCTAAGGTGAGTGCAGTCATGGCCTGGCTTTTATTCCAGCCGTTTGCCTCCATGACGGCCTCGAACTGGATTTTGTAGGCCGACTAGGAAGAAGTCCCGTCGAACAGCGGCACTTTGAATCCACGTACCGAAGGTGCTGTAGCTACTACGGGAGCTGTAGTTCCATCCCCAAGTTTGAGTTCGTCCAGTGATTTCTTCATGTCAGCCATTACGTTGTCAACCCGATTGTTCACTTGGTCGATTCGGGTTTCAGCTTCCGACAGGCGGTTGTCATGTTGAGCAACCTTATCTTTCACCTCCCGTATCTCTTTTCCGAAGGTAGCGTGGATATCTTTCATGAGGAGCATCTGCTCTTCCTTATCGCGTTTGAGCTGCTCTTCCAATCGGCGGGCCTGTTCTTCCTGTCTGCGCTGCAGCTGCTGCAGCATCACCTTCAGAGCACCTAAGTCAGGTGCTGCAGATGCAAGAGCTACTGACGGGCCGACCTCCGTTGCCTGCGGCTGGCCCTCCGAAGTCTGCGGCGTTGCACCACCAAATCTCCTCTGGTCCGTCTCCTGCTGGCGTTGACTTCGGGTACGGACACCCTCCGATTCCTCCTTAGGTAAAATCGGCATGATTTAATCCCACTTCTGACACCAATTATTACGAGCTTGAGGTTCGTGACAATAAAAATTGCCGATAGAATTACCTAAATTAACACTTTAATTCACTTTACACTAATTAAAGTTAAAAACACTAATAATTAATCACACTGATTCACTTTATTTCGCTCCGAAGCTTCGCTTGTCTCGCCAAATGCAATACTTCCTCGATCGCATCTTGCAGCACCTATTTATATAAATTAGCAGCGAAATATCCAGAATATTCAAGTAAACACGCACAAGGTACCGAGAGTTCGTGTTTCAATTTCAAGAAGTTTAGTTCTTCGGTTCGAGACTAGATGGCGCTAGTGCCGTCGACTTGAGCGCGTAACAGGACTTTAGGGAGAAAACCTACAATGTCATCGAGGATATTTACTTTAACTAGAATGTGAAGGTGTTCGCTGGCAGGGCCAAACACCAACTCCTCCGCTTGTCCCCTAGGAGCAGGAGGCTCGGCACCTCCGATACCTACCATTATATGTGATTCAGAGCCCTAGTCTTCCCACCAACCAAGTGGAGGCCACACAGCGTTGTGAACCGTTAAACAGTCGCCACTCGGGTTGTACACCTTCACTGAAGCCGTCGGCAATAGAACAGTTTGACAACTGTTGACGGCTCAAAGGATCAGGAGAGGCGGCCGTGGTGGGAGCTAGGGCGGCAGCTACCTAGCTGGAGCTGCCTCCATCGGACCGGCACTCGAACCGGGGGTCCCGAAAGCGGCATTCCGGCGGCATCTCAATGACCCGGGGTTGGAAATCACCGAACAGGCCGACCTGAGGAGCTTCAGGGTACCTCAACCTTGAGGCCCGGGACAGATTCGAGGTTGCAGGAACCCCGAAGTACCGGTACCGACAAAGGGGGGAGGGTGGTACTCAAGGCGCGGCCACTCAGCTAACGGGGGTGAGAAGGGTCTAGCTGACCGCTGAGTGGCCGTGAAGTTCCTCTCAAAAAAAGGGGGTTGAAGAACCCCCTCCCCTGGGGGGACGACCCGCCGACTGGTCGAGGGAGGGACCCCCTTCAAACCCAGGGGCACGGTGGCCGGCAGGGGAGCGCCGAGCGTCGCCCGATAGAGGGCGTGGCTGAGTGCCCCCGCCCGTGGGAGTTGGGAGGGCCCGGCAGAGCCCCGAGAGGAAGCGCCGTTCGCACCCAGGCACAAAACGGCATGGTGGTTGCCCTGGCAGTGCGGACAGGGCCGCTGATGCGGGCAGTCTCGTTGGAGGTGCCTTTCCAAGCACGAGTAGCACCAGCGGCGCTCCTTGGCGATGGTTCGCCTCGCTGGTACCGGGCTAACTTCGGGCATAACGTCACCCGGTGATCGGATGCTCGACAATAGGAGCAGGGGGGCGCCTCCATGGCCGCTAATCCGCTATAAGATGGTAGGAGGCAGCGCCCTCCCGCGGGAGCTCCGCTCGGTCTTAGAGGGGTTGGCGACGATTTGCCCGATGCAAGGCAAGGCTCGGTTGGCAGCTCGTAGGTCTTCGACGGTGCCAAATGCGTTCTCAATTTGCCGGAACTGCTCCTCCAAGAACCGCAGCAGGTCCCTGAAGGGCAGAATATAGGAGGCGCCGTCTCCGCCGTACCTCTCCTCAAAATGGATCCGAAGATCGAGAGGCAGGCGGGGCTGTACGATGTGTAGCAACAAGAAGGACCATTTGTCCACCGGTAAATCCAACCGCCTCAACGAATTGCAGGCTACCACGACTGGATTTACGATGTCCGGACGTAGTCTGGCCCGGTCTCTAATAGCGGGAGGATTAGAAGCTGCCTAACGTATTCGTCCGCAATTCGCCGGACGTTGGCGTACCTTCCTGCGAGGAGGTCCCGGGTGGCCGGGTTGAGCGCTGGCTTGATACTGGCATTGGAGTCTCTTTATAGGGACTCCAGTGCTTGTGTTAGGATCAACGGGGTCTACTCGGACTGGTTTGTCATCCATAAAGGTGTCAGACAGGGCTGTGTGGCTTCCCCGTGGCTGTTCAACCTATTTATGGACAGTTGTTTGCAAAGGGCATTGCCCACTATTCATAGACATTTCGGCCATGGGTGCCCACATATAGAAGCATATAGATATGATAATATACAATTAAAGGAATGAAATGGTTAAGAAATTGGTTTAAAAAAAGTCGGGAATTTTAAGATATAAAAGTTTTTATTTTCACAAATACAGTTTTTTAACAACTAATTTTACCGATGTTATCGCATTTAATTTCTTTGATTTTTAATTCCCGACTTTCGAGTGCTTTCCAGCACACATGGTCATGGGGGATTGAGGTGTCTGGTGTACCGAAATCAGTGTTAACTTGGAGTAACTTCAGCTTTTTTAATAACTATTTATGGTCCGATCTACACAGAATGAACTTACTGTCTTGAAGTCTTGCGTGGTATGCTTGGGCTTAGTTTTAATTTTATTAATTACAGTGTCCCAAGCAGGTGGGAATACCCAGCTTCATTCTCTATTGAAATTAGAATGTTTGAATCTGGGTGCAATACATTACCGACTTCAGATTGCAACGAGGATGAACTAGATGATTCAGATGGTTCCCGATCTGCAGTTGAATGTGATGCTGCTCTATCAAACCTTCGCCAACAATTATGACACACACGAGATGACGATGGCAACTGAAATAATATTAAATAAAAAAGTGAAAAAGTGAACTAAATAAAAATAAAATAGATTTGTTTCCTTTAAACTCAAATACATATAAAATATTTATCAAGTTAATTGTTACTGCACAAAAGCAGACTTAATGGCCTATATTATTTAATAATTAAGCACTTAAAAACTACCAGTAGTCCAAAAACAATGAAAAATCAATTGTCTCATTACTTGGTAGTTGGTAAAAATGATAGCAGTCTATCTGGTGGTGACAAGCTAATCTTATCGCCATGTTATAAACAAGCTTGTATGTTTGTCAGATATAGTTTGTGTGGATGTAATCAGAGTAAAAACATGCATCACTATCAGATATGAGCACACATACATAATAAATTAAAAAATGTTGAACACTTACCTCGCGTGGTGCAATTTGATGGGCAATTTCATTTCTTGATTTTTCTTATGAGTTCCTCACGTGGAGAATCAGACCCAAACAATGTGTGTGATCTTATTCTCAAAAGTGACTTGCCACAGCTGATACATACATGTCCATGACTACTAATTGGTGAATTTTCCTGTTCGCTAGTTGGATGTCGTATTTGATTCCAGATTATTGCAGTCTAACATGCGTGGCATACTACACTATCACTCGAAACTTGTACCTAATAAAGAAGCCATAATTATTATATCAATTGATATAATTATAAGACAACTCAGTTAATAAGCATTGCTGCAATTGTAGAATGACGAAAAGGAAGACATGACACATGATTGTAACTATTTACCTGCTGTGGTCGAATCTATTCTTGTATAAGATTTCGCAGTTCTGGAATTTCCAACAAATACCTTCGTGTTTTCGCTATATGATGGGAAAAATGTTAGAGTCCATTTATAAGGCTTGTTCGTTACTTCGATAACAAATTCACAAAAATAAAAACAAACTACTTGTGTAATAAGAGAAGAGTGTGGTTAGCAAGATGATGTTGTGGCCAGGATTTAGAAAAGAATGCTTCGGTGGTTTGGTCATGTGGAAAGAATGAATCAGGAAAGAGTGACAAAGAAAATTTATGTTGCAGAAGTGAATGGCAGAGTCGGAAAGGGACGTCCTAGGCGAAAATTTATCGACCATATTGGCGATTTATTGAAAACGGGCCAAATTAGGAGTACCCTTAACCGACGAGCATGTATGCGTAGGTGTATGGATGTGAAGGAGGCGAGAGAGGTGTGTCAGGATCGTGCCAAATGGAAGTCTGTAGTCTCTGCCTACCCCTCTGGGTGACAGGCGTGAGTGTTTATGTTATGTTATATACAATATATATATATATATATATATATATATATATATATATATATATATATATATATATATATATATATTTTATTGCTGCACCGCCTCCAAAATGTCTATCTCTGTTTAGCCTAATGGTTGATTGGGAGAGAATGCCCTTTGGCATTAAGTCCGCCATATCTACTACTTTGTCCATCAAAGCATTAATAAATTAATAAATAAATCATTTTTATAATTATACAATGCTGTCAAACGCACCCGTGTCCAAGATGACTCTTACGGGATAAAGTTGGGGAAAAGCCAGGATTTCACGCAAATATTGCACGAATCTTGGCTTCAGTATTCTCAATCAAACTGAAACCTGCGACGTGTGATCCTTGTAGTTTAAATGGGCCAATAATGAAAAACGCGACCATGCCGGTTCCACTATTAAAACATTTACTAACAATGTTCAGTGCTAATTTGCTACATTAGGAAGGAAAACATTATAATGAGAACTTTAATGACTTGTGAACTGCACAGCTATACTTGACAATTCTTTTGTGCACCACATCCTTTATGAACATATTTAACTATAGGATAATGATTTCCTATATTTACGCGAACACAACACATTGATTTACTTTATACTATTTTCACTAATTATATCACGTTTAATTTTAATAATTTTTAATTCCCGACGTTTCTGAGTGCTTTCCAGCACCCATCCCCCGTGACCATTGATGCTGGAAAGCACTCGACAAAATAATTAAAATTAAACGCGATATAATTAGTGAAAGTAGTATAAAGTATTTTATTATTAGTGAAAGTAGTTCAAGACTGATAGACCAGTGAATCATACAGCTGATCATAAATAGATATCTAAAATCAACATAAAGTAAAGATATATTGATTCTTCCTATATCTTTACTTTATGTTGATTTTAGATTAATAGGCTTTTAATTTAAAGCAATAACTTTATTTAGAATAACCGTGTAGTGGCGGTGTAAGTATATCCACTACCCCATATCATCCCATGCATTTTATGCAAACAATTCTAAATATAAGAAACTGTGGTTACCAACCTGCGGTTGGCAATATCCCTCTATGAGCCAATCCATGGAGGGAGGGGGAGGGGGCAAAGTTCAGCAGTGGTCTTTAATGAACTGCAATTGATACTATTAAATATATATACTATCGTTATCGCGTAAAAATCATTGCTGAACAAGGACTACTCGTACTGTAGAGAGAATTGGCAACACTCTTAATGCTCGGCTGGCAG
Organism: Parnassius apollo; assembly: GCA_907164705.1. NCBI lineage: Eukaryota > Metazoa > Arthropoda > Insecta > Lepidoptera > Papilionidae > Parnassius > Parnassius apollo. Next base: position 128,934 of record CAJQZP010000018.1, read on the forward strand.
AATGACGGGCGCAGTGCCAGAGGACTCGCACGTTTGAAGATGCTGCCCATCGTATGTTTAAGTATTATACATCTGACGTACACAAGATGAATAGAACAATATATTTTTATTCAGTATTTTTAAACCTTTATTTAAAATATTATAATACTCGTAAGTCATACAATTAAACATTAATATATTTGAAAACAGCATGTTAGCGGTCATCTCATACCCGGGGCTTATTATCAGTCATGTACTTTACAGCTTATTAACTCTTATTAGATGTTACGCGGTTCGATCCCCAACGGCACCAATGACGAAACCTGCATGACAGAGAAATAAGAAAAAATATTTCGAAGACATGTGAAGTTTGCACACGCGCATTGGGGCAGCGCGGCGGACAGTTCCTTGCCCTAAAACCCTTTCAGAAATGAGCGGAGGACTGTGCCCAGGAGTGGGACGTATATAGGCTGTTCTTGTAATTTTAACTTTTAACTAATTACTTATATATATATATATATATATATATATATATATATATATATATATATATATATATATATATATATATATATATATATACATAATATAGTGGCCAGTGAAAGTTTAGACGAAAAAAGCCTTCAGGCCTTAAGGATTATTCAAATACCTGAATTGGCAAGGGTGAAAAACAAGCACCTCAAAGTAAATGGACGTTGTAGTCCATATAAGACTTCCACCATCAATTGAGAATCAAAATGCAGATGCGTGTCGCGTAAAAACTGAGACAATTTACCATACCGTTCATCATATCATGAGATAATCCACTATCCCATATCATCTTATAGGTGTCGAAAGAGAGATGGCTAAGAGAAACTGGAATCCGAAACAGGAGCTGGGCAGCAGCACCTCTTTGATACAACTCGAAATAATTAAAAACAGCCTGTTACCAGCCCCCTACCAAGTGTGGCAATTTTGGCAAACATCTCGTTTTAGGCGGCAAATTATAGGGGAAACCTACATTCAGCAGTTGACCTTGATAGCTGTAATGACGAAGATTGGTGAGAGATGCGTGTGCGGCTTGGAGCCAAACACTGGTTGAAACTTACAGCTGCCGCTTAACTCCTGAGTTTCCTCGGCTACGTACTACTTATTAAACGAGAAAACACGGCTTCTTCGACTTTGGAGACGGTTGCTCGCTACAATGACTTTTCGTCACTTTTCTTGAAATGTGTGTCAGTGCTACGTCCATAGCACTATTACTTAGTTGAATAAGTGTAGTTTTTATTTACCTTGTTTGCTTGAGATTAAATTTATATTTAATGCATTACTGTTTACATTTTGATATTTATATTTAATTATATATATATTATATATATATATATATATATATATATATATATATATATATATATATATATATATATATATATATATATTGAATGTTGATTGTGTCTGTTTGTAATGTAGTGGTGGCGCAGGAGAATCCATTACTCCATGTCAAACCATGGGTTTTGTAAAAGGTGACAGAGAGACATGAAACAGGGCAGCAAATTAAAATAATAAAAAACTACGAGGTTGCCAAACCGCATGCCAAGCGTGGCGATTTTGGCAAATTCTCTTTCTATGAGTCAGTTTGTGTGGAAGGACTATGTTCAGCAGTGGGCTTTTGATAGGCTGAAAAGATGATGATGATCCACGATAGAAACTTAGGTTATCGTTATATTCCTGATATTTAACTAGAGTAACTACTAAGTTCGTCGTATATTTTATTTCATATTAAACGACGCTCTTGCAGAAGGTACGTAGTTTCAGAACCTTCTTGGCATACTTTTTGTTTGGTTACTAATTAACTTCACCGTATTTAAAATATGAAACTTTGTAATTTAAATAAAACAATGATATATGCTTTTGGTCCAACTTTTTATGGTAAAGGCAATGAATTAACTTGTTTTACTTTAAGTTAAGCGTGTCGTGATACCATAAGGGCACATAAACCTACAAGATTATTTTTCTACTTATTTTAAAAATTATGCTTGATTACAACTAATCGCAACTAGCGGCAAGAGGTGATATATACCACTAGCTAATACCACTACTTTCAGACTTGTTATAGCCGCGTTGCAGCTATATTGTGGTTCCAGCTTAAATGGGTCTGCTCGATCGGAAAAGGGCCACGCTCTGACAAAATACCAGCGTGGAATACAAGTTTAATGCTCCTGTGTCTTGTATACTGAGTAAAGAGAATCTTATATCCTTTTCACTGGAAATGACGCATTTAATATTAGTCCTCAGGGGCAATAACGTATTGTGCATTTTGATTCTTAATAGAAGGAGCCAAAATACCACAACGTTCACCATTAGCTTATTATCTCCTTCCTCCATAGGACAACCAGACTCGACTGATCTCTTCTTATTTGTTGTCGACACGTTGCTTGCACATAGCAGAAACCTTACTCGGTAATGGACTTGCCGGAGCTGGTGATGACACCGATCATTTGGTATTTAAGGAAAACTGCTATAGATGGGTCATAGTAATAGTAGTCATAGTTAATAGTAACCATTCTTGTAAGTACAAAAAATACAGTGCTTTCTGATATAAATTTGCATGGAGCAAATACTTCTTTCATTGTTAATAAATTAAATGTATGCTTGACAGAATTTAAACATGGTTTCCAAAGATTTTTTTCTGAAAATAAACAAATAAAAAAAACAAAAAAAAAACACCGTACACAACAAAATCAACGAAAATGATTATGAGAGGATAATCTATAAAACATGACAAAAGTGATTAAAAAAAGGAATTCTTGATGATGCTAGAGCCTACTCCTTTTTAAAAGGTCGGCAAAGCATCTGCAGTTCCCCTGGTGTTGCAGTGTTCATGGGCCGCGGTATAATCACTTACCATCACTCTTCTATAAAAAAAATTTCGGATTATGTTACCATATATTAATAAGGTTTTTATTTTCGAAGCGATGACTAGATTGATAGAATTTTTAAATTAATAGAAATGACTTAATCATTAATAACTGTTATTAAAGTGATTGTTATGATATTATTTTTTATAGAATTAGGGTGACAAACGAGAGGGTGACAAACGAGCACACAGATCACTTGATGATAAGTGGATGCTGTAGCCCATAGACATTTAACCTTGATTAAGAATCAAAATTCAGATGTGTTGTCATCCCTGAGGCTTAAGACGGAATGCCTCGGTTGCAGTTCGGTTCTCTACACTCACCATACGAAACACAGCAGCATCAAGCTGCTATTTTACGCTGGTATTCTGTGAGAGCGTAGTCCTTCCCCGCATTCTTCAACTGCAAATTCTGTTCTATCCTGTCCTGTCCTGTCCTGCCTTTCCCTGCTCTGCCCTGTCCTGTCCCATCCCGTCCCGTCACGTCCTGTACTGTCACGTCCCGTCCCGTCCTCTACCAAACCATCCCGTCCCGTTCATTCCGTCCCGTCCCGTCCTGTCACGTCTCGTCCCGATGACGATGGGATGGGACGGGACGGGACATGACGGGACTCCCGTCCCGTCCCATCTTGTTTCGTCCATTCCGTCCCATCCTGTGCCGTCCCATCTCGTACCCTGTCCTGTCTTGTACTGACCTGTTCTGTCCTGTCCTAGTGGGTAACAAACCGCTATCTCACGGCGTGAGTGCTCTACGACACAGTGTTCAGTATGTAAAGCACTCCTCTCCTTGGATATCCACAAGACGAGCGGGCCTGACATAATCTCCCCAATTGTGCAGAGAACGTGTGTTCCAGAGTTGCCACCGGTTCTAACGCGTCTTTTCCGGTACTCCTACTCTCTAGGCGTACTCCCGATCGAGCCAACCTATTTGTGCTAAAACCATAATATAGTAGCATGATTATGTCATGTAACATTAAGATAAACAATGACGAATCTATTCGTTAAAATTATTCGCAGTCTGTTTGATGTTTTGATGTTGTAACTCTTCCCCACTCTCATAGTAATAAATATATTAGATTAAATATATTTATTTCCCCTTTATAATAAAAATTATATATATGTGACCAGGATAAATACGTTTTGATCTTTCTAAATGACCTTTCTAAAGGTTTAATAATAGGCTGTTTGTAATATTTTAGCGTGATCGTCTTAGTTAGGACGCTTATTTACGTTGTGTTTGTTTAGTAACTTAGTTCTTTTAGGTGTCCTTTGGAAGAATCAATATTCACTAGAGCAATTGAAAGCTGTTGGTAGTGACTTATAAGCTAAGTGAACCCCGTTCACGAAGACAGGGCTCGAGAAAGGTTAAGAACGTAAAACGTCTTTATCCACTTGTATCAAGTTGACATTATTAATTTATTATTATTTATCCCTTCCCGCTTGGAAAAAGGCTCACAATATATTTATACAAAAATACCCGATACAAAGGGCTTCGCTCACCTACATTTATTTAAAAAATGTAGGGGAGGTACACGGCCCCACACACGCCGTGCACGGTGAGCGCCAACGATTTTGATGCACTCCCCCCCGAAGGGAACGCTAATTCGGGAACTGGACCGTAGTCCACAGCAAAATAACTGGCGAAGCAGTAAAAGAGGCTTGGCCCCCTGTTAGTGCGTAAGCACAAACATCGACGGAAGTCGCGCATGTCAATGCGTGTAAACGCCATACAGAATACAAAAGAATCCAGCCACAGTGAATGTACGTCACACGGTTTAGGCAAATAGGCACACTGGCCGTAAACCCTCCGTGAGCGCCACCACCTGCCAGACCGCCGCTCCTGCAGACGTGATGTAAGTGTATGGCATCACCACCAATTGCATGATCAGCACGGCTACTAGCCGCAGAGCGTGTCATGAGTCTACCGCTCACCTCAAGGGAAAGGGTCCCACGTTGTGCGGCTTTCGGCCGCAGCCTTGAAGTCTCCTCAGATCCTCCCGCCAGCTACCACCCGCATGAGGTCGACACATATGCTCCACCAACCAATACAACGGCAGATATAGCCAAAAGGCAGTTATAAGATAAGAGTAATAATTTGCCATCAGAAAGTGTTTGTGTCACTGATGTTGAGTAAATGCATTTTCGATCATGTTTGTTTCACCCACCAACAAGTTGCCTTCAATCATTCAAAGGTGGGAAAGTTACAGAGATATAATATTATGTTGTTATATAAAACATCATGGAGGGCAGACAGTCTGCAGCCCCGCAATGAAGGGACCCGACTTGGGCAAAGCTACTTAGGTGTGAGTCAAAACAAGACGCAGAGAGCTCCATTGAGAATAGCGTCCCATCAAACAACCATCGCAGAGACGCAATGCTGCAGAACGCAACAAGCATCAATACGACTATCGTCGGGCTTACACCATCCCAAGGTCCCCCATACATGCCAGCAGACATCACCACCCGCATACCTCCATCGACCAGAACCACAAGAGAGCGTCGAATCAGACGCAACACACCCGCAATTCCATCACAAGACGCAATACCGCAAGTAGCAGTAAGCATCAATGCAACTATCATACGGGTGGCGCCCCCTCACAACACACCCATATGATCCCTATCGACTTTGGTAACAAAGTTGGTATTGTTGTTATATTAAAAATATCACCAACGTATCATAGTAGCACGCTACTAAGACGCCAATGAAGAAAACTCCACGTATCATAGCGCTAATGCACTAAGACATGAAGTTGAGTATGCCTGTTACACTTAAAAGTGCTACCAAACACACTCATCATCCCAATCCGAAATATAGACGACACATCGCTATGCGCAACGACGTCGCCCACAAACGGTATGGGTGTGCGATGTCCACGGGAAAGCCGTATTGCTACAACAAACCCGCTTACCACCGGCACTAAGTTGTTAATTGTATACCTCCATCGACCAGAACCACAAGAATGCGTCGAATCAGGCGCAGCACACCCGCAGATCCATCACAAGACGCAATACCGCAAGTAGCAGTAAGCATCAATGCAACTATCATACGGGTGGCGCTCCCTCACAACACACCCACATGACCTCTATCGACTTTGGTAACAAAGTTTGTATTGTTGTTATATAAAAAATATCACCAACGTATCATAGTAGCACGCTACTAAGACGCCAATGAACAAAACTCCACGTATCATAGCGCTAATGCACTAAGACATGAAGTTGAGTATGCCTGTTACACTTAAAAGTGCTACCAAACACACTCATCATCCCAATCCGAAATATAGACGACACATCGCTATGCGCAACGACGTCGCCCACAAACGGTATGGGTGTGCGATGTCCACGGGAAAGCCGTATTGCTACAACAAACACGCTTACCACCGGCACTAAGTTGTTAATTGTATACCTCCATCGACCAGAACCACAAGAATGCGTCGAATCAGGCGCAACACACCCGCAGATCCATCACAAGACGCAATACCGCAAGTAGCAGTAAGCATCAATGCAACTATCATACGGGTGGCGCCCCCCTCACAACACACCCATATGATCCCTATCGACTTTGGTAACAAAGTTGGTATTGTTGTTATATAAAAAATATCACCAACGTATCATAGTAGCACGCTACTAAGACGCCAATGAACAAAACTCCACGTATCATAGCGCTAATGCACTAAGACATGAAGTTGAGTATGCCTGTTACACTTAAAAGTGCTACAAAACACACTCATCATACCAATCCAAAATATAGACGACACATCGCTATGCGCAACGACGTCGCCCACAAACGGTATGGGTGTGCGATGTCCACGGGAAAGCCGTATTGCTACAACAAACCCGCTTACCACCGGCACTAAGATGATATGTCTAGGACACATCGGTTAGCGAGTCCAAGTTTACCTCGGACCAATTGCTCGTGAAGCAGCACACACGTCACCATAATATTCCTTTTCAAGTCCCTAATAAGGACTAGTCATTTTGCAACAGTACTAGGAGCAGTCGGTCACACGACCACCACACACAATGCTTATGCATCAAGGAGACCTCCTATAATATTGCTTTTGTATCATAGACCTTACTTTCATAAGTCATGCATATATAGGATTCGAACCCACAACCCTACTATTGTATGCATATTAATCATAGAGACCTTCTATAGTATTGCTTTTGTATCATAGACCTTACTTTCATAAGTCATTCATATATAGGATTCGAACCCACGACCCTACTATTGTAATGCATATTAATCATAGAGACCTTCTTTAGTATTGCTTTTGGATCATAGACCTTACTTTCATAAGTCATTAATATATAGGGTTCGAACCCACGACCCTACTATTGTAATGCAAATTCATCATGGAGACCTTCTATAGTATTGATTTTGTATCATTGAGTTTAATATCATAAGTCCCTAATATAGGACTAGTCATTGTGCTACAGTACTTCAGGCAGTCGGGCTCCCGACCACCCCATATATATGTACAACTGCAGGAATGTATCTCCGGCAGCTCATCCATACAAGACATCTATACATGAACACCTTCAATAACTTAGGAAAATTTTCTTTTATACGTGAACTCCTTCCACAACTTAGGAAATTTCTTTTATACGTGAATTCCTTCCAAGACTTAAACAATTTTTAACAAATTTTCTAATTATCTTATAAACGTTATTTAACTTAATTTTATAATATTTTTGACTTGTATTTCTATTATTTATCTTATTTTAAATATTTTTTCAAGTTTTTTAAATAAATTTATTTATTACGAAAAACAATAATTTTGCCTTTAATTTACTATGTTATTGGGCTAATGTCTGAAATATATTAACTTTATGTTTATTAATTTAACTTAATTGCTTAATATATATCTTTTAAAACTATTTTTGACGCCCCTTTATATTGAATTTAATTATTAATAATAATATTGGGCCGTCACACTCGGGAACTCGATTTACTCGTAATGTCATCAAAGTGACATTGAATTTCCGAGCAGAATTCATGCGCGAATATCTAACTTGATGAGTAAAGCTATGAAGATAAATCTTGGCAATGAGGTCGCGAAATGGTTCTCAGTAATTAACAAAAAACAACCACAAATTCAAAGTAGACATTCGCGTCGAAATGATTTTGATAGAAATTGTATGATAAAGATGACACAGAATAGTCTAATAAAATATACCGGTGATTAAATATTTTTCAATGATAAAAGTGTTTAATTCAGGTTATTTAATGCAACAATTTAATTCTGTACTTTATTTAAATTATTGTATGTCGTAAATAATATGTAATATGATTCTCAGGAACGTTTTTACGGTTTAGTTAAAAAAATTGTATTTAAATAACGTTTTACTTAACGTATTTTCCAGAGGTAGGTAGGTAAAACATAGGCCTCCCATAATTTTTAAATCTTCAAAATTATATTGCAATTTTGTTCACGCCGGGGCCAAGCTTGTGTGGAATCAAGTTCATCTTCTTTAAAAATCATTGTCATATCTTAATGGCATGCATATAACCCCCCCCCCCCCAAGTATTTAAAAATGCAGGTATTTCGATTTTACAGATAGACTTCAAATTTATAAATTTGTATATATTTATTAATGTTTTGGAAAATTGTGATTAAAAATGGAAGAGGATGCACGGATCAAATGTTTTCTCTCCGCATGATCACGGAGAAGCTTCTGAGTGTTAACCAGAAGATTTTCTGTGCTTTTTGTGGATCTGGAGAAAGCATTTGATAAGGTTATAAGGAACAAAATGTGGGAACTGTTGCCGGGATATGGTGTGGATGGTCGATTGTTAAGGGCTGTGCAGTCACTTTACTATGACTGTAAAGCCTGTGTGCGGGTAGGGCATGACCTGTCACCCATGTTTAGCGTCCAAGCGGGCGTAAAACAGGGTTGTGTCATGTCTTCCTGGCTGTTCATACTGTATCTCGACAGCTGTTTACAGAAGCTGAAAAATAGCTGTTTGGGTGTGAAATTGGGTGACATAAAAGTTAATTGTCTGCTGTATGCTGATGATGCAGTGCTTATTGCACCATCAGAAGCAGAACTGCAGGCATTAGTCACGTGTATGAAAGAGGAATGTGAAATTAAAGGTCTCCGTTTGAATGCTAATAAAACTAAGGTTCTGGTATTTGAAAAGGACGAAGAGAGAACGAAATGTGAAATATGGGTAAATCAGGAATGTCGAGAACAGGTAAATGAAATTGTATACTTGGGGAGTGCTTTCAGCCGGGATGGAAGATGTGATTTAGATGTGGACAGGCGTGTCGCTGCCGGAAACAAAGTCAATGGTGCCCTGAATGCATTAGTAAAAAGGCAAGGCGTGGTGAAGAGTGCACGCCTTGCAATACATAATGCAGTGTTGGTACCGACTTTGTTGTATGGCAGCGAAACCTGGGTATGCCAGAAGAAGCATAAAAGCAAGTTGAATGCAGTGGAGATGCGATCTCTTCGTAAAATGTGTGGCGTTACCTTAGCCGACCGAAAGAGAAACGAAGAGATTCGCAATATGGCAGGATTGAAAGATGACCTTATCGCAAAAATTGATAGGGGGCGTACTCCAATGGTTTGGGCACGTTGAACGAATGAGTGAAGACCGAATGGTGAAGAAAATATATAGAGCGAAAGTAAATATTAAAAGGTGTCGAGGTAGACCGAGACTAACTTTCGAAGACCATGTGAGCAAATTGCTCTAAGAGGGGAGGGTCAAGAGTACTCGGATACCTAGACGTGCATGTATGAAGAAGTTAATGAACCTGAAAGAAGCGAAAGAGGTATGTAAGGATCGTGACACTTGGCGATCTGTTCTCTCTGGCTACCCCGTTAGGGATTGTGCGTGAAGATAAGTAAAGTAAGTAAGTAAGTAAAGTGATTAAAAATTATAATCTTTAATGAAAAAAAAGTTATATTGTCTATTCTGCTGGTATAATAATTAAATATTTTCAATAATCATTTTGTAAATTAACAAACAAGTTTAGCACCGGCTACAGAGCAGAATCCGATAGAATACCACAATGCAAGTTTGAATGCAGTTACAAGCGTGAGGCTTCTGCAAAGTATGTTTATTTCACTCGTACATTGTTATAAAATATTTGCGAGCTCAATTCTATGCCCATACTTACATATTTAATATTCTCGCGCTACTTTATATTCATCAATGGCCTGGCCTACTGATCAGAATATCTTGCTGTGCATTGTGCGTCCCAAGCTGTACATGAAATAGGTACAATCTATATTTAAAATATTGTTATTTTGTAATTTCTTTTTTCTAAAAATGTATATGATTGGCTCTTCAGCCTTTACAACTTCATCGAAATAGACTCGTAATTCGAAATAGAGTGCGTCGATTCTGCCGTCATCGAAGCATCTCGGCCCCTGCTATTGCAGTAAGGCTCCTCAAGCTAGAGTGGACACGTTACTGCGTTTATTCGTAAGGGAGAAAAGGCGATGTATAGGAAACAACACCTTATTTTGACCGTTTTAATGTGATGACTGAAGCTCATCGCATTGTTAATCATCTAATGTTACCCCCAGATATTTGATCTCTTTAATCTAGATAATTGTGCTACTATAGAGGGAGATTGTACAATCCCTGTGTCGCTTGAATCTAATGCGTTTGCTGCAAGTTGGAGTCGAATACAAATTTTAACAATCAGTCTGATGACGCGATGTTAAAAAAGCCCATACGTGCATAATATTCTTTATTTTATATTCAACCATGACATGGCCTACTGTTCAAAATACCTGGCGTACATTATGGGTTCCAAGTTGTGTTTAAAATAGGTTCAAATTATTTTTAAAATATTGTTATTTTGTGATTATCGTTTATTGTAATTTCTTAATACTTGCCGTGTGGTAGTGTGATCAGGATTACCAGACGTCCCTAATTCTACAGGTCGTCCTCTATTTCAGACCACAAAATTGATCTTGTCTTCTAAATTTAAATCCTAAATATAGGAAAGGGCAATACGGCACGTATTCGGCATTCCCTCTGCTAGTTGAGGTCAAAGAATTTAAAATCATTTAAAGGTGACGCGCGATGTTAGGGAAACAAACTACATTACATAACGTATTAACATTCTTTTTATATTATTTGTAACACCATCACAGCATTTTATTAAAAACGGAATGAAATCCTTTATTTTCATCCTATATACTTTATTTAAACTTTTCAAATCCTCTACATGCAACGTGAGCTGGCAACCCTACCCGTGGCTGCAGTAAGAGGCATCTATGGGATATGTCAAAAAAATCTTATGGCTTCCGATAAATGGCGGTATAACCATGTTGTACACACTGGACGTAAAACACTAGACTTATCCTCCCTAAAAGAGGAAATATTCAGCAATTAGTGTCCAACCAAAGCTGAAGCCGATTAATCAGCGATTGTCATAACTTTCAACCAAATCCGAAGGCTTAATTTACCCTGAACCCTAAGAAATAATATACTACACTAATCACCAAAAAATGCTAAAACGCTACTCATCATTAAGATGTCGTTAAGTCTCGTGGTGTCACAGTTACTTTAACCTAAAGTGATAGAGATAGCAGCAAAAGACATAACGCCATCATAAAATTGAGCAACGTTTGAGTATTTAGGCATTAATTACCCTTGGACGTAAGTCAACAACGCAGTGTGATACCCCGGCGTGTCGTAGCTCGTTCGTTACGTAAAATGTTCGTTGCAAGTTGTGTGTTCGTGCTGCACGTTCTTTAGGTATTAAAATTGTCTAGATATGTTAATTTATTTATAAATATTTTTCTTACCACTGAAATTACGAAGTGAGATAATACAACTGAGTACAATATTGGTTTTAAGATCATGTAAGTATTAAATAACTACATCAGATGTATGCTCAGATAATGTAGTTTAGTTTAGTTTACGACAGGCTGTTTTCCGCAACTCCACGCCTAAGCACGTGTTTTGCGTGTGGGCAGGAATCATGTAGGTATTCGGATTATCATAATATCATGTATGCTCGGATTTCAAAATAATAATTATGTCGTTCAGACCGAATTTCTAACACGACGGCCGGTCTCAAAGGTGACTAACCAACCGCGTAGGATAGAACGAGTATGCCCAAGTGTATGTGCAAGTAAAGGTGCACTCTCTATTCCCTCACTCTCATAGACCAATGGGACGATAATCCGGCACGACCGGAGAGAGATCTCGTGCAGGACAAATGACATTACGTGCTTTTCGAAGCACGGGGCTGAAACAACGCCAACAGCATAATTTCGGGCTACTCCTGAGAATTTGGTACAGAAAAACCCGTAACTGATTTTGGTCCGATCTGGGATTCGAACCCGAGATCTCAAGATCAGCAGTTGCGTTTACGACCACTTTGACCAACGAGGCAGAAAATACTCCCAAAATACTAAGACGTTAAAACTCCATTAAACTATACTAAGATAACTTATTCGAAAGCATAAATTATTTATATTTAAAGATATTTTAGTTATTTCGGGGAAATAAAATTTTGTTTCGTGATTTCCAACTATAGCTTCCTCTTGATTAAAAATTGATGCTTGCTTATAGCTTTCGTCTTAATGCTTTGTGATTAGATTTATATTTCCGTGCTTCACTTATTGAAGAACAAAAAACCTATTATCAAAATAGGGTTTTTGCCCTTCAATAGTGGAAAAACATGAATTCTTAGAAAAAATGGAATTTCTGAGTCTTCCTAGGTTTTTGAATAAATAAAACATATTTCTAGAGCACTGATTTTTAATGTAGCTTATTTGAAAGTCCCCTTGATGATGCATTTCAAGATGGTTAAAAATTTAGTTAATACTTATTTTTGGTGCTAAATAACAGTATCTGCACTGAAACTGTCTTCAGAGTTGACACCGCAACGGTAACCATCTTTATTTTGATGTAGGCTGCAGTAGCTGTCCATGGCCACCTGCAGTTACCGTTACCATCTGGCCTGTAAGTTAACTTAGTTCAAAATAAAAATGTTTACTTAACATCATACAATAAAGGTATTTTAATATGGAATTTTAAGAAAAAGCTTCTTTTTGCGATCTCAAAATGCGCCGTAAGATGACGTGATAAATTGATAAGAAAAGACAATTGAATAAAACTATTATTTACGGATTTTATCGCGTTTAATTACTTTAATTTATTTTTATTATTATCCCGACGTTTCGGGTGCTTTACAGCGCCCATGGTCACGGGGAGGACTGAGATGTTTGACGTCCCAATGTCATAGTTAGTCTGGCTACCTTCAGTTTTTTAATATAAATTTTTGGTCCGATTTACGCAAAACGAGCTTATAGTATCATGAAGTCTTGCAGTGGTATGCTTTGGGTTTGGGTTTAATTTTGTTAATTATAGGATCCCAAGCAGATGGTAGCACCCAACCATCTTCTCTATTGAAATTTGGATGTTTTTTAATTTCAATAGCTTCGCGTATCATCCTTGGAAGGAATCGGTGTTCTTTTGCGAGAATTTGTGGTTTATCAAATCTAATGTAATGGTGGGGACGATCTTGAACATGTTCGCAGACTGCAGACTTCCCGGAGCGTCGGTGCTTCACATCAGCTTTTTCATCATTTCATCATATTTTTATTATTATCCCGAAACGTCGGGATAATAATAAAAATAAATTAAAGTAATTAAACGCGATAAAATCCGTAAATAATAGTTTTATTCAATATGTAGTGTTCGCGTAAATTTAAGAAATCATTATGAAAAGACAAGTTAATTTTGTTATACAAAGGGACTCGGAAGTATGTTACTAAGATTGATCTTGTTTTATATACTATAACATGAGAGTAAAACTATTTTTATTCTCATAACAAAATATCAGATTCTGTTATGTATGCTTAGTAGAATAGTTTATGATTTGTAAAAATTTCATTCAAATATAAGTGAACAAAATTATTATTTTTTTGGATTTTGCTCACAGTAGCTTACAAAATGTCAAGTCAGCAGAAACACATAGCAAGGTAGCTCGAGCTATACTAGTGGCACTAAGTTCATCTTGGTTCGGCGGTAAGATATCAACACTCATTACTTTGGCAGTCTCTGACTAAACAGCAATCACAAGCTAACTCAAGGATATGAACGCACAAGTTACGAGAGATTAGGACCCCGCAATGAGGTAAATCAGACAAAAGTAACATACAGACACTGCGATAGCTCACCGATAAGTAAACACTCTGACTCACTAAGCGGTCAACCATTGTAGAGTTTATTCATTCTCATGATAGTTCTTGCAATTCATGTTAAACCGCATCCAAAGGTCGGCCGCACTCGTGAACTGCAAGAACTGTACCTCATTTAGAAGCGAAACACGTGTCGTATTATAGACGGTGGTTCTTTTTCTTATTGTAGTGGTAGTGGGATTAGTGTTGACGGAGATAGTGCAAGCAATGTACGAAGGGCGGGAGGTGCTCTTCAGACTAGGTAATTAAGACACATGCTGATCTTAGCTAATTAATTTTTAACATCATTAATTTAATATATATGCAAAAATTATCGCCTGATTCTATTAATAAAAGAGATAAAGTAATTTGCTGGTTACTGCAGCTCTTGACTAACGAGCATTTATGCATAGATATAGGAATGTATAAGAAGCGAAAGGTGTATAGAGTTGTGCCGAATGGAAGTCCGTAGTCTATACCTGTTCCTTTGTGTAACAGACAAGAAAGTACTTATATATGTTCTGGTGGTATTAGGGAATCACCCCATTTCGTCCTGTGTGAGGATCTTAAACGGCAACTACGTGAAATGCTAGGAAAATCCATTATTTGTTGTTAGTGTCAACATCAAAATAGCCTGACCGGCCATGGCCGGTGTCAAAGGTGCGTGTCATTCGGAAAGTCTTAAAATATTCCTTCCTATGGTATACACCGTTATCGTTACAGCCAGTTAAAAATCCACAGCTGATTATAACACGCATAACAGGAGGGTTGGTAACGGCAGATTTAAAAAAAAATACGTTGTAATTAGGAAGGCGCTTCTGCCCTCCTACTGGTTTGTTTCACTCTGTCGCCTTTTACGACATCCACGGTATGAAATGGAGTAGAGGACATTCTTATACCGCCCGTATGTAATAAGTTAATGTCTCGGAGTTACTAATTTGCTTACGGACCACACAGAGAAACCTATTATGTGTTTATTAAAATTGAAGTGATAAACGTACTTATCATCTATTTGAAGGTAAGAGGCAACTGCAGCCGATGGACGCGTGTCTTCTTAAAAAAGGAGGCTGCACATGTGTTGTTATCTCTGAGAACTATGGTGGAATACGTCACAGTGTAATTGTACTGGCTTTCTGTACTCTTCAGACCGGAACTTTTTGCACTGCTTACACGCATTCCTTCTTGAACACAAAAATATGTAAGAGGGTACTACCTAGACAGACTCCCAGGTAAAGAAAAGTTCTAGGTATATATAATGTAGGTAAGAATGAAGGTAGTCCTAGACTACTTGGCGATTCGGAAAAAGTCTTAATATAGATGTAATCGTACTTTATATTCTCGTAGATGTTACCTAATTAAGATTAGGTAGTAAGCTCGGTTACATATAATTATGTACCCGAGCTTACTCCTTTTTAAAAGGCCGGCAACGCACCTACAATTACCCTGGTTTTTCAGCTGTTCAGAGGCGGTGGTTAGCATTTTCCATCAGGTGACCCGCATGCTCGTTAGCCTCCTTTTTTGAAAAATATACCCATTTTCTTTTGAAAATAATATATATTATTTTATTGAAAAATAAACCCACAATTCACTCACGTATTTACTGTTGAACAAATAGCCTGAGCTTTTTCAGCTGAGCCTTTCTTTTTCACTTGGTGGACGTACCTTAAATTGTAGATTTCTAGGAAATTTCCGATCTTTTTCTATCAAGCCAAAATGCGTCAATTGTGTTTCGTCCAACATAATTCACTATAAAAAATCATTAACTTACATATTGAATTTTAAAAAATGTGGATTCGTAGTTCTTAATGACAAAGAATTGCTTTTCTGCACAACTATAAAGCGTGAAATATCTGCTTTTGGCGCCAATATCACCTTAAGGTTCAACCTATCTTCGGACAAAATGGTTAAAGATTTTAATAGCTTCATTATGCTAGTAAGCATTATCACTCTTGAATAATGTCACGTTATATTATAAGTAATAGTTTATAGTTATGCTTATTGGCTTATACATTTTTACGAAAATGAAATTCTTTATTCTTGATTAAGCCTACATAATTTGGAGCTTTAATATTTCAAAACTTTGAACATACCAGAGAGTTAACGATCCAATTTGTGTGACGAGTTAATGCTTGATCGAATTATTGAAATTGTAAAATATATGCGTCTATAAATCGACGCACACGGGAATCCGTAACTTAGTTTTAAGTATGTCATAAAAACTTCTATGTATGGTCATGTACTTGTAGCGAATTTTAATCATCGTGGCGTATTTTGATTTACTGGGAGAGTATTTTTAAATTGAAGGAACAAAAAAACCTACAAAGTAACTATATAGCTACCGTAACTCATGGACAGCTTTATTTGAAGTGACTAATGAACTTATCGGCCACCTGTTCGTAAATAGCTACTGCAGACCACGGACACGTTCAGACAACTACAAACAAAGAAAGCTACAGATGCGTTGTCACTTCTGAGACTCAGATGCTCCTAAGCTTGTAATTAGACTGGCTCTCCACACCCGTCAGAACGGAACACGTGCGTGCACGCATTGTTATTAGGCAATAGCGTCCTAGGAAAAAACAGTCCTATCACCTAGTAAGGCAGAGCTATCTCCTGCACAAGGTATTTTTATTGCTGTTAGTGTCCCACGATTGTATTCACTACCACATGCATTCTAACTTTACTTGCCAGTTGTAGTAGACACTCACTTTCTTTTCTTTTAATACGTATACGCTTTCGTATACCCATCTTATATGGATAAATATTTTGAATTTATCCTTGCTATACTTAATCATTATACGTAGTAGAGCCATGCTGCAGTTATATTAGAAGTATAGTTGTGGCACGAATGGATCGGCTCGACCGGGGAGGGACCACGCTCTCACAGAATACCAGCGTGAAATAGTAGCTTAATGCTGCTGTATTTCGTATGTTGAGTGTAGAGAACCGGAGACCCTTTTTACTGGAAACGAGGCATTCCATCTTAGTCCTCACGGATGACAACGCATCTGCATTTTGATTCGTAATCGAGGATAGGTGTGGATGTCTATGGGCCGCAGCAACCACTTACCATCAGGTGGACTGTGTGCTCGTTTGTCACCCTATCCTATAAAAAAAATCATTCATGTGTAGTGGCGGTGCAAGAATATCCACTGCCCCATATCATCCAGACAGAGACAGAGTGACAGAGGCGACAGACGGAAACGAATCGGAAGATGAGCAGCAGCGAATTCCTAAAAGTTACTGAAAGAAAATACTGCGGTTGCCAACTCTCTTGCAAATATGGCAAATTTCCTGCCTCTTGGGCAATCTATGAAGAGGCCTACGTTCGGCAGTGGACTTTAACAGACTATAACGGTAACGGTATACAAAATATAACCAATAATATTCCGTCATATTTAATTTTGCCGAATTTTTTATAGCATTGGGTGACAAACGAGTATACAGTCTACTTGATGGTAAGTGGATGTTGTGGCTCACACATATTCATATTTATCTACAATTAAGAATAAAAATGCGTTATCACCCCTGAGAATTAAGATAGAATGCTTACATATGTATTGTATTTAATACAATATGCCTAAGCACAGACTTCAGAAGCTAGAAATTATGTGGAAATACATTGAATTAATATGTACTTACGTACTAGAAGAGCTATCTCAAACAAAAAAATGTGCGCTACTCTGTGTTCACGCGGTTTTTTTTATCATAGAATAAACATAGGTAGAATGACCCGTAGGTAATAGTAGATTGTATTGTTAAATAGGTAAATTATATCGAGAACAATATTTAAATTTTGTCATTTATTTTGTATAATATTATATTTCCTTATTTAATAATATTACATGATATTATATCACAATTACATTTTAATGATATTTTTATCTGAATATTTTAAAAGGTATCTAAGTCATATAAAAAAAATAATACTAAATGTATGTTTAACAAAACTTATTAACACAATATTTAAATTACAAATATATTTATTTAAATTAGAATAAAAGTCGTAAATAAATACTGGGCACGCGAGAGTTAAAAATGGACGAATTTATACCACTTTGACTTTGATGTGGAAACCTAAAAATAAAATAAAAGAATAATAAGCAGATTTTAACATGAAAAATTTTGGCAAATTATAATAACTTACATATGTTTCTACAAAAAAATGTGTATAATAATATATTTGTCCTATACTTAAATACCCACAGAAATGTCGCATCTGAACAAATTAATTTCATAATCTATATTCCATGACACGAGATGGCGTCTTAGGAATAATTTGTTTTATTATTATAATACATAATACGTTTTTATTGATTAAGTATCTTATTAACCGATGAAAAGTAATTCCTTGGTTTTTACCGACAATTCTTGAATTATTTGTGCAATATCTAAGTACACACGACGGCATATTTTTATCACGAAATTTTTTTTAAATCAACACAATACGTGACAACTCTACAAGCGCCTAGCGAGTGACTAATTAAAGTGCGGTGCATGCACCGCAGTTGAGTGGAACATAGTAGCTGAATGCAGTATCGCCTCTAGTACGTAGTACATAATAGCTCAATGTGGAAATAACATATTTTTTTAAATTTCGTGAAGTTTTTTTTTAAGTTTAATTATAAAACGCATTTTCACTTCTAGAGATACTTGTCGAGGCCAAAATATCGGGAGCGTTCTCGGCTCGCATGGATGAAATACATATCCTTTCAAAGTAATTTTAAAATGAATTCTTAAAGTAAAAATGTGACAAATTTTAAATACGAACAACTGAAAAAATTCTAACGGCGTTTAAAATTAAAAAAAAATTAAGAACTAATATACGTGGTAGAGCCATGTTGCAGTTATATTGGTAGTAAAGTTGCAACACGAATGGGTCGGATCGACCGGGGAAAGACTACGTTCTCACAGAACACCAGCGTACAGCATAATGCTGATGTGTTCGTATGGTAAGTGTTGTACTTTATATTTATATTACGAGCATAATTCAAAAAAGTTATAGAAAAACGACTTCTAATGTCAGTCGAAAGTCATGCACACCAAGTACACCAACTTTTTATTATCTTTTTTCCATCAACATTTTTTTTCGAATCTAAAATGGTTGTGTACTTGGTTTTTTATTTCATAATTTTTTGTAAAAATGTAATTATCATTTTTGTAACTATGGTTCAAAGTGAAACTGTTTTTGTTCGAAGAAAATATTAACTTTTAGCAGCGAGTGCAATGTAAAATAAATAAATATAAATAAACACTCACGCCTGTCATCCAGAGTGGTAGGCAGAGACTACGGACTTCCATTTGGCACGATCCTGACATACCTCTTTCGCCTCCTTTACATCCATATATCTACGCATACATGCTCGTCGGTTAAGGGTACTTCTAACGTGGCCCATTTTCAAAATATCGCAAATTTGGTCGATAAACTTTTTCCTAGGGCGTCCCTTCCCGACTCGGCCATTCACATCTGCCATATAAATTTGCTTTGTCACTCTTTCCTCATTCATTCTTTCTACGTGACCAAACCACCGAAGCATTCCTTTCTTAATCCTGGTCACAACATCATCTTGCATACCACATTTATCTCTAATTACGCAATTTCTCACCCTGTCATTCAGATTACACCCTAGCATATTCCTTAAAGACCGCATTTCTACAGCATTTATTCTACTTTCGTGCTTCTTCTGCCACACCCAGCTTTCACTACCATACATTAAAGTAGGGACTAACACAGCATTATGAATTACCATACGTGCCTGTTTTGACAAATTCTGGTTCTTCATAATAGAGTGTAGTGCCCCATTCACTCTATTCCCTGCATTTACTCGTCGTTCTATATCCCTATCATATCTACCATCCCTGCTAAATACACATCCCAAATACACAAACTCATCCACTTGCTCAATCAACTCTCCTTCTATTCTTATTTCACATACCGTTTTGCTTTCTTCTCTTTCAAAAACCATCACTTTCGTCTTACTTGCGTTCACTTTCATTCCCCTTTCCTTTAATTCCCAGTTCATTAATGTAACCATCATTTGCAACTCTGCCGCCGATGACGCAAGTATGACTTGATCATCGGCATACAAAAGGCATTTGACGGTTAACTCGCCCATTCTTAACCCACATTCTTCATCTTTCAAAGTTTGCAAACACCGGTCCATAAATAGGTTGAACAGCCAAGGGGAAGCCACACAGCCCTGTCTGACACCTTTTTGGATGCCAAACCAGTCCGAGTAGACCCCATTGATCCTGACACAAGCACTAGAGTCCCTATAAAGAGACCTTAATGCCTGTATCAAACCAGCGCTCAACCCATATGAGTTCAGTGTTTGCCATAACACATTCCTGTCCACTCAGTCATAAGTTTTTTCCAAGTCCATGAACGCACAAAAACTTTCTGGTTTCTGGCCAAAAACTTCTCCGCAATCATGCGCATGGAAAAGACTTGATCTGTACACCCCATTCCCTTTCTAAAACCCGCTTGCACATCCCAAATTTTTCCATCAGTTTCTTTCATAACTCTTTCAATTAACACTTTAGCATACAGTTTACCCACAATACTAAGCAAGCTGATACCGCGGTAGTTTTTGCAGTCCTGCTGTGACCCTTTTCCTTTTTATATTGGTACTATAACTGCTTTACACCAGTCATCCGGTACCCGTTTTAATTCCCAACATAAATTAAACAAGGTGTACAGCAGGCCTGCCACCACTCCCTCTCCAGCCCTTAGCATCTCGAGTGATACTCTATCATATCCAGCTGCCTTTTTGCGGCTTTCATGCTTTTCATTGCTTTCATTATTTCATCTACACTTATCTCCATACCCCTTTCCACTTCTTTCGGAATTTCTAGTTCATTTAATTCATACGACTCTTCACTCATAAACACGCTTTCAAAGTATTCCTTCCATCTGTTTAAATTCGAAACTTCATCATTCAGAATACATCCATTCTCGTCTCTTATAGCATTTATTATAGGCTGTTTTGTATTTCCCCTGGCAGTTCTTACGAGTTTCCAGAACATTTTTATGTTAGCCTGGAAATTATCAGATATCCTTCTATCATTCTTATCCGTTCTTTCTTTCTTTTTCCTTTCAACAACTTCTTTTACTCTCTTATTTAGACGTCTAAATTCTGCCTTTTTCTTTCAATCTCATCATTCATACCAGAAGAATTATCAGCTTTGGTTGCTAGTAAATCTAACCATGCTTTCTTCTTTGATTCAACTTCCACCCGTACCTCATCATCCCACCATAACGTACTACTTTTCCTTTCATTTGTTCTCTTACTTACACCGCATACTTCGGTGGCGGTATCCACCAAACCTTTCTTAATATTATCCCACACAGTATTCAAGTCTAAATCATTCATACACAACTCATTCAAACATCTAATATTTTCTCTCAGTCTACATTTATACTTCTCTATCACATCTTCATCTTGTAACTTCTCTATTCTTATACGCTGTAACGCAGTGGTAGATACAGATGTCCGATGCCGCCAACGCTTGAAAAGACCATTAATTCGACATAAGACCAAGTAATGATCCGTCCCTACGTTGGACCCCCGGTAAACCCTTGTATCTACGACTGCGCTCCTCATTCTTTCATCCACAATTACGAAATCTATCATGCTTCTATCATCACCTCTTTCCCATGTATACATGTGAATCTTCTTATGACGAAAAAAGTATTCGTCACAAAAAGATTCTTTTCCGCACATACGGTGAGGAGGTCTTCACCATTCTCATTTATACTTTCATCACCAAACGCTCCCAATATCCTTTCATAACCAGACCTATTCACCCCAACCCTTCCATTAAAGTCGAGTGCAATGTATCATTTTCAAAAAGTTTTTATAGGGTTAATGATTTGTATTTGTAATTTTGATACAATATTTTTTTTAAATATTGTCTTGATTGTTATTGGCATATAAGTATGGTAGTGGATTGCCAACTATTTCATGCCAGAAAAGTCTTATGGCTTCCGATTGATGACGGTGTTATGGTACAGAACGAATAGATCGTCACGACAACGGAATAGCTATTTTAGCATAGAATATCAGCATCAGAAAGGGGTAAAAAAAAGAAAAAAAAGAAAGGGGTATGAAAGTGAACGCAAGTAAGACGAAGGTTATGGTTTTTGAAAGAGAAGAAAGTAAAACGATTTGTGAAATAAGAATAGAAGGCGAGTTGATCGAGCAAGTAGATGAGTTTGTATATTTGGGCTGCGTATTTAGCAGGGATGGGAGATATGTTAAGGATATAGAAAGACGAGTGAATGCGGGAAATAGAGTAAATGGGGCCCTGCATTCTATTGTGAAGAGTCAAAATGTGTCAAAAAACGCACGTATGGCAATTCACAATGCTGTGTTGGTCCCTAATTTAACGTATGGTAGTGAAAGTTGGGTGTGGCAGAAGAAGCACGAGAGTAGAATCAACGCAGTAGAAATGCAGTCGTTAAGGTGTATGTTAGGGCTGAATCTGAACGACAGGGTAAGAAATTGTGTAATAAGAGAAGAGTGTGGTTTGCAAGATGACGTCGTGACCAGGATTAAGAAAGGAATGCTTCGGTGGTTTGGTCATGTGGAAAGAATGAATGAGGAAAGAGTGACAAAGAAAATTTGTGATGCAGAAGTGAATGGCAGAGTCGGAAAGGGACTAGGCGAAAATTTATCGACCAAATTGGCGATTTATTGAAAACGGGCCTAATTAGGAGTACCCTTAACCGACGAGCATGTATGCGTAGGTGTATGGATGTGAAGGAGGCGAGAGAGGTATGTCAGGATCGTGCCAAATGGAAGTCTGTAGTCTCTGCCTGCCTCTTTATATATATATATATATATATATATATATATATATATATATATATATATATAAATACCAGCATGTATTATGAGCATAATGCTGCTAGGTTACAAATTATGACTGAGGAGAACGAAAAACCGTATTAATAGTCACGAATAGTTTCATCTTCAGCCCTCAAGGGTGACAACCCTTAATTTGAGATATAAATATGGGCCTCATTAGTTAGATATTTAGGCCACAGCAAGTGTGCTCGTTTTCACCGTTACCTACTTCTAGATGCAAACCGTACCCAGTTTGACAAAATCTTAGATTAAGTAAAAGTTTCACGACTACCGTCGTACTGTAACCCATTCCAGTGCAACTACTAGAAAACCTTTACTTCAGCCTACTGATCCGTAATTTTGTTCTGCGAATATAAAAGGCATTATTAACACAAAAAATTAAATTTAGTTTCACAGAATATGAAATGAAAATTTTAAACTTTTAGCCAACTTCAAGAAAACAAGAAGTTCTTTTCGACTGTACGTTTTTTTAATATATGTTATGTTACGCGCTGTTTTCGCCAATTTTGAACTGATTTTAATGAACCTGTTTTTTTAAATAATTCTTCTGGATTGGTTTGAAATGGGTGTGAGAAAACAGGGTATGAAATTCTTATTATTAATATTCAGACGAAAGTCGAGCTTATAATTTTTCCCATATAGGACATAATTTGGCAATTAAATATATTTAAAATTTTAAAAAGCAATCTGAATATTTTAAGTTACCTTAAAACAAAGTTAAATCTGTCTATATTTTGTTCATGCTAAACATCTCACTGCGCTCTATTTAACACGCTGAGCGAGTCCCAATCTGTTTGAAGGTTTAAAAGTGACGAATCGCAAACTGGAAAACTCAATTTGATACGACGAACGGCAACTTTTATATTATATGCCTTTGGAATTAATTTCCTAAATTTGGATCTAATTTCAAGAATATCACAAGTTATTTGTTTCAATTTATACTAAAATAATTTTAGCTAGACATAAGAAGAGTGCGTGGACTGTGTGGTCATTTATCACCCTTATTCGGTAAGTAAGTGCTGTCGCCCACAGAAATATACATCTATCCTCGACTAAGAATCAAAATGCAGATGCGTTGTCACTCCTGAGTACTAAGATGGAATGCCTCGTTTCCATTAAAAAGGGTCTCCGGTTCTCTACACTCACCATACGGCACATAGCAGCATTATGTTGCTATTTTACGCTGGTATACTGCGAGAGCGTGGTACTTCGTCCATAGGGCCAACCCATTTCTGTCACAACCACAATATATTTGTACCATAGCTCTACCACGTATAAAACTTAAGAGTGGTTAAAGGGAGTATTGGTATTGTTAATAAAATTGAAGCCGTGCTAGTATTTTCTAATCATCATTACCACTCTAATTAAAGCCATACGTCTCTGAATTAACGACATAGTTAAATAAACCGTTGATTTTCTGTGAACGTGGCAACTGATGACGGTCATTCAATCAACTAGTTGAATTCATCAAGGGCTTCTTAGATGAAGTAGCTAAAGTAAAAGTGTATTGTATGTTAAAGCGCACTGACCTAGCTTAACAAAATTCTCTTAATTTTATATAGAAGACAGACCACGATATGTGATCGGATGGAACAAGATGCTGGCGAACTATTTTATTCCTTTCCTGTGTACAAGTACATTATGAAAGATGTATCAAACTGTTTAGTTTGAACGCGTGGAATACGACATCAAAAAGGTGAAGACGCGCGGAGCGTCTGGTTGAACATATTATAAAGAATTCCACGAGGCTGGCTAGTGCTATTATTTTGAAATTGTTATGAAAATAAATAAATTCAGTTCAATACAATAAAATAAAACACTCTTTATTGTACACCAATAAAAGATAAATATAACAAAAAATTAACAAATAATGAAGGAAAAACAAACAGCGGTCTCATTGCTACATAGTAATCTCTTCCAGACAACCCAGAAAATAAGAAAACGGATGGGGCACTAAATCAGAAATAAGAAATACCAGATTTTGTACTAAAATACAAATTATTTGGGTAGATCAATGACCATAACTAAGTCTAGGAAGAGAGAGGAGTTAGGCCGGTTTTAGAGCTCGACCGACCATCAGTGCGTACCATCGGTCCTGACGATATGCATAACCGATCGTCAGTTGGTAGCGTTCAGAACTTTCCTGAGCAACGAAACTGGCCGGACTGGTACAGTCACAAACACGTACACGAAATGGACGCGTTATTTGTTTAATTGCTGCTTACTATGTTCGTAAACGTATAAGGAACAGAAGACGTAGATATCAGGTTCACCCAATCGTCACCCAAAGAGCACTTCAAGGGGAATTTACTACTTTATATTCATTATTGCGCGAAGATTAAGAAACATTTTTGAGAATGTCAATCAAAAGTTTTGATGAATTGTCAGTGAAATTACAAGACAACTTAAAACATCCGTGAGGCGTTCGGTATCGACATATGCCATGTTTGATAAAAATTACTTAAGTCACTACTTAATACCTATAAAATCATACAATATTATTAAAGTTTAGGTTTAATTTTCTTGACGATGATACACGCATCCGTACGGTCAGTGTAGCACTGAACGCGTCAATATGTTTCCACAGCGCGTCGGTCGACCGAAGGTACGCATGCGGACGCGCTCGACCGACGGTCCTCGTACGCAGTGCGTAGCAATATACGCGTGCGTACGGTCGGTCGAGCACTGTAACGACTTGTGAATTTTCATACAAAAGGCAAGCGCGACCGACGTATGCACCGACGGTCGGTCGAGCTCTGAAACCGGCCCTAAAGAGACAAATAGTGTCCCTAACGTGTTTTGAACACATTTAAGGATTTCACGTTATTTTACTCAAATAAAGTTTATTTTATTTAAAACTAGAAAATTTAAAAGTCATAAGGAAAGCTATCTTTGACCGGAAAATCAAAGTCTAGCGTCATGAAGATAAATTGAGCAGAGCATTACCAACAGTGAGACCGCTTTTTATATGAAAAGCTTATTATGCATGGCTACTCGCTCCGTATTACCATTTATACATTATACATTAGAAAATCTAAGAGTATTATGTTTTTATAAATAAATATACAGTTTTTTAACCGACCAGCCGTACTATAATATTCACCATTATAGTAGGGCTGGTTTTTTATATTTTATATTTGTTACATAATTATTAAAATTTAACTAACTTTACCTTTGTCTTGTCTATGATCATTTTAAGGCGTTAGAAGACTATGTTGAGGTCATTAAGCTGTGGTCCGAATTAAAAACGACGTCGGCATAACGAAAGTTAAGTTAATGAAACGGATCAGTAAACGCTGGTGAAGAAAGTTTTTTTTAGTGGCAGTTGTAAGCCAGATCGTAGTATCAGTAAGCGAAACGTAGGGCAGCTCCAATTATTCGAGCGGCGACCAGATAAAAGTGAATGGATGCGGAATGCAGATGGCTCAGGACCAAAGGTAGACTGTAATCATGGTAATGATGATAAATACACAATACACTTGCAGTTCTTTCGAGATTAAAGGTTAAATTTTTTTTCGGGTTGAAGCAAGAATGGGATTTTTATAATAGTTACGCAGAACATTTTATTTTATCTATGATACAATATTATTTTTATTAAAGTTAAAACATGTAGTAAGCAGCCTCGTAAGAATATACACTACCCCATATCATCTCGTGACTGTCGTAAGAGGCGATAGAGGTAGACAAATCAGGAGATGGTCAGCGTCTTCCTAATAACGACTAAAATAAAATAATGCCGTGGGCAACCCCAAGCGTGGCAACTATGGTAAATATTCTCCATGTCTGTAAATCTATGGGAATGGCCTATGTTCAGCAGTGGATTTAATTGGCTGTAACCGTCCTACAGCCACGGCGGTCACCCTCAACGGAGGCTAGCCATCGGCGCAGGACCAACGGCTAGACCAACAACCACTAGACCAACGAGGCAGTCAAGTAAAGGCAACGAGGCTGTAACGGTAACGGTATAGTTAAGGTATGTTAGGTTATCGCATAACCTAATATACCGTACGTGAAGTTTCTAAATCAATTGTATGTAAAATGCCATAACCATTCAACGTGGAACCACAGCTAAAGCTTTAAGCACTATATAGAGACGAGTAGGGCTCTAGGATAGTTTTAGTGTTTTCACTGTTGTAATAATTGTATAGCACATTTTTTGAATAAACTAAAAGTGTAAATATATAGCATTATAAAACATGATTTATTAAGTTTTTGTACACTGAATTAGAACTTACACGTTGTCATGTAGTAGTGACTTAAAGAATCCACTACACCATATCATCCTCTGGGTGTCATAAAGGGCAATATAGGGAAATGAAACTGTAGATGGGTAGCAGCATCTCCCTAGTACCCATTGAAAATGAGAAAAAAGAACTGCGGTTATCAACCTGCTTCCAAGCATGGCAACAATAGCAAAATGCAAACCAGAAGGAAAAAGAAGAAAGAGAAAATGATTGAATAAACACAATTCTATTATTTAAAGTGTTTCATACAGATAATATTTCACAGAGATAATAATCAATAAGTACTTTCAATCTGCTAGTCATTTGTATTCAGAGACATTTCTAAAGACTGTATTCAATAAAATCTAACTTTGTGTACCCCTTTTAAGAAGTTCTCTTTAAAACTTTTGTATTTGCTTCTAATATTATCCGTAATGCGCCGTGATATGGTCGATTTTCCTTTATTGTCTGTTTGCAGTTGATCTGAAAGCAGTCACCACGTACAAATACAGTATTATGTTGCTTTGACTTTACAGGTATTGAAAAAATGAAACAGTCATGAAAAATGAATGTTGTTTCCATATAGCTTTATTTGAGCTAGTGAAATAAAATTAAAAAATATAATTTATATAACTCAAACTCTAGGGGCTTGAGAGAGGAAGCATATTATATAACTAATTATAAGAATGTCATGTGGTTTATTGAAATATAATTCAATTTAAATGAGTGATTATTTTGTATAACCTATATATTTATGTATTATTTATAAAATATTCATTAGTATTATAGTTACATTTATTAGTTAGGAACTCTTTTAATTTTTTTGTAAATATGATGTTACTATTTTTTATTTTTTATATGTCAGGTAGTTTATTATATAATTTTATGGAAGAACTAAATGTACTATATGTTAGTAGTGTTCAGATTTTATCGGAACATTGGCAATACTAATTCATTTTTATGTCGTAGCGTGTATTTGCAATAAAATAAATCTTCACGTTTTGTATACACTTACATAGATTTTCGAACAAGTTTACACATTTCCTTGGCCGGGCGTTGCGTCTCTTCATGCAGGCGGGTATCATCGTGGGTTCTTCTACACAGTCCGCACGTAGTTTGTCGAAAACATCCATAATACTTTGGCGCATTTCGTCAGCCCTATCACACTCACGACTAAAAATCCTTTCTTTAACATACTCCCACAGAAAAAAGTCTAAATCGGGCGGGAAAACAAGTAATGAGAACTAATAACAAAAAAAATGATTGAACTGTCGCTCACGCGCACGTCTATACGGAACTGTCTCAAAAGCTAAATTAAATAATCAATCCCGCTAAAACAAATGCCTAATGCCAAGTTCGTATGTCCTTGCGGTTAGTACTTTGATCATTTCCACATAATATCCATTAGGGATTATTACACAGACGACATTCGAGCAGGAATGGAGAATCGGCAAGTTACTATACTTACTCTTTTTGATTTTGCAATTCTTTCAACACATCATTTCACATACTTCTAGCTGTGCTCCGTTCTATTAACGTATCTCCAGCAGCAACCGACTGGTTTCGTAGTTACTTGTTTGGTCGCCGTCAATGCATCCGTAATGAAGACACTTATTCCTCGTGGTGTTCTCTAGATGCAGGCGTACCGCAGGGTGGCGTGTTGTCTCCTCTCCTTTTCTCAATTTTCATACGCTCTATTACTTCAGGAATTTCTTCGCTCTACTATCTTTATGCAGAAGATCTCCAAATATATTCTCAAACAAGTATTGAAAATCTTCCATCCGCCGTGCTATCCATAAATCGTGATCTCTCCATTATTTCTGAATTTTGCTCATCTTATGGAATCAAGGTTAACCCTAGTAAAACACAGGTAATAGTGATAGGTAGCAGCAAACTACTACAAAAAATTACATAGCATACGCTGCCCTTTGTTTGTTTTGAGAATTTTATTATTCCTTATAGTAAGGTTGTAAAAAATGTAGGGGTTCTAATTGACAGTACAATATCTTGGGCACCTCAAATTGAACAGATAAGTAAGAAAATGTTTGCAGCTTGTGGAAGTCTTAAGAAACTCCGAAATTTCCTGCCCATTTCTACCAAAATTGCGTTAGCACATTACATTTTGTTACCTATTTTAGACTCTGCTGACATATGTTACACTGATATTACCATGGAGCAATTAAACAAGCTTGAGCGTCTTCAGAATATATCCAATCGATTCATATTTGGTTTCCGTAAATATGCTCATGTATCCCAATTTCGAAATCAACTCAAGTGGCTCCCTATTCGCCTTCGCCGGAATGTTCATATACTCTCTTTACTTTTTTGTGTACTGTTTGATCCGAAATCTCCAAGGTACCTTAAGGAACAATTTCACTATCATGATCATCGATGATATCCCGGACGTCAGTCTAAGCGAGATTAGAATGGCTCTCCAGCACCTTAAAAACGGCAGGGCCCCAGGCGAGGATGGAATTACAGCGGAGCTTCTGAAAGCGGGTGGAACACCGGTACTTGAAGTCCTTCAGAAGCTCTTCAATTCCGTCCTCCATGGTGGCACTACTCCAGAGGCGTGGAGCAGAAGTGCGGTGGTATTGTTCTTTAAGAAAGGCGACAACACTCTCTTGAAGAACTACAGAACGATTTCCCTTCTGAGCCGCGTCTACGTGCTGTTTTCGAGAGTCATTACGAATCGTCTCGCACGCAGACTCGACGACTTCCAGCCTCCCGAACAAGCCGGTTTCCGAAAAGGCTTCAGTACCATAGACCACATACATACCCTGCGTCAGATTGTACAGAAGACTGAAGAGTACAATCTGCCACTTTGCCTGGCGTATGTGGACTGTGAGAAAGCCTTTGATTCCCGAAATAGGGGAGTGCTACAGTCCCTTCAGCGGTGCCAAGTTGACTGTCGGTATATCGAAGTGCTGAAATGTTTATACAGTAGGGCTACGATGGCTATCCGAGTACAGAACCAGAGCTCAAAACCTATCCAACAGAGCCACCACCTATCCAACAAGCAGAGAGGTGTAAGACAGGGTGACGTTATATCCCCGAAACTCTTCATCGCTGCATTGGAAGACGTTTTCAAGCTACTGGACTGGAAAGGATACGGTATTAACATCAATGGCGAGTACATCACTCACCTGCGATTTGCCGACGATATAGTCCTTATGGCAGAATTGCTGGTGGACTTAAGCACTATGCTCAATGACCTCAATAGTGCCTCCCAACGGATAGGTCTTAAGATGAACATGGACAAAACAAAGATTATGTTTAATGTCCATGTCACATCTATGCCGGTAGTTGTTGGGAGCACTATGCTCGAAGTTGTTGACGAGTACGTTTACCTGGGACAAATAGTCCGACTAGGTAAGTCCTACTTCGACCGAGAGGTCAATCGACGGATTCAACTCGGCTGGGAAGCGTTCGGGAAATTACGACATATCTTCTCGTCAGGTATACCTCAATCTCTAAAAACTATATTGTACAACCAGTGCGTGTTGCCAGTGATGACTTACGGATCTGAGACGTGGTCCTTCACTGCTGGCCGTATGAGGACGCTCAAGGTCGCTCAGCGAGCTATGGAGAGGGCTATGCTCGGAGTTTCTCTGCGTGATAGACTCAGAAATGAGGATATCCGCAGTAAAACCAGAGTGACCGACATAGCCCAACGGATTAGTAAGCTGAAGTGGCAATGGGCCGGCCATATAGCTCGAAGAACCGATAACCGATGGGCAATAAAGGTTCTCGAGTGGCAGCCTCGTACCGGTAGGCGTAGTGTAGGGCGACCCCCCACTAGATGGAGTGACGACCTGGTAAGATATGCAGGAAGTCGATGGATGCAGGTGGCTCAGGACCGTGCTTTGTGGTATTACTTGGGGGAGGCCTATGTTCAGCAGTGGACTTGTGGAGGGCTGTAACGATGATGATGATGATGATTATTCTTAATTGTATTCGAAATGTTAAAACTTTCTGTCTGGTTGCTAACAAAGTGTATGAAGATGTCACTCTGTATAAAACGATTTTTAAGTAATAACCTATCTTTTTCAGTAATCGATTATTTTAACCCTAAACGCTTTTTATGTTTTGTATGTCATTCAGGCCTTAAGAATAAATAAATAAACATCGGAACTCAATGAGTATTATTAAATAGTAACATATTTTATTCAACTCCTCTGACAGGCATTTTCGAAAACTTTTGTAATATTTCTTTATCATACGCTGAGTATTTTAAAGGAAGTGCTGGTATAAAAACTTTTACAGAAATATTCAGATATTTCGGCACCAAGGGCAATCTGATTAAAACTTCTTTGTTCTCGTCCACATTGCAATATCGTGAATGATTCAAGATTAATGAAGGCTTTTGACATTGTTTATATTATGGAAGACTTTAATAACCAAATATTTGGAAAACAATTTCATTTAATGTAAAATATTAGAATTCAATGAATTATAGTTGTGCGAGTACGTTTCGTTAAATAGTGGCAGAATACAAAACTACTGTATAAAAATATTTTTAAAAGAAAGTAAAAGCCAACCACAAACTACTAAAAAGAGCTTTAAGAAATTATGTAACGTTATTTACACTTTTGGTAGGTCTAGGAATATGATAAGCTTAAGGGAACAAATATAGTTGTTTAATAGTTATATTAAAAACTTCATTCCCTATACTTTGTCTCTTAAAAGTGAATTTTTCTCCAAATTTATATGTGACCTACTCAAATACTTTGAAGTACTACCTACTCACAATCGACGAAGATATTGCGTAACACATTTATAAAAGGAGAACATATAGTTCATGGAAAGAAAAGTAAAATAAAGATATTAATTTTTTTTTAATAAAGAATATTAACAATGCTGTAAACATTACTAATATTCCCCTTAACCACTCGTGGTAAGCTTAAATTGCTTATGTTACAAATGGTTCACGCCAGTAGTCGAATGGCGGATTCGAACCCACGACCTTTTTGAGTTCGCGGTCCGCGCCCTGCCATTAGACTACTGTCGCTTCAAAAGATCCTATAGTTTAATATGGTCTTAAGGGGTGTGGTGGACAAAAGAATTGTCAAGTATAGCTGTGCAGTTCACAAGTCCCTAAAGTCCTCATTATAATGTTTTCCTTCCTAATGTAAAATGTAAAAACATTTAGTAACAATGTTCAGTGCTAATAATAATTAGCACTGAACATTGTTACTGAATGTTTTAATAGTGGAACCGGCACGGTCGCGTATTATGGGCCTATTTAAACTACAAGGATTACACGTCGCAAATCTTCAGTTCGATTTTGAGTACTGAAGCCAACATTTGTGCAATACTTGCGTGAAATCCTCCAATCCAACTTTATCCCATAAGAGTCATCTTGACACGGGTGCGTTTGACAGCATTATATAATTATAATAAAGATCATTATAATAATTATTTTAAAATAATTCAAATCAAATTTAAAATAATAATTGTTTTAAATTTGATTGACAAGAAATAAGACGATACTATTTGCTATTCATCTTCATAAAGAAATAAATTATTAATGTAAAATCTACTAACTATCGTATATAATTCGGCTGAAAAAATTACATTCCATTAGATAGAGCATCTCCCTCATTGTTTTACAACACCGCTTTATAATTATTTTGCATTGGTTCCACGCAGTACATAATACTAACGTGAAATTTGTAAGACGTGAAAGAGTACAGAGCTAGTATAATTATAGGTTGTAAGGCATTCTATCTTTACTCTCATAGATAACATTAACGGCAACCAGCATCCAATTTCAAATTCTTAATTTGAAATTGGAACCACTTACATTCAGGTGGACTCATAGTTCTTGTGTCACTACAGTTTTATAAAAAAAAAATCAGAGTGAATCGGACTCTATTCTCTTGTACACAACACACATCTACGTTACAGCGTGATTTTTATATAAGTAAGGGTGACAAACGAGCTAATAGTCTACGTAATGAAAAAAGAATATTGTGTCCCAGACACCTGCATTTATCCGTGATTAAAAATCAAAGTGCAGTTGCATGTCAACCCTGAGGCCTAAGATCGAATGCCTCCATTGCAGTTAAACGGGTCTCCGGTTCTCTACACTCACCATACGAAACACAGCAGCATCAAGTGCTATTTTAAGCTGGTATTCTGTGAGAGCGTGGTCTTTTCCCGCATCCTTCAACTGCAGCGTAGCTCTACCACGTATAAAATATTCTATCATATCTATTAGGATTTTAATCTGAAGTTGTTTCCTTATAAAATTTTATCGAACATTAGACCACTGTGATTTCTATATTTTATTACCTTTTATGTACATTTTACCATTATTCATTACATTTTTATTTACACATATGTGAATAAATTTACTACTACTACTGTTTATATTACTATCAACAACCTAAAATTTATCGAACAATATTATCTTCTTAAATTATGCACATAATTTTGTGTAAATGCCATAAATTTTTTTACCTTTAGCATTAAAAAACATTTTTTTCCCGAAATCCAATTTACACTAAATCAGAACAATATCCAAAACAGTTCTGGGAGCCAATCCGACGGTCACCAGGATTTCCCAAGTATAATTATATTAATAAGTGTTATGAGTTAATAGATGTACATATCACGAACCCAGTCAAGTTTAAGGCCATCATAAACGATACGTTATTTAAGTAACTAGATATGAGTTATATATTATTGTATGTTATTGATAATATGCAATAATATACAATAATATATAAAATAATGTGCTTTTACGCATATACATCATCATCATAATTACAGCCATTCACAAGTCTATTGCTGACAATAGACCTCCCCCAAGGAATGCCACAAAGCACGGGCAGATGCTCATGGCATGTTTGGCATAGATGCTACGCTTGGGAAGTAGGTTGGCAACTACATACATACATACAGACTCATCTTAAAATTGCTGTACTGGAAAGTTAATACAGTGCAGTTACGATATTATACTTAGGAGGTGTCGGTATGAGGCATGTGGCAATCACTCTCCTCGGCATATAAAGAGAACTTTCAAAGTATTTTTCGAACGAAAGCTAAAAAAATGACTTAATAAATAAATATTATATTAATGTTACCGTTACAGCCTATTAAAGTCCACTGCCAACATAGGCTTCTGTTGGAATTTTTTCGGTTAATGATTTCAATATCGACCCACAATCAGAATTGGTTTATAAAATCAACATTAAAGCGAGCGAAACCGCGAGTAAAAGCTGGTAAAACCATAAAATATAAGCAAGGAAAGCTTGTAAAATCGGTACACTTGTATATGAATACTAACAAATTGATTTAGGTATAAAATATAAATATAATCTCTCAAAATGAAATAAATATAGCATTAATTACAAGATAAATTAAATGTCGTAATTCGAACTCCGTTAAGTTATTCAGACTAGATGAGGCCATAAACAAACAGAAAAATTATAAATAATTTTACTCAAACTTGTTATACCCGGGTAATGTCGAAAAAAATTAATTATTTTTGACAAAAATATACCGATATTTTTTAAATATTTCGACTTCATGAACATCGTCATCATCATCACTTCCTTTCACAAATCCTCTTACTTATGCTGCTGAACATAAAGCCTTAACCAAGGAATGCTACAAAGCACGATCATGAACCATCTGTACCCACTTTCTGCATTTATCTCTTTCTATCATTTATCCCATTACAAGATCGCAGGTCATCACTCCATTTAGGGAGAGACCTCGTAACACATCGCTTAGGGCGGGAGTTAGTCTACTCCTAACTTTTTGATATTATAAATAGGACTAGATTAACACCTATTATGCTCTCCTGTCCGGCGAGCAATTTAACGTATGGCTCTGGGGGATACCGCAGGTCGTGTTGATCCCCAGGGCAAGTCTGAGGAGTTCTCCTTTACGTGGTTACCACCTGTTATTTGGTCCGGTTCAATAGGACACAGACAAAACACAAACACTCGGACGATCCTCTTTTTCTTTTCTTTTATCCCTCCCCTTTTTCCTATCCTAACCCAATCCAAGGTGTCAAGCGTACCGTGCCGATGGATGCGTGGCTGGAGGGAGTCCAGTCGCAAACTGTGCCTACCCGAGACCAGGCCGATTCGGGTAGTATTTTAACCCTTCCCTCGGCATGCGGGGCTCTGCCGGGGGTGACCAAGTATTTCCCTAGCTAATCGTGGGAACAAAATGGATGAAAACCGACATTTTGTAAAAGACAATGAGAAATCTCCTTTAATGGAACTAGCTGTAGGTTTGAAAGAGGCTCTTTTAGCCTCACCAACACCCTGCAACATTGCGCCCCAACCTGGGACGAGCCGTGAAGTGGAGGGCACGTTTGCAGCTGAACCACAATAGAAAACGAACCAGTGAGGGGAAAAGAAAAAGTTCGCTAGGCCTTATAAGCTTAGTACGGCAGCGAGGAAACGGTACCGAAGGCTGATAGCAGCTGAGATTGGAGCCGAAGAGGCTCTCTCTCTCTGCCAGAAGCCTTGGGACGAAATTCCTCTGCCCAAGCCTCCCCCAGTTCCGAAGGCGAAAAAACGCAGTCCCCCAAAGACCAGCCCAGGAAGACTGTGAAGCTGGCAACGGAGGAGAAGAAGCTCAGCTTCAGTGCCGTAGCTGGCTCCGCGCGAATAGGAATTCGCAATTCGAATCCTATGAGTGTGGAGCAGATGCGGCTAGTCCACCGGACACTAACACAGGCCATCGCTAAGACGGCCTGTGGGGCGCAACCGGGAATGGGTCCAAAATTTTTGGATTTCCCCCACAAGCCAGGTTGGATTCTGGTAACGTGCCTGAATAAGGCAAGCCAGGACTTGTGGGTGAAATCAAAAAACTGAAGCCCTGGCCGGAGGCAGAGCTCTCGGTAATACCCGAGGGCGAACTGCCTAAGTCTCAGCTGGGCATTACCTACTTGCCCCGCAGCGAAGCCGACTATTCAGAGGAGGCGGCTGTGCTGTTGAGGGCACAAAATGAAGGGCTCCATACTAAGCTCTGGAGAATCCTCCACCGTAGGGACTAGGAGAATGGGTCCTTAGTAACCTTTTCTCTGGACGACCCATCGGCGGAGGTTCTTCGGAAGGCAGGCGGCAGAGTCATCCTTGGCTTTAAGATGATAACTTTTAAAGTCAGGGGAGGCTCCCATCGAGCCCGAAACGCTCCAACCCCAATCCTCCCAGCCCTCCACCTCTCGGGGTAGGCTGGAACGCCACCGGTGAGAGTGACGAAGACCCAAGGCGCAGATTTCGCCTTGATCCGTCGCCCTCCGCTGGTGTCGTCCAGGCCGGGGGAGGGTGGAGATAGGAGCGGTTGTCAAGTGTGCAGGCAAAGCACGTCCTCGTCCTCAACATGCGGAAAAGATCCCTGCTTATGATTGGAGCATCCTCAATCCATCGCATCCTGGAGACCTTTGAAACTGTTACTTTTAGAAATTCGAAAGCGACCTCATGGGATATCTACAGATATAGCCTAAGGAGGAATTTGGAAACGTTTCCTAAAAGCATCAAAACAATTGAAGGTCTGGAGTTAGCGACATAGACAGTAACCGTAGGTATCCGTGAAGCCCTCGAGGACAGTTGTCCCGTCAAAACCAAAACCTCAACACGAAAACTTTCTTGGTGGAATTTTAGAATTCCTTTAGATTTCCTTTAGATTTAGAATTAGCTTAGGCTGAAAGAAATTAGGGAAAAGACTAGGAAACTATTTAATAGGGCTAAGGAAACCAAAGAGTGGGATATTTATAGTGCAGCCCCAACTGAATACAATAAAGAAATCAGGAAAGCCAAGAGAGCATCATGGAGGAAGCTGTGCGAGGAAGTTGAGTCTTTGCCTTGCAGTGCAAGACTACACAAGATGATATCGAAAGCTAAACCTAATCAGATCGGTCTTCTTAAAAGTCGGATGGTAACTTCACTAATAGTGAAACAGAAACATTGGAGTTACTAGCGTCAACCCATTTCCCAGGGTCACACAAGACTTCAGCCTTGAATTCTTTC
This sequence comes from Parnassius apollo, assembly GCA_907164705.1. Taxonomy (NCBI): domain Eukaryota; kingdom Metazoa; phylum Arthropoda; class Insecta; order Lepidoptera; family Papilionidae; genus Parnassius; species Parnassius apollo. Next base: position 166,051 of record CAJQZP010000018.1, read on the forward strand.
AGAGCCCTACGAAGGCCTTGCAATGAGGACTGATGTAGAGCTGCAAAGATAATAAGGCCATACCTGGTGCAGTGGGCTGTGGACTCCTTTTAACCATTTAAATCAAGCGGGGAGGATGGAATAATTCCCATCCAACTACAGAGGGGTATCGACATCCTTCTTCCTTATCTGGTGAAAATCTTCAGAGCAAGTTTTGCATGGGGATATATTCCAGAACGATGGACAATTGTCAAGGTTCTATTTGTACCTAAGGCTGGTAGTAAGGACTACGCTTTACCAAAGTCCTTACGACCTATAAGCCTATCTTCCTTTCTTCTTAAGACATTGGAAAGGGTAACATATATATATATATATATATATATATATATATATATATATATATATATATATAAGGGATGTAGCTCTCTAGCTATGAGGCCCATACATTACAACCAGCATGGTTACCGCATAGGCAAATCTACGAAAACAGCCCTGATCAGTAAAAAGGGTATCATTGACAGGGTCGAAAAAGCACTGGAGGATAAAGAAATAGCTCTTTGTGCCTTTCTAGATATTGAGGGCGCCTTCGACAGTAGCCCCACATCACTGCTGATTGGGGGCCTGACATCTAAGAAATATAGTTGACACCACAATCATCAGATGGGTGAAGTCGATGCTCTCAAACAGAAAGGTAAAAATGGCGCTGTATCAAACTTCGATTGAGGTTGCAACTACAAGTGGCTGCCCACAAGGAGGTGTTTTGTCAACCCTTCTCTTGCAGTTGACCAACTATTGTACAAAATGGCAGACCTACGCATTGACACATTGGGTTATGCTGATGACCTTGTGATCATTGCGAGGGGCTTTTGCCAAAGTACTTTATCGTCAATAATACAAAGAGCCCTAAACACCGTAAATAACTCGGTGTAGGGATAACAGTTTATCAGTTAATGCTGATAAAACTGTAAAAAGGGTATTATACCCTTTACCAAAAAAAACGGATTAGTCCAATCAAAACTTAATGGCAAAGAAGTACCATTTTCCACGGATGTTAAGTTCTTGGGCGTAACAATCGACCAAAAACTAACGTGGAACTCTCACCTTAGCAACCTATGCCATAAGGCAAAAATTGTTTTAGGTACGTGCAGTCAGCAGTTTGGGCGGGAAAAACTGTAGCTTGCATCCCAGTATGGTCCTATGGCTGTACAGCAGCATATTGAGGCCGATTCTCATCCACGCCTCTATTGTCTGGTGTAACAAAGCTAACCAAAAGACGACTGCGGACAGACTAAATAGTCTACAAAGGACTGCCTGCTTAATGGCAACTGGAGCTATGCGATCATCGCCTGGAGCGGCTCTTAATGCACTTTTATGCCTAACGCCCCTTGATCTCTTTCTAGACAAGGAGGCGAGGGCTAGTTTGTATAGGATTAACGCCCAGGGCGGTCTGAGCTTGCTCTCCTAGAGATTGAGATCCATGCTCAACTCAATTAAGGAATCACCGGTCTTATGCATGATCTCAGATATCATGCATCCACTACACACTTTTGATAAAAAGTATATAGTGGAATTACCCTCCAGAGAAGACTGGCTGAATGGCCAGGTTATCTGTGAGGTCGGTAGCCTCATATGGTATACCGATGGGTCTAAAATGGGCCTCGACGTAGGCTTTGGAATTTATCGGGGAACGCCCCAAACTCAAACTTAGTATGAATTTGGGTAGATACACATATATCTTCCAGGCAGAAATTTTCGCCATACTTCGGTGTGCGGAAATCAATCTGCAAAAACACTACGTTAACCATAAAATTTACATAAACTCTGATAGTCAAGTAGCACTGTTAGCGCTGACATCAAACTTAGTGAACTCAAAGCTAGTTGGAGACTGCGTGAACCGTTTAAACGCCCTGGGACGTAACAACAGGGTCGTTTTAAGATGGGTTCCGGGTCACGAGGGTATTGTAGGCAACGAATTTGCCGACAAACTTGCACTTGCAGGCTCAAAGTACATACAATTTGGACCTGAGCCATTTTGTGGAATCTCAAGAAGCTTAGTCCGATTGACCCCTGAAATTCTTTATCACAATAAATCACTTAAGATCTGACACACCAGGCTTAAAATATTGTAAAACCTTAATCCGGGCTTTTGATCATAAATTCGCTTCAGAAGCCCTGGAATTAAGTAAAAATAAATTGCGCATTCTGGCAAGAGCCCTAACTGGACACTGTTGTCTTAAAAAGCACATGTCCATCCTGGGACTAAGCAACTCAAGGATGTGTCGGTTCTGTTCCACAACGGAAGAAACGCCTCTACACATTCTAACTGATTGCAGACCCTTAATGCGCAAACGTAACACTCATCTGTGAAACTATCTACTCCGCCCAGAAGAAGTGAAATTGCTCGCGGCTAAGCAACTCCTATTCATAGAAAACATAGGGCTTAGCCGTGAACTACAGCCATAGCAGCGATCACAATAGATCTTTTAAGTCGCAGTGATCTCTTTACCTAGACCTGTATAGCTGCTCTCATGTAATAAAAAAAACACATCGCTTATCCGTACAAGACTAGCACTCTTCATTTTTCAACTTAAATATTAAAAAATATTATAAATAAATAAAATATTTCTTTTTATTTAATTTTTGTAACAAACCACGCGTTTAAATATACGTAGTAACGAAGTGCTATAAATGGCTGCCTTTCTTGAATCATAAAATTGTTTACTGCGATATTGGCAACTTTTCAGATTATTTTCAAAAGATTTTATGGAGCCTGTAATGTATAAGTTATTTTTATTTCAAAACAACTTTGTTACTTTTTTAAGTTAAATTTTGTGAATCAAATTATAACGAAAACGATTTCTTAACCTATATTTATATATTAGGTTTCATTTCGGTGGAAATGGTTACTGCAGCACATGGTCACTTGTAACCAACTTAAAATAAGAAAGCACAGTTGTCGCCTCGGAGAACTAACATGGAATGAGGCCCCAACAAATGGTTATTATACTGACTTTCTTAACTCTACAACTGGAGCACCACAGTGGGTGCACAGTGCACAGCCCACGAGTTAAAATTTTATGAAAGTAAGTTGCAGCTTAAGATACCTATATTATCTGTATAATTATTGCATATAGTCTATATATTACATAAAAATATTCTGTCCGATTCAAAAGCCATATACTATACCCTAGGTGTGGCGGCGCTGTCGTCGCGCCGCAAGCGAAACATACCGAAGCTTAAATCACGCTATCACGGAGTGTTGGCCGCTGCCCGGGCAGAACACCTTGCCTGGCGGGAGATCTGCCCTATTCCTTCACGGCCACAGTGGTGACCCCAACGTGATCTTCTATGTTTTTAGATGCTACTATAATGTCATCAAGGTAAGGAAATGCAAAATCACAACCTCTTAGAATTTCATCCATAAAACGTTGGAATGTTTGTTCCGAGTTGCACATTCCAAAGCCCATATAAGGAAACTCGAACAGACCAAACGGAGTTGCAATGGCAGTTTTAGGTACATCCTCAGGTGCTACTGGTATTTGGTTATAAGCACGTACCAGATCTATTTTGCTGAAGATGGCGCAGCCAAAGAGATTGTGTGAGAAAACTCCGATGTGTCGAATTGGATACCGGTCAGATATCGTGCTTGCATTTAACGCCCGATAGTCACCGCATGGACGCCACGTGTTATCCTTCTTTGGGATGAGATGCAAAGATGACGACCACGAGCTGTCGGATGGTCTAGCAATACCTAATCTTACCATCTCTTCAAACTCTTCTTTTGCGATGCGCAGGCGATTAGGTGCTAATCGGCGTGGGCGGCAGGTAACAGGTGGTCCAGACGTGGTGCGAATGTTGTGCATGGTGCTGTGTTTCACCTCATGCGCAGCGTGACAGCCTACTAGGCGCGTGATCTCCGGGTACTGTGTTATCAGAACATAGAAGCGTGAAATGCCTGTAAATGTTTTAATTTGGTATAAAGCAGGTAATGCAACAGGAGATGCTTTAGCGACGAGAGAGGTTGTATTATCAATTAACTTATGGTACCTAGCATCCACACAAGTAAATTATAAAGGATAAAAAGTCATCACATCACCACCACTGCTTATCACCCGGCAGCAAACGGACTCGTAGAGCGGTTCCACCGGCAGCTGAAAGCAACCATCTAGCTTCACAAGGTTCATCGCAGCACTGGAATAATAATGCTTCCTGTTCCTTCAAGCTACCCTCTGCGCTATACAGTGTTCGGCACGGCTCTGTGCCTTACTGCTCGCCTCTGCTTCACGGCCACAGTGGTGACCATCCAACGTGATCTGAACACGCAACCAACAACCTTCGGAAACAACAACTTCAAGCCTTTGTCATTATCCTCAAGAACCCCTACCATTCACTACTGAGAATCTTCATCTGCAGTCTTCAGTTCCTGCAAGCCAGTTCAACTTGTCTTCGTCTCGACTCACCGCAGATTTATGAGGCAGACTTCTGGCACTTGCTCCGGCACATCGTTTTCACCGGCGTCACTTGCCAGTGCGTAGTACGGCATACATTACACATCGGCACCGGTGTCACTTGCCCTTACGCATACAGCATGTTTTCCCCACCGGCATTAAGGACGCACCGGAAATCGGACTGCACTATCGACCTCTGGTCTGAGCAGGGGGTGATGTGGCGGCGCTGTCGTCGCGCCGTAAGCGAAACATACCTAAGCCTAAATCACGCTATCAACATTCCGAATCATAAACAGTATATATAGAACATCCGAACTGTCACACGGACTGTTGGCCGCTCCCCGGGCAGAACACCTTGCCCGGCGGGAGATCTCCCTTTTTCTTCACGGCCACATAGGTAATTCAATAAAATTACTAATAAAATTAAAACATCTTTTGTATTTTACTATAATTTGCTTTAAATTCAGCGAAATTTTCAAAATCTGACAACAATGTCATTGTTGACGGCACATGAGTAAAGAAACCGACCAGTGGCAAAGCTTTATACAACTGGCGACGGCATTTTTGAACATATGGTGATATTGTTATTGTATATCCATGTTAGTTTCCCCATTGGCATATAATATTTTACTGAAATTTTTATTTGATCCTTGAAAAGGATTGCATGAACAGAATAATAACGCGATACCTAAATTCACCCTAGCGAATCGCAATTTTTTATATAACAATAATTATTAGCATCTCCTGTTTCATTTGCCTATGTCGCCTCTTAGGACACCTGCAGGATCATATGTCGTAATGGATTCCCTTACGCCGCCTCTACGTGGCTACGATATCGATACGTTAAAAAATCGTATGTACGAGAAAGTAAAACCGCCATCTATCGGAAAGCTATAAGATTATATCTATTGTGGGTATAGGGAACCGGAGATCCTTTTTACTGGAAACGAGGCATTCCATCAAGGTCCTCATAAGTGACAACGCATCAATTTGATTCTTTATCGAGGATATCAACGGTGTTGTGGCGGTTTAAGAATATCCACTACCTCATATCGTACCGTAAGTGTCATAGGAGGTGACGGAATCAAACTAAAACTGCAAGTGAGTAGCAGCATTTAACTGAACAGATCAAAAATATTAAAAAACTGCGGTAGCCTACTCGCCTCCCAAGCGTTGAAGCTATAGCAAAAGTTTATTAGTGGACTTTTCTAAGCTGAAATGGATGTACCGCTCGATCCAGTCGACCCAAACGTCGCAGGCACATCACACAACGACACTACACCCACACTAAATGAGACAAACACTAATAGGAAAACGAATGTGACGCGTCGCACCCGCAGACGGGTACGACGTTCCAGCTCACACCGCGTACACACCGTACACCCGCGTTCCTGGATGGTTCCGCCCAGACCACCGACCGACACGAGCTGAGCACTCAGAGACGGGGGTCCGCACTCCCCCCCTCGGACTGCGGTTAGACAGCTCAAAGAAAAACGCCTAAAAGGCGACATGATGATTGGTAACAATATCAAATCATAAACCATCTCATCAACATCCTCACCTCATTGCCTTTCCCTTTTTAATTAGCTCTGAGACAAAATGAAGCTGTAAGAGTCGCATAGACTAACAGCACTAACTTCTATATAATAGAGAAATGGATGAAAAGGGACATCGAAATACATGAAGTTGTGTATGTGCTACAGCATCCACTTACTATCATGTGTATTATATGCTCCTTTTTCACCCTTCTTCTATAACATAAATATTATATATACCTACTAAAAATACAGTTTTTGATTCAGCATTTGCTTAACTCAACCAACAAACTTATAAATTGTCCTTATTTCTATGTTTAGTCACCAGTTTGTTGGTTCTATTTAGTTCTGAATGAGTAGAGTTGCATCGAATTTATTATGTTATTTGGCTAAATAAAACATAAACTTTTCGTAGCGACTATATTGCATCATTGTTTGAAAAATTTTTGCAATGTAAAGAATGTATTTTTGTTACAATAGATTTTTTTAATATTGTCTTGACCATTATTGTCATATAAATATGGTAGTGAACCGCCAACCATCGAGATTAAGTATCCACCCACTTAGACTAGAGAGATTGCGGTTCCAACACCCAATTTTTTCGTGGGTGGTGAACCTACCAGAAAATGTGACAAAATAAAAGGCGACTACCGATATGCCAGAAAAGTCTTATGGCATCTGATAGATGGCGGTATTATGTTGCAGAACGAATTTATCGTCACGAGTAGGGAAGAGCTCCGTTAGCACAGAATATCAGAGTGCATTATCAGTATACTACTGCTAGGAGCGAAAGACCGTATTAAGCATTTCATCTTTAGCCCTCAGGAGCGACAAAGCATTTATATTTTGACCCTTAATTAGAGATATGTGATATAAAGTGTACACATTAGATAGATATTAAGGCAAGAGTGCTCGTTTTCACCGTTACCTACATCTTGGTACAGAACGTACCCAGTTTGACAAAATCTCAAGTCAGAGATTAATTTATTAAACATTACTATCGTCGTACTACAACTCTTTCTACTGCCACTAGAAACCTTTGCTACAGCATACTGATTTATACTTTTATTCAGTGAATATTATTATTAATTAATATATAATATTCAGATACATAAATGCAAATAATAACATTTTTACGAGAATTTAAAAATATAACCAAATGGGGTATCATCATATTCAATGATGAAACATGCCTAAACGCTTACCACACTGTACCGCATATATGGACAGGTTATACGAGCTCGTGGTAAAAGATAGATGTATACCCTATAATTTTCCCGAGGAAGATATGTAGAACATGCTAAGTACATAAGGGATGATTGGGCCAAAGTGATGAAGAAAACAAAGAAACTAGTTACGGAAAGAGATTCATTTTGAACACGTAATAGATATTATAAAATTAAATAAATAATAATTCATATAAATAATGATAACTACGACAGCTCAACTAGTTTTAGTGAAAGTGATTAAATAAATTTGTTTTTAACTTAGTGCAGTATTTAATGTATATAAATTTGTCGTTAGAAATTAGCAGATAGCAATAAAAATGAAAAAACTGATAAATGTTGTGTTTTGAGTTATATATGTTTCTAATTTATTCTGGTATTAATCTAGATAAAACTGTAAATGATTACCAACTAAAGAATTGATATCTCTTAAGAATCGAATATTGTGGGTATCGATTTTTCAATTGGAATACCTAGTCCAATAAATATGATAGCCGTCAAAAGGTATTTTTAGATTTGGTGGAGTATAGTCTCCGTTGACACTGGCCGCCGTGACATTATTATTATTATAGTTTGTAAGGATCATCATAAATCATAATCCAAAACGGGTTAATGATGTGTTTCCAAACTTTGAAATTATTTCACTTGATATCTTCGAACTACTTGGAATTCGCGCGTTGTAATAACTATTTTGTCACTTGTCAATACCTTTTTACTACGAGTACCTTTTTAGTACTCGTAACACGCTTCAATTATTAGCATCTCGTGTTCCCTACGCCACCTCTCACGACACCTGCGGGATGATCTTTGGTAGTGGACCTTCTAACCCCTCGTCTACGCGGCTATGATATTGATTTATTTAAAAATAATCTTCTTCAATTCGTAGAAATCCTATGTTAGTGATGGGTCTATGGTACGTACGAGATGAAAATATCGCCATTTATCGGAAAGCCATAAGAGCTTTCTAGAAGTTCTGACGTATTATACCTTCCGACTTATGACGAAAAATCTATCTGAAAACATTTAGACCGATGATTGACAACAGTATTTCCAGTGCGAGGGCATCTATTAAAGCACTTCGCAGTGCTCATGGTCTCGATAGACCGTTTTCGGGAATCAAACACATATGTACGAGTAATTTAATACTCGAAATTACTCTGCGTGGTAAAATTCGTAATGGCGATATCCGCAGTAAAACTAGAGCGAAAACGTACCCCACCAAATAAGTACCAATGGGTCGCCCATATAGCTCGAAGAACTGAGAAACAATGAGAAAAAAATTCTCGAGTGGCAGTCACTTACTGATAAGCGAAGATTAGAGTCTCCACCTACTACATGGAGTGGCTCAGGACCGCGTTTTGTGGCGTTCCTTGTTCTTAGTTCAGCAGCGGAATTACGAGGGGCTGTATTCACGATAATGATGATGGTGATGATAATAAAGTTAAAACTACACACTATAAAATCCGTAGAGCTCGTTTTGTACAGTGGTTCAGTTATGTCAAACCTTTTTGCCAATTAATTTAATACTAAAAAATTGTTTACTTGGTAGAGCCACGCTACATCTATGTTATGGTTGCAGGAGGAATGGATTGGCTCAACCGGGGAAGGACCGAATTGTCACAGAATACTAACGTGAAATAGCAGATTAAAACTGCTGCATTTCGTTCGGAGAGTGTAGAGAACCGGAGACCATTTTTACTGGAAACAATTCATTCAGATTCATCTTGGTTCTCAAAGGTGACAACGCATTTACATTTTGATCTTTTATCGAGGATATCAACCGTGGGGGGCGAGGTAAGAATATTCACTACACCATATCGTCCACTAGGTGTCTTAAGAGGCAACAGGGTCAAACAAAAACAGGAAATGAGCATTTGTTTCCCCCTATTACCTCTTAAGACACCAACGGGATGAAATGCGGTAGTGGATACTCTTACACCGCCACCACACGGTAAAATAACTTTATGCAATATTTGTTTTTAAAATAAACATTATTTAATCAGAAAAAAATGTGCGTCATTTGTTTTTGCTTCAGCATTTGCTCAGCTTAACACACAAATCATAATTAAAACAAACTTATACTTCTATTTTTCATCAACAATTTGTCTTTTTAACGGATCTATTTAGTTTTGAACGAGTAGAGTTGCTTTCATTATGCTTTTTGTTTTTTTGGCTAAATAAAAAATAAAGTTTTCGTTGCGACTATATTGTAGCATTGTTTGGAAAGTTTTTCCAGTGTTATTGATTTGTGTTTGTAATTTTGCTATTGTAAATAATATGTAATTTGTGTCTCAGGAACGTTTTTAATGATTAAGTTAAAATTTGTATTAGGATAACATTTTACTTAACTCTGGACAGTCACGCCGGGGCCAAGCTTGTATGGAATCGAGTTCATCTTCTTTAAAAATCATTTTCATATCTTAATGGCATGCATGTAACCCCCGCAGGTATTGAAAAAATGCAGGTATTTCGATTTTACAGACAGACTTCAAATTTATAAATTTGTATATATTTATTAATGTTTTGGAAAATTGTGATTAAAAATTATAATATTTAATGAAAAAAAGTTGTATTGTCTATTCTACTGTAATAATAATTAAATATTTCAATAAACATTTTGTAAATTAACAAACAAGTTTAGCACCAGCTACAGTGCAGAATCTGATTAAATACCACAGCGCATCCTTGAATGCAGTCACAAGCGTGAGGCTTCCGCAAAGTATGTTGAATTCACTCGTACATGGTTATAAAACATTTGCGGGCTTAATTCTATGCGTTGCTCTTTAATCTCGATAATTGTGCTACTATAGAGGGAGATTGTAAATCCAATGAAGTCGAATACAAATTTTTGGTGTGAGTCTGATGTCGCAATGTTAAAAAAAAGTCCATACTAACATAAAATTCTTTATTTTATATTCAAATGACGTGGCCTACTGTTCAGAATACCTGTCTGTACATTGTGGGTCCCGAGTTATGCTTAAAATAGGTACAAATTATTTTTTTAAATATTGTTATTTGCGATTATTTTCGCGTTTATTGTAATTTTTTAATCATTCCGGGTGGTAGCGAGGTAAAAGGATCTATTAGACAATTTTCTCCCGTGATCGGGATTGCCAGACGTCCTTAATTTTACAGGGCGTCCTCTATTTCAGACCACAAAATTGATGTTCTCTTCTAATTTTAAATCCTAAATAGAGGAAAAGGCAATTTGGCACATATTCGGCATTCCCTCTGCTAGTTGAGGTCAAAGAATTTAAAATCATTTAAAGGTGATGCGCGATGTAATAGAAACAAACTACATTACATAGCGTATTCACATTCATTTTATATTATTTGTAACACCATAATATTATTTTTTAAAACGGAATGAAAGCCTTTATTTTCATCCTATATATTTTATTTAAACTTGTCAAATCCTCTAAAACATGGAACGTGAGCTGGCAACCCTACCTGTGACTGCAGTAAGAGGCATCTAAGGGAAATGCCAAAAAATCTTATTTATGGCTTCCGATAAATGGCGGTATAACCATGTTGTACATACACACTGGACTTTAAACACTAGACTTACACCAACCGTAGCGATTAAGGTAAATCCTCCCTAAAAGGGGAAATATCCAGCAATTAGTGTCCAACCGAAGCTGAAGCCGATTAATCAGCGATTGTCATAACTTTCAACCAAATTCGAAGGCTTAATTTACCCTGAACCCTAAGAAATAATATAAAAACCAGTAATAATAATACGTATACTACACTAATCACCAAAAAATGCTAAAACGCTACTGAGATACATTATTAAGATATCGTTAAGTCTCGTGGTGTCACAGTCACCTTGACCTAAAGTGATAGAGACAGCAAAAGACCTAGCACCATCATAAAATTGAGCAACATTTGAGTATTTAGGCATTAATTACCCTTGGACGTAAGTCAACAACGCAGTGTGATACCCCCGGCGTGTCGTAGCACGTTCGTTACGTAAAATGTTCGTTGCATGTTGTGTGTCGCTTAGGTATTAAATTGTCTAGATATGTTAATTTCTTCATTAATATTTTTATTACCGCTGAAATTACGAAGTGAGATAATACAACTGAGTAAACCATTGGTTTTAAGATCATGTAAGTGTTAAATAACTACATCGGATGTATGCTCGGATTTCAAAATAATAATTATGTAGTTCAGACCGAATTTCTTACACGACGGCTGATCTCAAAAGTGACTAACCAACCGCGTAGGACAGAACGAGTATGCCCAAGTTTATGTGCAAGTAAAGGTGCACTCCCTATTCCCTCACTCTCATATACAGATGGGATGATAATTCGGCACGACCGGAGAGATATCTCACGCAGGACAAACGGCATTACATGCTTTCCGAGGCACGGGGGTGAAACAAGTCCAATAGCATTATTTCGGGCTACTCCTGAGTATTTCGTACAGAAAAACCCATAACTGACTTTGGTCCGATCCAGGATTCGAACCCGAGATCTCAAGATTAGCAGTCGCGTTTACGACTACTTTGGGCGAAGGCACGAGGCAGAAAATACTCCCAAAATACTAAGTCGTAACTCTAAAACTCCATTAACCAATACTAAGATAAATTATTCGAGAGAATAAGTTATTTATATTTAAAGATATTTCTAACTATTTCGGGGAAAGCTATGTAATTATTCCAACTATAGCTTTTAAATCCGAAAGACTGGCTAATTTGTACTTGTTTTCGAGACTATTGAGATTGAGGTTTCAACCAGATTCGAGTCACCAATAACTCTCAAAGCATGCCTTTCCGTTGAGTCCTAAGCTACTAGATGGCATTTTGCATCAATCGATCATATATCGCAGCAATACTCCATGCACGACCGGACTTGCGCTTTATATAGAGTAAGCTGCTGTTACGACGTGAACCTTCGCCAACGCACCTTTGAAAGAACTCCTTACTTCCTTTCAGCTGCTTTGACCACTGTCGCAATGAACCATCTGATGGACAGGTTTGAGAAAACACCGCCAACAACTGAAGGCAGTCGGTGTATTCCAGTGATACACTTCGGAAAGAAGAAGTCAAGATGAGCTGGTTCCTTTTTGCAGTGAAAAGACATGCTTGCCTTTTGGAGGCCTTTAATTTCACAAGATTAATTTTGGTTAAGCAACTCTTAATTGAGTTTTGATACTTGCTTATGACGTACTTCTTAATGCTTTGTGATTAGATTTATATTCCCGTGCTCCACTGTTGAAAGGCAGAAAACTATTTCGATACTTAGAACAAATGGATTTTCTAAGACTTCCTGGATTGTTGATTAAATATAACATTATTTCTATTAATTATTTCTAGAGCACTTTTTTGGTGTATCTTATTGCAAAGTCCTTTTGTAAATAGCATTTAAGATGGTTAAAAATTTAGATAATACCTATTTCTGCAGCTAAATAACAGTGACTGCACTGCACTGCTGTGTTCTATCTTTGTCCTCAGAGATGACACCGCATCTGTAACCTTCTTTGTTTTGATGTAGGCTGCAGTACCAGTCCATGGACACCTGCAGTTTCCGTTACCATACGGCCTGTAAATTACCTTAGTTAAAATAAAAATGTTTACTTAAAATCATACATTGAAGGTATTTTATATGTAATTTTAAGAAAAAGCTTCTTTTTGCGATCTCAAAATGCGCCGTAAGATGACGTGATAAAATTATAAGAAAAGACAAATAAATCTTGTTATAAAAAGGGAATATGTTATTAAGATCGATGAATGAAAGTCCGTAGTCCTTTGTGTAACAAAAAAGACGGCAATGCAACTATAATTCAATTAGTATTTCAGCTGTTCAGGGGCGGCGGTTATCACCTACCGTCAGGTGACCCGCATGCTCGTTTGCCCCCTCTTTTGTCAAATAACCTTCTTTCGGTTAATGTGGTAACAGAGGGAGTTTAAGCTACTTAGAGTGACTCCTAGGTAAAAAAGGAGACCTAGCACCTAGTAAAATCACACCTATGCTGTTTGAAGACTCAAAGCAATATTTCTATTAAAGTTCAACTTACCTTCAGAAAAGTGGTTAAAGAGTTTAACAGATCCATTATGCTAGTGAGTATTATCACTCCTGAATAATGTCGCATTATATTATAGGCAATGTAGATAATCTATTACAAGTAATTCTTTAAATTGGCTTATAAATTTTATTGAAAATAAATTACATTATTCTCTACAACCAGACAAACCAGAAAGCTCCAATCCAATTTGTGTGATGAGTTAAAGCTTGATGGAATTATTGAAATTGTTATAGGCGTCTGTAAATTGACGTACACGGGAAGCCATGACCAAGCCTTCGGGGTTGGGTTTTAGTTGTAGCGAATTTTGATCGTGGTGGCATATTTTTATATTTTTGTGAGATTTTTTTAAATTGATGTCGCAAACGAACCCACAAGGTAACTGGTTACTGTAAGTCATGGACAGCTTTTTATAAAGTGAAAAATGAACTTATAGTCCACCTGTTCTTAAATAGCTACTGCAGACTACGGACACTTTCAGCCTACTTCAATCAAACAAAACTACAGATGCGTTGTCACTTCTGAGACTCAGATGCTTCTAAGCTTGTAATTAGACTGGCTCTCTACACTTGCCAGACCAGAACACGTGCGTGCACGCATTGTTATTAGGCGGCGGCGTCCCAGGAAAAAAATAAACCTATCATCTAGTAAGAAAAAGCTATCTGCTGCGCAAGATATTTTTATCGCTGTTAGTGTCCCACGATTGTATTCGCTACAACATGCATTTCTCTTATGTGCCACTTTATCCGCACGTTGTGGGAGGCACTTATTTTTTTTTTAAATTGATAAGTTTAACTTATGCCCACCTTAATGGGGGTAAAAATATTAGATTTAAATAAAGAGTTATAAAATATAATATAATAAGATAAAATACTGCAGTTGCCAACTTTCTTGCCAAGCGAGGCAGCTATGGCAAATATACCGCCTATTAGGCAATCTATGGACGAAGTCTTTGTTTAGCAGTGGACTTTAACAGGCAGTAACGGTATCGGTATATTAAATATAACTAATAAAACTCCGTCATATTCACTTTCGACGAATGTCGGCAAGGTCATGAAAAAATGCTGTGTACATATCCCGTAGCATCAGGCATCCAAAGAAACCACTTTGCGGTCCTTAATCACAACAAGCCAAATTCCTCCTTTTTAAAAGTCTTGTCTAGTCTCGTGTTTTCGTCATGACTTTATCGACCTTATCAACAATTAATACGTAAAACTGTAGAACCATATATAAGATATATATGGTTCTACAGTTTTACGTATTAACGTGATAACTTAATTAAAAGGAAACTCGGTGATGATCAAAGTTAGCTTTTCTTGTATATAGTCTTTAGAAATGTTTCTGAATGGAATTATTTTCAAAATTGAAGCGGAATTGAAGATTATGGTTGTTTTTCTTCTGAATAAAAAAATTTAATTAATTTTAGGTGTTCACTAATTAGAAGTTATAAATTACATAAATTAACAGTTATTATCAGCGGAAGTTGTGAAAATAAAACCCACAAAAACCTAAATGTAGTTCAAACTACAATATGAAAACAGTAAAGCGCAACAAGGTAAGATGTTTTAAGTCACGTATTTATTTAGATTAATATAAAGATAAACTTTTTCAAATTTTTTTTTTAAAGTAATTTAAAAATTCAGTACAGTCTACATTCAGGGTTGTTAGCTTCAGCGATAAAATATTTGAGATCTGAACAGGTGTCAAGTTTCATAGCAGTGCTTTAAACCATAGCTATATATGCCAATAGCATAGTAATGTATAATGTCCTCGGATTTGCTATAGAACGTGGTCACCATTCCGATCTATTCAGATCCAGATCCAGATCTCAACTCTTTTATCGGTTAAGTCGACAACCCTTGACGTTGATTATATAGAATTAGTAATTAACTTATAAATAATTTAAAAAGAATATTTATCCTTATCTAAATAAATATATGAACTTCAACTTCATTCCTTGCATCCTTGCCTTCATTACTTGAACTCCTTTTTATAGTATGGTTATTTAAAGTATAAAATAATTATTAAATCTCGAGTAAGTTATTGAGGCGTTAACTACTAACCATTTAAATTTCTATTTTGGAGTTTGTTTGCAGTTAAAAAATCAGCAGCTTACTCCAAACAAATGGAAAAATTAAAAAAAATTGTAAGCTGACTCCAATATAAATAAAATGAAAACATCGTCAATGTATTCAAAATCAATTAAATACGAATTATTAAAGATAACTCAAAATCTACTGGTCAAATGGAGGAGGCGAGGGAGGTGTGTCAGGATCGTGCCAAGTGGAAGTCTCTGCCTACCCGTCTGGATGACAGGCTTCAGTTTTTATGATATGATTAAAATCTTGATCAAATTTAAATGGGAACACAAGAGTCATCAGAATCGGTTCACCCAGAGAAAAATTCTGAGGTTACATAAAAAAACATACAGTAATTCTCCTTTTTGAAGTCGGTTGAAAAGCAACATTTTCATAGAAGTAAGAATGACAAACGGGTACACAGTCTACCTGATAATAATTAAAAACTGTGGTCAAAAAAACTACGTCTTTCTTCGAGTAACAATCAAAATGAAGATGCGTTGTCACCTAAGTATAAAGATGGAATGCTGCGTTACCTGTAGAATACCAGTACCAGTATCGTACTGCGAGTGACATAATTTCCAGCAAGCGCTAAGCCCCTAGCTGCCACGTAGTAAATTCAGTGGGATTTGGTATTTGTTAAGTAAATAGCTAGTAAGGGACATAGTTGCAAACCTAACAAGCGAAAGGGACTATGTACTTTTACAATTCGATAATTATACAGATGTGGGTCAAGACCGCCCTTACTCCGAAATGTCGTTCAGCTATGGATCAAAAGTGAAAATAATTTGAGAAACATTATGATTGAGAGCAAAGGCCTCAATATACAGCGGAATTATTAAAAAAAATTGTTTTCACAGAAAATGTATATGACAGTTTTTGAAGACTTCAAAAAAGGAAAAGGTTATATATTTACTGTTATTTTATTATGTGTGTGTTTCGATATCTACATCAACTGTGAACTGATTTTAATGACCCTGGATTTATTAAATTAATACTTTAGAGGTGGTAGTGACAATAAGTTCGAGGTGAGTGTGAGAAAATAGGGTATGGATTGGATGGGAATTCTTAACGTTAATTTTCAGACGAAATTCGAGCTTGTGATTTTTCTTAGTTTAGTATTCAAAAGGATCAGGAACTAGACTTTTAAAAAGTAAAGCTGACTTCAAAGAAGTTTTTAGTATGGTTCTCTATATCTAAGCTTCAACTACAGAAGCTATTATGTGGGTATTATTTAAGTCTAAGAGTATTTTTAGTTCTTTGATGTCGTTTTACTAAAAGTCAAATTTTATTACTTATTTTGTTTATTTCTTCCTTTAAATGGAACCCTGCCTTTTCTATTATACTCGTATTTTTTTCGAATGCCCGTATAGGATGTTTTGGCCTGGCAATAAATTATGTATATTGCAATTTACGTTGCTATAGTGTATAGTATGGTATAGTGGTGGTGGAAGATAATCCACTTTAAATTGAATATGGGTGACCAGCGGGCATACAACTCACCTGATGGTATGGGATGCTGCAGCCAACGACATCTACATCTATTTTCAACTTAGAAACGCAGATACGTTGTTATCACTGAGGACTAAGACGGATTGCCTTGTTATCAGTAGAAGAGTATGCGGTTTTCTACACTTACCCCACGAAAAAAAACATTATTTTGCCCGGTCCCGGATTCGTCTTTTAGCATTAAAAAAATTAAAAAAATCTTTATTTCACAACACAGTGGTTTTGTAACTGTAAACAGAGGTTGGGACAATCCTATTAAGTAATAATAATACTTGTGCCAGGTGGCCCCGCTCTTCCTTCCTTTATTATATATCTTTAAATGTGTTTGTGAAGACAATTTGCATGTGTGTGTGTGGTGTGTGTGTGTGTGTGTGTGTGTGTGTGCGTGCGTGCGTGCGTGCGTGCGTGCGTGCGTGCGTGCGTGCGTGCGTGCGTGCGTGCGTGCGTGCGTGCGTGCGTGCGTGCGTGCGTGCGTGCGTGCGTGCGTGCGTGCGTGCGTGCGTGCGTGCGTGCGTGCGTGCGTGCGTGCGTGCGTGCGTGCGTGCGTGCGTGCGTGCGTGCGTGCGTGCGTGCGTGCGTGCGTGCGTGCGTGCGTGCGTGCGTGCGTGCGTGCGTGCGTGCGTGCGTGCGTGCGTGCGTGCGTGCGTGCGTGCGTGCGTGCGTGCGTGCGTGCGTGCGTGCGTGCGTGCGTGCGTGCGTGCGTGCGTGCGTGCGTGCGTGCGTGCGTGCGTGCGTGCGTGCGTGCGTGCGTGCGTGCGTGCGTGCGTGCGTGCGTGCGTGCGCGCGTGCGCGTGTGCGTGTGTGCGTGCGTGTGTGTGTGTGTGTGTGTGTGTGTGTGTGTGTGTGTGTGTGTGTGTGTGTGTGTGTGTATTTGTGTAAATATATATATAAAAATGTGTATTGTGTGAGTGTGAATGTGTAAGTTCGTATAGTCACAGTTCTCGTTCACCAAAACCTACATAAAATAACAACATAATAAATATACAATTTAATCAATTAGCATATTGCAATAAACATTCTGCGTCGTTATATGTTTTAGTATATAAATACTTTGTAACCTTTTGTTTTCATTTGTATGTGTTCAAGTGATATAAATCCAAATCTCTGTTCAGTCTATTGTAGAGATGAGCAGATTGCGATAAGAACTGACGCTGAGCAAATTTAGTTTTTACGTGTCTAGTTACTGCTACCCTATCTTTTCTTCTTCTCTTCATTATTTCTGAGTTAAAAGGCAAAAATTTGTGCGTCCGTAAAACTATTGATAGGATATATATCTGTCCTATTGAAAGAACCTCACTCAACTTGTAAAGTTCTTCAGTTGGAAAACGAAATGGTTTAAAATACATAACTTTGAGTAGACAACGCTGACTTCTTTCAATTTATAATAATTTTGTTTTAGCTGCACCTCCCCAGACTGAGATACAGTACCCTATTATTGATTGTGCCAATGCAATATATATTTGGTTTAGTAGTTTTTTAGTGGTGACATGTCTTAGTTTCCTAAATATCCAAATTAATTTTCGTATCCTATTACTCGTATATTCTACTTGAGAGTGCCATTTCAAGTGTTGGTCCAGAACAACCACCAAATACTTTATAGATGCAACCTTATCGATAACTGTACACTTAGAGTTAGAACTATTAGAAATACCACAATAATGTATTTTTAGGGTTCTGTAGTCAACTAGGAACCCTTATAGTTTCGCCATGTCTGTCTGACCGTCTATCCGTCCTCGCTTAATCTCACAGACCGTTAGCACTAGAAAGCTGAAATTTGGTACCAATATGTCTATCAATCACGCCGACAAAGTGGTAAAACAAAAATTGGAAAAAAATGTTTTATTAGGGTAGCCCCCTCATATTATGTAAAGTGGGAAGTGATTTTTTTTTAATTTCAACCTTAACGTGTGATATATTGTTGGAAAGGTATTTAAATGAATAGGGGTTTACTAAAATCATTTTTTGATAATGTCAATAATTTCAGAAATAATCGCTCCAAAAGTAAAAAACAATGTGTCCCCCCCCCTCTAACTTTTAAACCATAAGTTTAGAAAATATGAAAAAAAATCTGAAAAGTAGAACTTTATAAGGACTTTCTAGGAAAATCATTTTGAACTTGGATGGAAACAACAGTACCCACTACCGCGAGCAGTTGCAGGAGCGCGGAGCGCTGCTGGAGCGCGAACATAATGTGGATATCCATTATTCCTTTAAGCTCATAAGTGGGAACACTTATTGTGACGGACGGGAAACTACGGAACCCTACACTGAGCGTGGCCCGACACGCTCTTGGCCGCTTTTTAAACTATTGTTATTATTTGGTTGCATTATATTATTAATCTTAAAGCATACATATTTAGTTTTTGCAATAAATATTGAAAAAAAAAAGAAGGTTACTCTGGAGCCATTTTGAAACTATTAATAGACCAGATTCAGCGTTTTTAAATACCGAGTTCCAATTCTTTCCCGTAAAAAACTATTGCGGTGTCATTGGCATTGTGGCCGGTGGAAGGAAAAAGGGGAGATCTCCCGCCGGGCAAGGTGTTCTGCCCGGGGAGCGGCCAACACTCCGTGTGATAGTTCGGAGATGTTCTATATATATTGTTTATAATTCGGAATATTGATAGCGTGATTTAGGCTTCGGTGTGTTTCGCTTGCGGCACGACGACAGCGCCGCTACATCACCCCCCTGCTCAGACCGGAGGTCAATAGTGCAGCCTCTTTGCCAACGAATATGCAAGTGCTAGTAGATTGCCTTGTAGTCTGCGGTGAGCCGAGAAGAAGGCAAGTAATCTGCGAGAGTGCCATGAAGCAGAGGCGAGCAGTGAGGCTCAGAGCCGTGCCGAACACTTTATAGCGCAGAGAGTAGCTTGAAGGAACAGAAAGCATTATTATTCCAGTGCTGCAATGAACCTTGTGAACCTAGATTGCTTGCAGGATATGAAGACTGCAGACGATATCCGTTCGGGAGCGAATAGGTGGGGTATTTTTATGACGATGATGAAGCTTGAAATTTTTCCGAAGGTAGTTTAGTTGCGTGTTCAGATCACGTTGGGTGGTCACCACTGTGGCTGTGCTGGAAAGGGGAGATCTCCCTCCGGGTAAGGTGTTCTGTCCGGAAAGCGGCCAACGCTCCATGTGATAGTTTGGAGATGTTCTATATATACTGTTTATGATTCGGAATTTTGATAGCGTGATTTAGGCTTCGATGTGTTTCGCTAGATTTTTATTTTAGTTCAATTCGCCTTCATTTGACTGGCCTGTTGGTCTAGTGGTTAGTGACCCTTGCTACTATTCCGGAGGTCGTGGGTTCGATTCCCACCCAGGACAAATGTTTGTGTGATGAGCACGATCATTTGTTCTGTGTCTGGGTGTAATTTATCTATAATATTTATGTATTTAGAAATATATAAGTATATTTATCAGTTGTCTAGTACCCATAACACAAGCTCTGCTTAGCTTGGGACTAGATACTATACTCCCTAGTGAAATCCAGCTTGCGCCATTGCCTGGTCTCAAAAGCTGCAAATATGCTGGTTAGTTAACATAAAAGCAGAAACTATATATTGTTTGCCTAGACATTCAGCAATCTTTCATCATCATAAACATGTTATAGCCTACTACTGTATATAGAATATCCCCATACCAAAATGGCATGATTTCAATTTTACAAATTTAATGATCATATAAACTGTAATAGAGTGAATGGTTAGAGTAAATACTTAAAGATAAAGATACATTTATTGCATAAATTTGTACAATACGATCTTAGAACAAAGACATATAGTTTTAGTTAGTTAGGCTCAACAGTTTACTCATGTCGGATATGCAACAATTAACTTACTAATCACTAACTGAGTACATACTTAATTAAAATCCTAATTTTTTTTCATACAATAGGAGTGACAAACGAGGACACAGTCCACCCGATGGTAAGCGGATGCTGCGGCCCATAGGCATACACATTTAACCTCGATTAATAATCAAAATACAGATGCGTTGCCAGCTCTGAGGAGTAAGATGGAATGCCTCGATTCCAGTAAAACGGGTCTCCGGTTCTCTACACTCCCCATAAGAAACATGACGGCATTAAGCTGCTACTTTACGGTGGCATTTTGTGAGAGCGTGGTCCTTCCCCCGGTCGAGCCGACCCATTCGTGCTACAACTATAATATAGCTGCAGCATAGCTCTGTTATGGTTGTAGCACTATGCTATCATACTGTGTTCTATCATCGGTTCGACGACAAAGAATGTTAATAATAATTAATAATAATTTCAGAATACTGAATTACCACATGCTTAACGTGATAGAACCACGCTGCAGCACGAATTTCAGATATTTTAAATACTGGGTTTAATATTGAAAAACATTTTTCCTTGAAAGAGGGAATGAGTTTTCTTATTGTGATTCGTCACTAAAACTTCAAATGACTTACGAATATTAGAGTCCGTTGAGTGGCGCCCGTGATTAAAATTTTTCACATGATAATACATATCTTAAGAGCTTTTAGCGTTCTATGGAAAAGGGAAAGGGAATTTTCCCGCCAGGTAAGTTGCTAAGTTTGTGCAGTGTCGTTGCAGCGTTTACCGTGTAATGGTGTAAGAGTATCCGCTACCCGTGGCTATCATATAGGAAGACATAGAGAAATGGAAAAGGAGATGGGCAGATTCAGATTTTTTGATACTAATTCAAAATAATAACAAAAAACTACAACTTACACCACTAACATCGATGTATACACATTATAATTAGTTACTTTCAATCGTTGCAATATTTTTCTGAATGCCAAATACACTTTACTTATTACAAAATTTAAGATCAACGTAGCTATTAAAAAGTATTCGCATATATATATATATATATATATATATATATATATATATATATATATATATATATAATTATACATATGCTTAAAAAAAAGAAGCTCAGATAGCTCAAAAGCTTTTATTACCATAGAGTCAGTCACTATTGAAAGGTAAGCGAGATGACGCTTTATTATCTTATGCTACTCATAGATTCCGTAATTAGTTCCTTTAGCGCAACATCGTGGAAGGCTGCCTTTAATCATCAAACATCTTACATGTTTTGCGTGTTAAATAATGTGAATAAACGATCTAATTTGGATTAATTTCATTGAATATTAATAACTCTTTAAAGCAATTAACTGTTGTTAATATAAGTTATTAATTGGAGTGATTGTTTTCACCCCCATATTGTAATATTTATAGGATAAGGTTTCGATATCTGATTTTGATGTACAAATAAGTACATTGAAATACCCTTGGAAATGGTTGGTTATCAAAACTTACCCTTTGTTATTGCATTTTCTATATTCACATCCTGTTATTAACTTTTCAATACAAAGTTTTACTATCTTTTAGCAAAATCTTGACCAGATAATGCTCAGAAGTGCACTATCAGGCCATTAACATATTTTAAGACCCGTAAGACATAGTTTTAATATGACACAAAAATATTATGACATGATTGCTGCTGTGTTTCATATGGTGAGTGTAGAAAACCGGTGATTCTTTATTCTGGTAACGTGATATTCTATATTAGTTCTCAGAGTTTGTTATACTTGCTCTATAAAAACTCATATTCAATAATTTTTGATAAAGAATCAAAATGCTTATGGGTTGTCATCCCTGAGCATTTAGACGGAATGCCTCGTTAACGATAAAAAGTGTCTCCATTTATTGTCGCTTACCATACAAAACACGGAAGTATTATACTAATGATTTGGTCCAACTGACCCATTCAAATAACAACCATAATACAGCAGCAGCGGGGCTTAAAGACGTAAAAAAAAATAAGCATCAAAACAAAATATATACCTATATACTTGTTAACAACATCACAATCGAAATCTGAAACACGTGCACAATTACCTATAGTTCATGTTTAAAACTCTGTTGTATATATATTAAAATGTAAATCAGCTTTCGAAACTTTCATGGGGAGGATGAAACTTGTTCAGCAGTTCTGAACTGTATTCAAAATGCAACATTATTATGAAATTATTCATTCATTACCGGTTGATAGTGATTTTTATGAACATTGAACAATATGACAAATGTTTTATTTTAAATATTACAATATCTCGAATGAAACTATTTTACAGATCCTTCCATCGGGACGTCGAACACTTCGGTCTCTCCAGTAAACGCTATAAAATCCGTTAAAAATATTGATTTATTCAATGTGTAGTATTCGCGTAAATATAAGAAATCTTTGTTATAATACATTTTAAAACAATTCTAAGTGCGGATAAAACTAAGTTAAGTCGGCTATGACTAAATGCAGCCGATTGTGGTTGGTTAAACTTTGATATATTATAAACCACCGTCATCTTCATAATTACAGCCCTTCACAAGTCCACTACCGAACAAAGGCCTCCCGCAAAATTTACCACAAAACTTGGTCTTGAACCCCCTGCATACCTACCTACCAGTTCGAGGCTCCCACTTGAGAACTTTGCTTTCATTTTGCAAAAATGTTAGGAAAATAAAATTGACACCATTTTAAAACTAATAACAGAACAAAATTGTAAAACTAAACAGACTCGATAATAATATTATATCAATAAAATATGCAGATATACATAAACATGATAAACTGTCGTAAGTCCACAATGAAACTAAAAATACACGACCCGTAAAATTTCTGTAAGCAAATCTCTCAAATCACATGCCCAAGATATAGAAAGACTTGTAAATGAAATTATCCTTGACTTTTGGATGCGGAACACGTAAGTGTAGCCAAAAATGCTATATTTTTTTTGCTTTAAACATAGAATATATGAAATGACCTTATTTTGGCCAGCATTGGCAGCAATTAATATAACAAAGAAAGATATAAATATAGGATGCTGTTTTTTTCTGACTCCAATGGTAGCTTATATCAAATTTGTTTTTCCATGTCACTCACTATACACAGTTAAAAATATTGCCGTATTTTACTGTCAACCCTATTGCCAAGCTCGGCAACTATGGCAAATATCTCGCCTCGCTATGGGGCAATCTATGGAGGAAGCCTAGAGATTTTATTATACATTAATAGTTTACCAATATTGTCAAGGGCAGTGTTTAAGGGAAGCCTCTAGATGAAGTGTCTACCTAAAAAGAAGGAAGAAGTAGGCAGGTAGCTGGAAAGCATGACTTGTGGCAATCACTGGGAAAGCTTATGTTAACCAGTCGACTAGTGATGGACTGTTGTTGTGATAATGATGATACTATTTAATTTAAAACATTAACTCTGTGTGTATATATATTGGAAAATATTTATTTATTTAAACTTTCATATACAGACATATTGGATTTAAAATATGGCGGACTTAATGCCTTAAGGCGTTACCTTCTATGCTAAACATAGTAAAACATATTATGGGAGGTAGTACAGCAAAAAAAACTTAAAATGATAAAATTTAATTTAGCGAAGTATCTATATATGAACCAGAATATATAAATATATATATAACATTGAAGATTTAAACAATACTATATGTACTAAATTACTTAAAACCCCGAAGTCTGTGAGTAGTTTTATCGACAAATATTATACTTATAATTACACCTACATATGATTAAGAGGATACCTTGAACACGAATCGAGGTTTTGGGGGCGTGGCTTATTCCTTTGTCGGTGAAGCTATCGGACGACCGCGGGAGTGTCAAAATGAAAGTGATGCAATGACTTCCCAGTACGTAAATTATGAGATAGCCATACCGAACAAGCGCTCGGAAAAAACTAAGTAAGCGCCAAACAACATTTTTATTTATTTTAACAAAACTTCGTTATGGATTAAAAAAAACTGGTTTATGAGAACTTAGATATGATTATTTACTATGCCTTAAAAATAATTCCATGAAATTATTCGTAAGAATATTGTGGTGTCATGGAGAAATGTAAATAATCAGAGCCTACTTTGCAATTTTTTTCTATCGAGAAAATTTCATGATATCGTGTTTTCCTTTTATACAATCAAAGGTCATATGGTCAAAAATCATATACCAAAATTTGTGTTTGTAAACTATAAAACTTAAAAAAATATGTAATATAGAAAAACCACCAAATTTTCGAGGTATCACCTTAAATAACATGCTTGGCACATCGCCAAATATTATTTGGTGCACATGCGTGATTATTTATTTTACGAGCAATTTCCATTTTAGTGCTATCAGAAGTTGGTTAAAATATTTCTGACAGCGTTGGGAACATTAAAATTTATAGACACGTATTAAGGTAAATAAAGTCCAGCCTTTGTTAGGTTATATTGGCATAAGGTGAATACAATAAAAGTTTCTATGAAGAATAAAGAAAGGTCTGTGATTGAGTGGAGCTTTGAGCTTCCGAATCAGTATAAGAAATTTAAGCAGACAAACATGTTAAGTCAAATTTGTGAAGTCGATTATCATATTATTAAAAAACATCAGCGCAATTAAACCCTTAAAATTATTTCCATTCATTAACCATTCATTACAGCCTATAAAAGTCCACAGCTGAACATATGTCTCCCTCATGGGGGGATTGTACCACAGCTGCCACGCTTGACAAGTGGGCTGTCATCGCAGTTTCTTATTATTTTGGGTTATTATCAGAAAGATGTTGCTACCCATCTCCTGTTTTAGTTTCTGCAGTTTCATTGATAAAGTATATCTATGTTTTGGTGAGTATTTATTTAAATCAAGTAATTAAATAATCAAGGAATTTTCAAGTGATACAGTCATGCTACAGCTTAACGTACAATATGGTTGTAGCACCCCGCTCTCACTGAATGCACGCGTTAAATAGCAACTTAATGCTGCTGTTTATGTTAATTATGGCACAACCTATGAGGCAAACTATGGGGGAGGCCTTTCTTCAGGAGTCGACTTCCATAGGTTGTAATCAATTAAATTAGTTTAATGGTGGATATAGCAAATTATCTTCGATATCGAAACACGTTGGTTAACTGCTTTAAGTTTTTAGATAACCTAAAAAATATAAATGTAATAAATGGTTAACGAAACGTTACATATTATCATAATATTACGTATTGCAATGCGGTAGTGACTGGCATATACAGATGGCGTTAAAGAATACAGCACTCAATTTCGTCTTTTCCGATAAATACCTGCATAATTACCGATTCACGCCGGGCGTAAATACCTAGACATAAGACGGGGAGCAGTGTTAAAGGACTGTCAACGGGAAAAAAAAACACTTTTACGATCTAATGTAGAAGGCACAGAAGATATAATACAGTTTCTATAAGTGTTCATATCCAAAAAATAAATCCGTATACTCAACTATATAAACTTTGCTATTAAGTCTTACTAATTACAAAGGAAAATGAGTATTATCCCTAAGTAACATGGCTTATCCTTTCATATTTCAAGTTGACTGCAGAACGAAAACGTTTTCCTTACTAAGACTTGGCGTGAAATAAAATAGTTTTCCGACTATCTATTCCTTTGTAGGAAACAAAGTATAATTTCCTTTGTAAAAGTTTTAACGGATTCGTTTTACGTCTATATTATACTAGCATGTGTCCGCTACTTTATTGCTGTGAACAGAAAGGTCTTTAGGTTCACTTTCTTGCTAAATCTTAGTTTTTCGTGCTTAAAATTTCCATATCTTGGAACATAATATGGTTTCACTGCTTTTTTATATAGAATAGGTTTGACAAATAAGCACACAGTTCCAACCCTGGCCCGTAAACATTTACATCTATTCTTAGGTAAGAATCAAATGCAGACCTTCAACCTTAAGGACTAAAATGAAATCCCTCTGTACCTGTTAAAGGGTCTCCGGTTCTCTCCACTCACCACATGAAACACCGCATGATTAAATTGCTCTTTTAAGCTATTAGTTTTTCCTCTGTCACGTCACCCATCCCTGCTACCACCAAAAATTAGCTTCAATATGGCTCTACAACGTAAGAAATAAGTTTCTACAAACCGTTTAGCGTTCTATGTATGCTTAAGTTACAAATTTTCACTAACTCTATTAAAACTTAATCATTATTATGTGGTCTACAAGATGCAGTGATGACCTCATGAAACAGCAGGTAGTCGATGGATGCAGCTGACTCAGGACCGTGTTTTGTGGGATATCAACAATCTATGGGAGAGGTCTATGTTCAGCAGTGGACTTGTAATGGGTTGTAGTGATAGAGTGATAGTGATATATACAGATAGACAGACAAAAATATTTAAAAAATCCATTTTGGCGCTCATATCACCTGTACTTTAGACCCTGAACTTGGATAGGTAGGAGAGAAAATTTCGAAAAAAAAAAATTAAGAGTATCAAGGCTTCTTGCATGCCTCGATTTACACTTGTGCCAATAATACCTTCTTACCTCTTCTATCTTTGACTGCCTCGTTGATGTAGTGGTCATAAGCGCGTCTGCTGAATATGTGGTCACAGGTTCAAATTCCGAGTCTGGCCCTAATCAGTTATTGGGTTTTGTTGTCGGATACCAGTAGCAGTATAGAATCAGAAAACTGTGTTTCACAAATGTGCTTCGAAAAAGGCATAAAGGCGTTTTTCCCGTGCCGCCTCTCTAATTGCTTCGTATCGTCGTCCCATTAGACCATAGAGTAAACGAACAGAGTGTGAGTGGTTTTGAATCTGCTTGCACACGGACTTCTGTACTATGACGCTGCGTAGATATAATTTTTTTGATCCGAATAGGTCTAAAGGTAGTTATCATTACTTTTGTCGTTAAGTAGCAGTGCTGACATTTTTAAGGGTTGAAAAAAATTTAAGAAACATGTCAACAAAAGTAGCTAATAAAAGTACTAGGTGTGCGCCCCTTTTAAAATATTATAATAGCAATTTAATTAAAATTCAGCATCCAAAGCCGACGGCAGCATGAATAAAGTCGGAGAGCGTCGTAATTTGAAAACATATAATTTGTTGTTATCATTTGAATCTAACATTTCTTAAATTTTATTAATTATCAAATTTTTCTGAATATTCATTTTTCATTTATTTAATTTAGAGAGTGTAATTTTTACGTTAATTCCGTTTTTTCATTTTTTATTTAGTCGTATTACTAATTATGTTGTGGAATTTTATGTAAATTCATTAAGCATTCATTTGTCGGGCATACGTGCAACACGTCATACGTGGGCAACAAGAGCATTGCCAAGAAGTCTTTGTCCAGAAATTTTTAAGGGTGTTCTTGAGCTGCAGTGATCACACACGCCGACAGAGGGAAACAAACCGGCAACAATGTCTTCCTAGTAACAACTAGAAAAAAGCTCCGGTTGCCAACCCGTCTGCAGAGCAAGGTAGCTATTTATTTATTAATAAAGGATAACCAACAAGACATTATTTTGTTATGTTACAATATTTCCATTCTAGGAACTGACTGAACAGACTGCCACGTTGGTCTAGTAGTTGGAGTAGTGCGACTGCTGATCATTGTTTAATGTCCATGTCACACCTGTGCCGGTAGTTGTTGGGAGCACTATGCTCGAAATTGTTGACGAGTACGTTTACCTGGGACAAAAAAAAAAAATAGTCCGACTAGGTGAGTCCAACTTCGACCGAGAGGTCAATCGACGGATTCAACTCGGCTGGGCAGCGTTCGGGAAATTACGACACATCTTCTCGTCAGGTATACCTCAATCTCTGAAAACTAAAGTGTACAACCAGTACGTGTTGCCAGTGATGACTTACGAATCAGAGACGTGGTCCTTCACTGCTGGCCGTATGAGGACGCTCAAGGTCGCTCAGCGAGCTATGGAGAGGGCTATGCTCGGAGTTTCTCTGCGTGATAGACTCAGAAATGAGGATATCCGCAGTAAAACCAGAGTGACCGACATAGCCCAACGGATTAGTAAGCAGAAGTGGCAATGGGCGGGCCATATAGCTCGAAGAACCGATAACCGATGGGGAAGAAAGGTTCTCGAGTGGCAGCCTCGTACCGGTAGGCGTAGTGTAGGGTGACCCCCCACTAGATGGAGTGACGACCTGGTAAGACATGCAGAGTCGATGGATGTAGGTGGCTCAGGACCGTGCTTTGTGGCATTACTTGGGGGAGGCCTATGTTCAGCAGTGGACTTGTGAAGGGCTGTAATGATGATGATGATGACTGCTGATCATGAGGTCCTGGGTTCGAATCCTGTGTCGAGCCAATAAAATCAAGTATTGAGTTTTTCCGTCAAGAAATTCTCAGTAGCTGCCCGGAGTCAGGAAGTTGACGGTGTCTCACCCCCGTGCCTCGGAAAACATGTAAAGCCGTTGGTTCTGCGCTTGATCTCTCTCAGGTCATGTCGGTTTACCGTCCCATCGGATTATAAGAGTGGGGAAATAGAGAGTGCACCTGTGTTTGTGCATACACTTGTCTCCTGTCCTGTCCTGTAACGATGGCTAGCCCACGTTGAGACAGGCCACCGTGGTCAAAATTCGGTCTGGAGGACATTATTATTATTCTAGGAACTATGGTAAAAACCCTTATGAGGCATTCTAAGGGGAGACCTCTGTTCTGCAGAGGACATGAGAGGCTGTAATGAATTAATGAATACCTCCTAACAGAAAAACAAATATTCGTAGCTTTATACAGTCGAGATGCAGATAAGCGATCGCATTTTCCCCTTATTTCCTGTCACTGGATTTCCATTTTGAAAAATTCCCGCCCGCCCTTTGTGGTTTACATTGTAATTTATTTTAATCCTCTTGTTCAACATAAATTTATTTTTAATGAATGGGCTGAAACCTTTACACTCATCCACTGCGAGCTCACAAAGCCGTCGGTGAACGCAGAACGAAAACCGTAGCTCAGGCTCTATTGATTTTAATAAACAATTATAAATACGTTTAGCATATTCCTCATTTAACCGAATTTAGAGCTTTTATTACACATGCCTATTTAATACATAACGTACATAAGCACTCAGGCCTGTCACCCAGAGGGTAAGCATACATCCATTTGACACGATCCTGACACACCTCTCTCGCCTCTTCCACATCCATATACCTACGCATACATGCTCGTCGGTTAAGGGGAGTACTCTTTTATTTGGCTCCTTTCCAATAGATCGCCAAAGTGGTTGACAAACTTTCGCCTAGATCGTCCCTTACCGACTCTGCCGTTCACTTCTGCAATATAGATTTGCTTTGCCACTATTTCTTCATTCCTTCTTTATACATGAACAAACACCGAATACCAATTTAACTTATAAACAATTCACTACTTTTGATTGCTTTGCATGGTCAAATCATATAGCTGATGAGAAAAGTTGAGCCTGTCTGGCAAGATGTCTGTTACAATAAAAATATGTGTATTATTGTGTATTTTGTAGTGGTGAATGTAAAGCTAGGGGCAGATGTATTAAATTCATTGATGTAAGGAAATATAGTGAACTTATGATCTACATGCGTGACATTGTGACAGAAGATGAAACGGATATATTGTAATAGCCGTTTACCACCAAGTGGGCAGTTAGTTTGTGACTTCAATTAATATTAAAAAAATACTTCTTGAAATCGCTAATATTAATAAAGTATAATTATATAATAAGAACTTTGTAGGTAGATTTTATAATTTCTATTTTTATTTTATGTTATAGTGTCATTATTTTTTCCTAATAAATATTACAGATACGAAACGAGCTAGCAGTCCAACTGGCAATAAGATTTATTTTTTATAGGAGAAGGTATACAAGTATGCGGCTCATCTGATATTAATTGACTACCGCCGCCCACGAACAAATAGCGATACCATGGGAATAGCAGGTGCGTTGTCCGAGTCTTAAAAAGGAGTAGCTTGCACAAATTTAACGTTTTATTTTATTTTAAAGAAGGAAGGTGACACATGAGTACGCCAGTCCAGCTGATAGTATATGCAATCTGTAACCCATGGACATCTACATTTATCCTCGATTAAGAATCAAAATGCAGATGCATTGTCTCCCTAGAGAACTAAGGTGGAATGCCTGTTAAGAATCAAAATGCAGTTACATTTTTGCCCCTGAGTGTGCCCCTTAGTATAGAGACACTCACTATACGAAATACATTTTAAGTGACTATTTTACGTTGGTATTTTGCGAGAGCGTGATTTTTCCCCGATCGAGTCGAGTCGGTTTTAACACTAACAGGTCAGCTAATCGTGTTAAAACTATAACATGGCTGCAGCATGGCTCTACCACGTTACTCTATTAAGTTAAACAATGACGAATAGATTCGCTAAAAGGTTTAAAATGGTCTTCACTTCACTTTACACGCGCAACGAATTACTCGTAATCTGTTTGATGTTTTGATGTGATGCGTATCACCGGGGAACTCGATTTAATGTCATCAAAGTGACATTAAATTTCCGAGCAGAATTTGTGCACGCATATTAAACTTGATGAGTATGGCTACAAATCTCGACGATGAGGTCGCGTAATAGCTGTCAAGTATTTACAAAAACAACCGCAAATTCAAAGTAAGACATTCGTCCAAATTGTTTTTTATAGAAATTGTACGAAAAATGACAGCAAAGATTATTTTAACGAAATAAACCTGTTATTTTATATTATTCAATGAAAATTCTCCATTATATTAAAACGAATTTTAAAATTTATAATGCATTGAATATTTTTTGATGTGGAGTAAGGGTGACAAACGAGCAAAAATTTCACACAATAAGTGCATGTTGCGGCCTATAGATATTTATATTAAACCTCAATTAATAGTCAAAATTAAAAAATAACCTTTACGGATTTCATCGCATTTCATTTTACTTACTTTTAACTCCTGACGTTTATAATGCTTTATTTCGAGTATATATGCATTAAGGAAAGCATCAAAGGCCACAGGGGACTATGACAAGGCCCGATGTCATAGTTTACCTGGAGTACCTTCTGTTTTTAATTATATTTTATTATTTTTGGTCCGATCTACGCATAACGAACTAACAGTCCACTTGATGGAAAATGTTTGCAGCCCATGGTCACCTACAACCAATTTCAGAGAAAGAAGACTACAGTTTTCACAACAATGGCCATGTTGGAATGCCTCTAATGAACATATCACTAGCATTGTATGTACGTCCGCGTGGCAGTAGTAGTAATTATGGGTAGTGAGAACTTCGACGGACCTCTAGGCAGAAAAGAAGTTCCACCGCCTCGTATTCAACCAAAAAAGGGGCAAAATTATCAAAATTAAAATATTCAGATTTTTTAAATACAGTACTTTTAAGATAACTTTTATTTTTCTATACGTTCTAAGTGTTTTATGATTTGAATCGCAGGTGTAAGTAGCACTTAATACTATTCCGAAGAAAATCGTAATTTATTTATTATTTGTATACATGGCGTCATTGACAGTTTATAAATAGGAAATCAGAAAAATGTTAAAAAGAAAAGTCCACTGCTAGATATGATGTGATCTCCAATTGTAGAGCGGATTTGCCTTCATCGTCTCGCTTGGCGGATGGACAATCGCAGTACCGTTAGTCTCGCGCATTAGACGCTGCTGGCGTCTTACGTTGTCGAACGAAGGGTTTTATGTTAATTTTTTTATCATAATGAAACGGGTCGTAACGGAGAATGAAACGTTTCTGAACATAGGAATCGGATATTAAACTCGAATTATCAAATGGCGTATTGTAATACGTTAATTAAGCGTATGTAATTTTCTGAATAAATAGGTATTATTAAAAATATTTCAGTTTTTTAAAAGTTTATGTGACGTTCTATTTCAAAAGATTTTATAA
>CAJQZP010000019.1:0-61336 GCA_907164705.1 Parnassius apollo
CACCATCTATCGCATCAAGTGCCTTATAATTTTACGTTTGAAAGAAACAAAAACATTTGAAAGAAAATGCGAATTCATCGAAATAAGTTCCAGTTCATCACTCCTTCTAGAGGGAGCTACACAACACTTCGCCAATGGTCAATGCCTATTAAGAACTGGTAATAATTATAGTAACGAACTTGTTAAAATACATATTTTTATGCATGCATTTTAAGGATCGCGAATTTACGGTTATATCTCACCACCATACTAAAAAACGTGTTACAAGGAAATATGACTTTGACGTGATTAAGGGTTGGTAAGCAGTGAATCTGCCGCTAGGGAGCACAACTGTATTCAGGCTTGATGAAGACCTAGCAAAGTTAGAGACTGTAGAAGTTTTTTTTGACAAACAAACTTAGAGTCCACATATGTTTTATATATATATATATATATATATATATATATATATATATATATATATATATATATATATATATATATATTTATATATTATGGTAGTGAGTGGCCACTGCAGCCCTCAGACACTTGCAATCAGTTGATTCAATCCTTCTTTATTTGAAGTTTCAAGCAAGGAAGGTTGCAGACGAGTTGTCAACTCTTAGGACTAAGATGGAATACTGCACAAACCTGTAATTTATATTTTTATTATAATGAAACTCTTTACCCTTCCAACTGACACACAGCATTGCACGGTGGTGCGAGTTTCAGGTTCCCGGTTCAAATGAATCGTTTACTTTGTCTTTAAATAAAAATATTTATTTAAAATTACAATTTGAAATAATATAATATGTGGTTGACAAAATTTGTGTTGCTTGCTAGACGTTTAGAATATTAATGAACGCTTCTCCTGAGGCTTCTTTCAAGAGCTTCTTACTTGCGTTTTATACGATACGACATCAGAGGGCGTTCGCTCTCGTAGGTGGCGTTAGTAGTCATAACATGCTCCCGGCCTTGGAAGCTTCAGCTTCCAACTTGATGTTCCGCTTCTTGATTCGATGGTTGCTGCGGCAGGGGGCAGATTTTCGAGAAGGCACGACGAACGATTCCGCTGGAGGTGCGAATATCAGCGACTCGAGACACGCCATCTTTACCAGGGAAGATTTGTATGACTCGTCCCAATTTCCACTTGAGCGGTGGTAAATTATCATCTTTGATCAGTACCAAAGAATGTAATGGGATGTCATCCTTTTGCTTTTTCCATTTCCTTCTCAGTTGGAGTTCTGCAACATATTCCTTTGACCAACGTTGCCAGAAATGTTGACGTAATTGTTCAACTCTATTATAGCGTGTCAACGCGGGTATTGGTTTCGTTGTAAGATCCTCGCATGCAGTAGCAGTTAACGGCCTTCCGATCAGGAAATGTGCAGGCGTGAGAGGTGTAAGGTCTGTAGGGTCTGCGGACAAAGGTGACATAGGACGAGAATTCAGGACTGCTTCAATTCGTGTTAAAGCCGTGCTAAACTCCTCATAAGTCAATCTAGCATTACCTACTACTACATACATCTAAGGTGGTACTTACACGATCGTACCCCACTTTCCCCATAGGGCTCCAAAGTGTGGTGAGTATGGGGGAATAAATTTAAAATGAATGCCCCTATCATTAGCAGCAAATTCGATAATTTGTTTTGAATTACTAGTTAAAAATGAAGAAATTTCCTTTTCGGCACCTACAAAATTTTTCCCGTTATCGGAAAATATAATTTCTGGTTTACCTCTTCGACTCATAAAACGTTTTAAAGCTAAAATATAATCATTAGTTGAAAGACCAGTGACAAGTTCCAAGTGCATAGCGCGTGTAGTAAAACATATAAACAAACAAATATACGCTTTAATAAGTCTAGATCCCCGGCCCTTACGATTTAATATGAAAACTGGTCCGGCATAATCAACGCCTGTTCTTATGAATGGGAACCCAGGTTCTAAACGTTCTGATGGCAAATTACCCATAATAGGACACAAAGTCTTACCTCTTATACGAGTACACACAACACAGTCGCGCACTATCTTTCGAACGAGGTTTTTACCTCCTAATGGCCACCAGCTCTCACGTATGGTCGCTAAAAGTAGCTGTGGACCCGCGTGAAGCAGCCTCATGTGTTTGTACCTACACAATAACACTGTATAGATATGCTTACTACATATTAAAATAGCATGTTTTTTATCAAAATTGAAAAAAAGTAGAATTACAATTGTCGTCACCTGTTATTAAATCATCGACAAAAAAATCTTGCATGATAACGCGCGTTATGTCGTCATCATTGCATTATATTGCTAGTTGTCGAATGCAGCGCATACTAAGGAACGGCGCTGATGCGGTGCCGTACGTCACCGTGTTGAGTTGGTATGTAGCTAAGGGTTCCGTAAGATTTTCTCGCCAGAGTATAAGTTGCAAAGACCTTTGGTCTGCTTGAACAAGTACTTGACGTCTTTTCTACATCTGCACATGCTACGTATTTATATTATCTAAATCGCAACAAGATAGAAAATATGTCATTTTGTAATGCTGGACCAGGAAACTGAATAAGATCGAATACTACGCGTAATTTTGTCGTAAAACTGCTATCCTTAAAAACTCCGTGATGAGGGAGACAAAAATTAAGAGAACTACTCGAATAAATTCTAGTCATATGACCCATATTTATATATTCACGCATGAAATTATTATACATTCGTTTATAATCAGGTATACGTTCGAGTTTACGTTCTAGTGATAGAAATCGTTTCTTCGCTGACGTATAAGAATCCCCCGAGCGTATCAGCTGATTCTCTTAGCGGTATTCGAACCGAAAACCTACCATTATTTTCACGTTTAGTAGTTTTTGTAAATAACTCCTCGCACACACGTTCGTCATTACTTAGAATGTTGCGAGAAGCTGTGGGTATATCCTCTAACTCCCAAAATTTTTTGAGCTGTGTATCAAGGCTGTGACTAAAGTTACACTGAACCTGATTAATGCGCAAGTTCTTGGTGTAAATGGGACCAGATATCAACCACCCGAATTTAGAACCTTGTAAATATGGCCCGCATGGTAAACGAATTTTATTATTATCTAAAAGATCCCAAAAAATATTGGCCCCTAATAATAAATCTATATCTGAGGGTACATTAAAATTAGGATCCGCAAGTTGAATGTTATTGGGAATATAACGTTTAATATCGAGTTTAATGTTCATCGAGGGTAAACTAGACGTAATACACGGCCAGACGAAACAATTTAAATTTACTTTATAGTCGTTTATTTTTGAACGGATAGATACATCGCATGAATGTCTCGATTGTGAAATGAATTTTCCAACACCCGAGATTTGAACAGTGGACTGTATTAGAGGCGCATTTAACCGTTTACACAACTTATCCGAAACAAAACAATGCTGGCTTCCATTATCGAGAGGAGCACGTATTGCGTGAAAACAATTATTACTATCTACTATTTCGACTAAAGCGGTGGACAGCAAAACCTGTTGTAGTAAACTTTTTTGCTGCACGGTTGTCTCAGCTGATGTGTGTGTGTGTCGACTGGAGTCGGCTCGTCACGCGCATCTACATTAAAATGTAACAAAGTATTATGTTTGCGTTGACACTGTTTGCAAGGGCCGAATAAGCAGTCGTTTACTGAATGCCCCGCACGCAAGCAATTACGACACAAATTTTTGTCTTGTACGAATTTAAGCCTATCTTTAACTAATAAATTTAAAAAATTAACGCAAGTATGTAGTGCATGATTCTGGCTACATAATAAGCATTTAGGAAACTTATTTTTAGTGTTCCATTTAGGTTTGCTATTGCCATTATTAGTTGAAACGTAACTATGAATATTATCTGATACCGACTTGTTTAGCTTATTATTGTTAGGAAGTGATTTATTTTGCGATTTGTGTGCCTGAACAGTGCTTATCATATCCAACATGTGTGCTTTATTGCGTAGAAATGAAAACAAATCTTCTAAAATATTTTCTTTTCAAGAATCACCTTTAAATCGACTACCAATATCAACTCTCCGCATTTCCCATTAACGTTCCGTATTAGTATCCAGTTTCGAAATTATTAAATGAATTATCAAAGTATCCCAATACTCGGTGGGCTCGTTAAATGTTTTTAGAGCGCGTAAATTTCTAGAAACTGTGTCTATTAATTTACGAATTTGTGATGGTGATTCCTGTTTAATGCTTGGAATATTAAATAATGATTTGATGTGATTATTAATTAACAATCGAATGTTATTATAACGATTTTCAAGTAGCTCCCATGCTTGGATATAATTAAGCTTTGATTGGCTTGAGATGACTGGCTAATTTGGATAATAGCGACACATTTAGAACACAATAAAAGCTATCAAATGCACAGGAATATTATGGTACCTTATATATTGCATATCACCTACTTTAATGCAAAATCGTCTTATAATCTCCGCAGTTGTACTACTTAAGACTCTATTTTGCTTTTTTAGCATAATAACATCTCCTTCCGACTATTTAGTTGTCACTATTGACAGAAGCGACAAGAAGAGCATCAACGTAGAACTTCATATGCGCGAGAAGATAAAAATCTTTCACATGATCTAGTCTTCTTCTTCACCTGTAACAGTCTAATGCTCTATCCCAGAGAGTAGGTAGAATTTTCCTAAATTGATTTGCTTCGCAAGCGGATTATTCTCACCTTCACCGTTCACGTAGTCTAAATATTTTAAATTCCGAAAATATCTCATTGGTCTTGTATACCATGGCTACTGTAAATATTTCTACCGTGTGTGCAAAAAATTTGATAATATTCGGTTGAAACGGGCTAAAAATAGTTTACTTGGTTATAAGTTGTTACTGCAGGCCGTGGACACCTGAAGCTTATGTCAAATAAAGAATGCCGCAGTTGCGCTGCCACCCTCAGAACAAAGATGAAATGTCTCACAGAATCTTGATCATTAAATTATAACTGCAAAGGTTTAAGGCAATAGTCGCTTTATTTGTAAATAGTACACATTTTTCGCCTACACTGCATATTTTTCAATTAACATTACCTCTTTAATGAATCGACATAAATTACAATTACATAAAATTTTACTAAAATGAACCCTGCCAACTATTCTTGGTATGGGAGTGATCAAATTGCAAAACTAGTTCGTACAAAGTTATCGAACTAAAACTATTTGCAGTAACGTTTAGCGTGGTTAACCGTTTGAATTGAGTCCTAAGCAGTTATCGTTTTATTAAACGGCTAGATATTCGAATGACGTTCCTATTACAACGTGCATTGTTAAGGCAGTCGCCCAGGCTTAAACATTGTTTTACTATCAATTAATGATTGGATACGAGTAAAATAAACTTCGTTCTCCATATTTCAATCAAATTAAAACGGCAATTTATCTAATACACTTTCAAGTGCAGTAATTCATTATCATCATCAGGCTGCGGCAGTCCTCTACTGAACATGGATCACTGTCAAAGCTAGCGAGCTCAGTTAGTGTAAAGGCGACCGATGGGTTAATGGATGCAGGTGGCTTATTACTTCCACCGTACTTATATTGTCATAAATTGATGGATTGCCATGTTCAGTAGTGTACTTGTGATGACTGCTATAATATTCTCATGATAACTTGCCTTATGACCCTTATAATAACAATTTCATTTAAAATAATTTCGATTCAGTACACGCGTTTGCGTCTGTATAGGATGTGTCTTCTCTCAGAGTTTTGGAAGTTCTTGTTAAAGTGCACCTATATGTTATCGAAAGTCCAAATTTTAATATAATTTTAACGTTTATAGTGAATTCGTGTAAACATATGTCCGTGTAACATATATTCATTACATTTATTTTTAGTTTAGTTTTATTTTTTTCTTTAAAAGGGAAATTCTGAGTGATTGATACTAAACAGACTAATTAAAGTAGACTGACATTAATAATGAATAATAAGGACATGATTTAAGACCTAATTTTTCTCTCTTTCATTTGTGGCGAAGCTGTTATTGCGCCATTAGCGAAACACACTAAAGCCTAAATCACGCTATTAATAATTCAAAATATGGCGGTATATGTATTTAGAATAGTTCTGTACTAGAAAATGGAGCGTTAGCCGCTCTCCGGGATGATCACCGTGCCCCATAGGATCACATAAGTAATTAAAATGCAAAAAAAGCGTATGTTTGCTTAGCTCGCGCACTTTGCGACTAGTCTAGAAATAATAGTTCAGCAGAAAAATTAAAACTCTTTAGGGCCTTAGAACGTACTGAAAAAAATCATTATGGCTTCAACTTTTTGGAGACCTCCGATCTAGCTGGGCTGCATTAGTAACTTATCCTCAGGTGGACTGTAAGTTTGTTTGTTACTTCGATTCCATAAAAAAATCATTGTGGTTTCAACTTTTGGAGACCTCCGATCTAGCTGGGCTGCATTAGTAACTTATCCTCAGGTGGACTGTAAGTTTGTTTGTTACTTCGATTCCATAAAAAAATCATTGTGGCTTCAACTTTTGGAGACCTCCGATCTAGCTGGGCTGCATTAGTTACTTATCCTCAGGTGGACTGTAAGTTTGTTTGTTACTTCGATTCCATAAAAAAATCATTGTGGCTTCAACTTTTGGAGACCTCCGATCTAGCTGGGCTGCATTAGTAACTTATCCTCAGGTGGACTGTAAGTTTGTTTGTTACTTCGATTCCATAAAAAAATCATTGTGGCTTCAACTTTTGGAGACCTCCGATCTAGCTGGGCTGCATTAGTAACTTATCCTCAGGTGGACTGTAAGTTTGTTTGTTACTTCGATTCCATAAAAAAATCATTGTGGCTTCAACTTTTGGAGACCTCCGATCTAGCTGGGCTGCATTAGTAACTTATCCTCAGGTGGACTGTAAGTTTGTTTGTTACTTCGATTCCATAAAAAAATCATTGTGGCTTCAACTTTTGGAGACCTCCGATCTAGCTGGGCTGCATTAGTAACTTATCCTCAGGTGGACTGTAAGTTTGTTTGTTACTTCGATTCCATAAAAAAATCATTGTGGCTTCAACTTTTGGAGACCTCCGATCTAGCTGGGCTGCATTAGTAACTTATCCTCAGGTGGACTGTAAGTTTGTTTGTTACTTCGATTCCATAAAAAAATCATTGTGGCTTCAACTTTTGGAGACCTCCGATCTAGCTGGGCT
Organism: Parnassius apollo; assembly: GCA_907164705.1. Classification (NCBI taxonomy): domain Eukaryota; kingdom Metazoa; phylum Arthropoda; class Insecta; order Lepidoptera; family Papilionidae; genus Parnassius; species Parnassius apollo. Next base: position 7,133 of record CAJQZP010000019.1, read on the forward strand.
GCATTAGTAACTTATCCTCAGGTGGACTGTAAGTTTGTTTGTTACTTCGATTCCATAAAAAAATCATTGTGGCTTCAACTTTTGGGAGACCTCCGATCTAGCTGGGCTGCATTAGTAACTTATCCTCAGGTGGACTGTAAGTTTGTTTGTTACTTCGATTCCATAAAAAAAATCATTGTGGCTTCAACTTTTGGAGACCTCCGATCTAGCTGGGCTGCATTAGTAACTTATCCTCAGGTGGACTGTAAGTTTGTTTGTTACTTCGATTCCATAAAAAAAATCATTATGGCTTCAACTTTTGGAGACCTCCGATCTAGCTGGGCTGCATTAGTAACTTATCCTCAGGTGGACTGTAAGTTTGTTTGTTACTTCGATTCCATAAAAAAATCATTGTGGCTTCAACTTTTGGAGACCTCCGATCTAGCTGGGCTGCATTAGTAACTTATCCTCAGGTGGACTGTAAGTTTGTTTGTTACTTCGATTCCATAAAAAAATCATTGTGGCTTCAACTTTTGGAGACCTCCGATCTAGCTGGGCTGCATTAGTAACTTATCCTCAGGTGGACTGTAAGTTTGTTTGTTACTTCGATTCCATAAAAAAATCATTGTGGTTTCAACTTTTGGAGACCTCCGATCTAGCTGGGCTGCATTAGTAACTTATCCTCAGGTGGACTGTAAGTTTGTTTGTTACTTCGATTCCATAAAAAAATCATTGTGGCTTCAACTTTTGGAGACCTCCGATCTAGCTGGGCTGCATTAGTAACTTATCCTCAGGTGGACTGTAAGTTTGTTTGTTACTTCGATTCCATAAAAAAATCATTGTGGTTTCAACTTTTGGAGACCTCCGATCTAGCTGGGCTGCATTAGTAACTTATCCTCAGGTGGACTGTAAGTTTGTTTGTTACTTCGATTCCATAAAAAAAATCATTGTGGCTTCAACTTTTGGAGACCTCCGATCTAGCTGGGCTGCATTAGTAACTTATCCTCAGGTGGACTGTAAGTTTGTTTGTTACTTCGATTCCATAAAAAAATCATTGTGGCTTCAACTTTTGGAGACCTCCGATCTAGCTGGGCTGCATTAGTAACTTATCCTCAGGTGGACTGTAAGTTTGTTTGTTACTTCGATTCCATAAAAAAAATCATTGTGGCTTCAACTTTTGGAGACCTCCGATCTAGCTGGGCTGCATTAGTAACTTATCCTCAGGTGGACTGTAAGTTTGTTTGTTACTTCGATTCCATAAAAAAATCATTGTGGCTTCAACTTTTGGAGACCTCCGATCTAGCTGGGCTGCATTAGTAACTTATCCTCAGGTGGACTGTAAGTTTGTTTGTTACTTCGATTCCATAAAAAAATCATTGTGGCTTCAACTTTTGGAGACCTCCGATCTAGCTGGGCTGCATTAGTAACTTATCCTCAGGTGGACTGTAAGTTTGTTTGTTACTTCGATTCCATAAAAAAAATCATTGTGGCTTCAACTTTTGGAGACCTCCGATCTAGCTGGGCTGCATTAGTAACTTATCCTCAGGTGGACTGTAAGTTTGTTTGTTACTTCGATTCCATAAAAAAATCATTGTGGTTTCAACTTTTGGAGACCTCCGATCTAGCTGGGCTGCATTAGTAACTTATCCTCAGGTGGACTGTAAGTTTGTTTGTTACTTCGATTCCATAAAAAAATCATTGTGGCTTCAACTTTTGGAGACCTCCGATCTAGCTGGGCTGCATTAGTAACTTATCCTCAGGTGGACTGTAAGTTTGTTTGTTACTTCGATTCCATAAAAAAAATCATTGTGGTTTCAACTTTTGGAGACCTCCGATCTAGCTGGGCTGCATTAGTAACTTATCCTCAGGTGGACTGTAAGTTTGTTTGTTACTTCGATTCCATAAAAAAATCATTGTGGTTTCAACTTTTGGAGACCTCCGATCTAGCTGGGCTGCATTAGTAACTTATCCTCAGGTGGACTGTAAGTTTGTTTGTTACTTCGATTCCATAAAAAAATCATTGTGGCTTCAACTTTTGGAGACCTCCGATCTAGCTGGGCTGCATTAGTAACTTATCCTCAGGTGGACTGTAAGTTTGTTTGTTACTTCGATTCCATAAAAAAAATCATTGTGGCTTCAACTTTTGGAGACCTCCGATCTAGCTGGGCTGCATTAGTAACTTATCCTCAGGTGGACTGTAAGTTTGTTTGTTACTTCGATTCCATAAAAAAAATCATTATGGCTTCAACTTTTGGAGACCTCCGATCTAGCTGGGCTGCATTAGTAACTTATCCTCAGGTGGACTGTAAGTTTGTTTGTTACTTCGATTCCATAAAAAAAATCATTGTGGCTTCAACTTTTGGAGACCTCCGATCTAGCTGGGCTGCATTAGTAACTTATCCTCAGGTGGACTGTAAGTTTGTTTGTTACTTCGATTCCATAAAAAAATCATTGTGGCTTCAACTTTTGGAGACCTCCGATCTAGCTGGGCTGCATTAGTAACTTATCCTCAGGTGGACTGTAAGTTTGTTTGTTACTTCGATTCCATAAAAAAATCATTGTGGCTTCAACTTTTGGAGACCTCCGATCTAGCTGGGCTGCATTAGTAACTTATCCTCAGGTGGACTGTAAGTTTGTTTGTTACTTCGATTCCATAAAAAAAATCATTGTGGCTTCAACTTTTGGAGACCTCCGATCTAGCTGGGCTGCATTAGTAACTTATCCTCAGGTGGACTGTAAGTTTGTTTGTTACTTCGATTCCATAAAAAAAATCATTGTGGCTTCAACTTTTGGAGACCTCCGATCTAGCTGGGCTGCATTAGTAACTTATCCTCAGGTGGACTGTAAGTTTGTTTGTTACTTCGATTCCATAAAAAAATCATTGTGGCTTCAACTTTTGGAGACCTCCGATCTAGCTGGGCTGCATTAGTAACTTATCCTCAGGTGGACTGTAAGTTTGTTTGTTACTTCGATTCCATAAAAAAAATCATTGTGGCTTCAACTTTTGGAGACCTCCGATCTAGCTGGGCTGCATTAGTAACTTATCCTCAGGTGGACTGTAAGTTTGTTTGTTACTTCGATTCCATAAAAAAAATCATTGTGGCTTCAACTTTTGGAGACCTCCGATCTAGCTGGGCTGCATTAGTAACTTATCCTCAGGTGGACTGTAAGTTTGTTTGTTACTTCGATTCCATAAAAAAAATCATTGTGGCTTCAACTTTTGGAGACCTCCGATCTAGCTGGGCTGCATTAGTAACTTATCCTCAGGTGGACTGTAAGTTTGTTTGTTACTTCGATTCCATAAAAAAATCATTGTGGCTTCAACTTTTGGAGACCTCCGATCTAGCTGGGCTGCATTAGTAACTTATCCTCAGGTGGACTGTAAGTTTGTTTGTTACTTCGATTCCATAAAAAAATCATTGTGGCTTCAACTTTTGGAGACCTCCGATCTAGCTGGGCTGCATTAGTAACTTATACTCAGGTGGACTGTAAGTTTGTTTGTTACTTCGATTCCTCTGATCTAGCTGGGCTGCGTTAGCCACTTATACTCAGGTGGACTGTAAGTTTGTTTGTTACTTCGATTCCTCTGATCTAGCTGGGCTGCGTTAACCACTTATACTCAGGTGGACTGTAAGTTTGTTTGTTACTTCGATTCCTCTGATCTAGCTGGGCTGCGTTAGCCACTTATACTCAGGTGGACTGTAAGTTTGTTTGTTACTTCGATTCCTCTGATCTAGCTGGGCTGCGTTAGCCACTTATCCTCAGGTGGACTGTAAGTTTGTTTGTTACTTCGATTCCTCTGATCTAGCTGGGCTGCACTAACCACTTATACTCAGGTGGACTGTAAGTTTGTTTGTTACTTCGATTCCTCTGATCTAGCTGGGCTCGTTAGCCACTTATACTCAGGTGGACTGTAAGTTTGTTTGTTACTTCGATTCCTCTGATCTAGCTGGGCTGCGTTAGCCACTTATACTCAGGTGGACTGTAAGTTTGTTTGTTACTTCGATTCCTCTGATCTAGCTGGGCTGCGTTAGCCACTTATACTCAGGTGGACTGTAAGTTTGTTTGTTACTTCGATTCCTCTGATCTAGCTGGGCTGCGTTAGCCACTTATACTCAGGTGGACTGTAAGTTTGTTTGTTACTTCGATTCCATAAAAAAATCATTGTGGCTTCAACTTTTTGGAGACCTCCGATCTAGCTGGGCTGCGTTAGCCACTTATACTCAGGTGGACTGTAAGTTTGTTTGTTACTTCGATTCCATAAAAACAATTTACTGTAAAGATTAGATTTAAAAAAAATAGAGTAACTTCAATAACTTATTATATGTAAATCAACTAAAATATTTTGAATCTTCACAGATCGAAAGTATTTTGTTTGAAACCACAAAATCAAGTCGAACGTATTTTTATTACTTATCATATATAAGTCAATAATTATCATATTATTGACTGCGTCGTTGGTCTAGTGGTTGTAGTAGTGCGACTGCTGATCATGAGGTATTGGGTTCGAATCCCGCGTCGAGCCAAAAAACTAATTATTGAGTTTTGTCAGTCAGGAAACTCACAGTAGTTGCCCGGAGTCAGGAAGTTGACGGTGTCTCACCCTCGTGCCTCGGAAAGCACGTAAAGCCGTTGGTCCTGCGCCTGATCTCTCGCCGGTCGTGTCGGTTTACCATTCCATCGTACAATGAGAGTGAGGGAATAGAGAGTGCACCTGTGCTTGCGCATACACTTGGGCATTATAATCCTGTCCTGCGCCGATGGCTAGCCTTCGCTGAGGCAGGCTGCCGTGGCCGAAATTTGGTCTGGAGGACATTTTTACTTATCATATTAGTGCGAAAATATTTTCAATTTTATTTCTTTGTTTCAGAATTGAATGCGGTTAAAATAGTGAAAATAGTAGTGCCAGAAATAATACAGTACGGTGTGCAGGACGCTGTGATTCTAGACTGTGACTATATTTACGGGACTGGTTGTGAAGTGGTTTTTCAGAAACAAAGCCAGACCTGTCTACCAATGGATCGTGTCGCAAAAAGCCACAGGAAATGGGGATATTGAGAGGTCGTGTTTACTTAGCCTACAGAGCATCAAGCGATCCATTAAAAATGCACAGAGCACTCCGCATAGTGAAGTCCAACACCGACATCTCTGGTGATTACACGTGTGTCGTTTCAACATTCATGGAAGAGGATTCAAGAACGAAGCAAATGATTGTTTTTGGTAAGTTACTTTGTTAAGCTCGTTAAAATATGTCAAATATTTGAACAAAACCACACGGATGATGTAGCTATTTGCGTTGAAATTTAAACTTAACTATTGAACTTAATGATTTGTTACATTTACGCAAACACTGCACATTTAACTAAAACTAGATTTTACTGAATTTATTAACTAATATATATTATCGAAGTTTTGAGTACATTGCATCACCCAGAATAATTCTAGGTAGTTCGTTCAGATCATTCAGTTACTAAGTAAGTAACTGAATGATCTGAACCAACTTACTTACTTAAGTACTTATTTTATAGTAAAATATAAAATAAGTTAATATAGGTACGCGATGAAATCCGTAAAATCTAATTTTGTTTAAATGTGTACTTTGTGTTCGCGTAAACATAATAAATTAATATTAAAACAAATCGTTCTTATGACGTTGCTCTTCATCAACGGGTCTGAGTTTTTTTTTTATCACGATTAAATCAAAAATGCCTAACAATAGTCCCAGCTGAATCAGAACTTAAAATCTCCGAAATATCCTTCACCGCAGAGCAAGGAGTAAATCAGCGCTTAAAATTGCAAATATCAATTTGATTGACGCCGGCAGAGATCGAATCCGAGTTGCTGATGATATTATATTGTAGTCCTCGTTTTTATTCATTCCCTTAATAGAAAAATATATTGGGTACGTTAATATTGATCGTAATTTAAAAACAATCTTGATTGGACAGGCCATTTGTAAAGATAAGCTGGCCTGCTTCATTTCCCCCGACTGCCTTACGAATGCCTTAAGCGTAAAAGGAGATGCGTAGCAAATAGCAAATTCTCTATTAAGTGACTTCAAATCTAAAAAAAAACTACTTTAGAAAGTATACTCCTAAATAGAAATATACTGTAAAATATTTTCCTATTATATTTTTTTAAAATCACATTTTAAGTTAATGCTCATGTAACCTTCATTTTAAATGATATAACTTATATATTATGTCATCCCTACACGTCTTCCCCATTGAACGCCTCAGTTGAAAGATCTAGAGGCTGCGGTTGGCAGAGTGGCCATGACCGGTGATCAACCGATCACGGTAACCTCTGTATATCTTTCTGGGAATAAGAAAGTGCTTAAGTGTGACTTTGAGGCACAAAATCGGAGACCGGGGTCGGTCACGGGGGCGGACTGAGATGTTCAACGTCCAGATGTCACAGATAACCGCAGTTACCACAGATTAAAAATATTAATTTTTGTTTCGATCGACGCAGTATGGACTTATAGTATGTTGAAGTCTTGCACTTGTATGCTTGGGTAGGGATCTAATTTTATTAAATATAGGATAGGATAGGGAGCAGCAATCTACTAACATTACGGTGGCTAGTGAAGTGGCTACTGCAGCACCGGGATACCTGCAACTAACTTCAAATGAAGAAGGCTACAGACGCCTTGTAATCATGGTGGTGTACATTTTTGGCACTTTAGTGGGCGGATATGTTTAGTGTGATTGAAACAAAAATATATTTTAAATTTGAACAACAAGCTTACGATAGAATGAGAAACATATTTCTAATAAGAATTCAGTGCTTGGAAATCGACCCATAAATTCGCTTGTGTACTGAGATTACCCAAGGCCAATCAGGCGGTTATGTAGACTAAGATGGAATGCCTTAACTGTTATTACCTTAACCTGTAATTTTACCGGCTCTGTCTCTATTACCTTCTGGAACATGAAACGTGGATGAACCCGAGTGCAACTTGACCATTTCACTGTCTCGTAAGTCACACTCATATAAATATGAACATTTCGATCGTTTAACTCTTGTGTTTTTTCGCTGACAGGGAAACTGTTAAAATCATAAAACTTTTAGCGCTCTGAACGTAAAATTAAATTTTGTACAACGTAAGTAATGATCTTGTATTAATCGTACTGAAATTTAAGCAGTGAAAATCCAACTCAAATTTCATTTAGTAGTTACTCGACATTTCTTGAGAAGGGTTAAGCGATATCGTATATTAGGCCCGATATGGGTGAAGTGTTTGAAATATAATTTAGCAAATTGTCCGCCTTTGAATTATATATAGAATACTATCCTGTTCATTCATCCAAATTCCATCTGGCTACGGAACGGTTACAGCTTTTGTTCGAAGTTTAAAATCGATTGCTTTAGTATTAGTAGGTTTAATTTATTAGGAGATTCGAAATGAAGCACATTGAGAAAATAAAGTTACAATTTTCAAATAAAACCTTTTAGAAAGTAACTAAGGATTTATTTATTTGACAAAAATAAAACAAAAAAAGAAGAAAAATTAAACAGTTCTTTACGTTAATTAAGAATACATGAACGATATTGTTTCTTTTTAATGTTTTTAAAAACATGCGATAATTTTTTGTGACCATTTAATTAGTGTAAAATTGCTCAATAACAGCAGTTAGCTCAGTATCAGGACGCTTCATATTTCATAACACAATCAGATTTTTTTTTATAGAATAAAGTTGACAAACGAGCACACAGTCCATCTGATGATAAGTAGATGCTGTATATATGATTCAAAATGCAGATGTGTTGTCACCCCTGAGGACTAAGACGGAATGCCTTGTTTTCAGTAAAAACTTGTATTCCATGAGAGAGTAGTTCTACCCTAGTAAAGCCGACCCATTCGTGTTACAATCATAATGTTACTGTAGCGTGGCTCTACCACTTATATTCGATCATTGGAACAAATTAATCTCAAATTGAAACGCAATGTTTTACAACGTTCTAACCAATAAATATGTTGTGTGACAATTGGCATGGCTTATAATACAAGTTATTGTTGTATTGCACCAATGGGCACGGGGGCGACATAGGTCGCTTTAACTAGGAGCCTGCCAATAATGGTGCATGTGATCTATAGTGAGATGACTGTTTTTCTTTAACTATCCTTTAAGGAAATATATGTACATATATTATCCTTTAAGCAAAGTAAAATACAAATTAAAGTATTTAAAAAAAAAAGCGGAAAATGACGGGAATTGAATCACCGCAATAGATGACTATTACTGACAATAGATATTTGACACATAGCCGGAATATGTGTTTTGACTGTTGAGCGGATAAGGAACTTTAACATGATGATTAATACTAGGATCTAATAGAAAAACGCATTATCTAATTAAAATTAAAGTTTATATACAATTTCTATCGTTGAATGTTTCTAATAACTGCAATTTCAGTTTGGTTTGAAAAGATTTTGGTTTTTATTGCCCCTCTTCACAAAAACATAATTTGGAAAATCTTGGTTATAGAAGCATTCACGTCCTTTCACCGTAATAGTTCATGGCATTGTGTTCTACAAATTGTTTTCAAAAATATTTTCTAAGGTTTCGGTGTTTTATGCCCAAATACACGCTGCTCAATTTTAGAATGTGATTGTAACACCACGAGACGTTATCTGTGACCAATTTCATACAAAGGAAGCTACAGATGCGTTATCACCTCTGAGGACGGAGACAAAATTCCGCACAGACTGGAATTGTAGGTACTGGCTCTGTACCATACAGAGGAGCTGTCCAGACTTTGGTTGGAGGTATAAATAACTAAGGTCACCCTTACTCATAGCTGTTTTAAACGAAGATGACGTGTGGTGGTGGTGTAAGAGAATTCATTACCCCATTTCCTTTTGTTCGTAAAAAGGCCATGAAAAATTCAATAAGTATAACAATCTCGCTTACCATAAACGTTTAGTCCTCGAGATGAAGACTGCAGTAGGGCAACCCGTGCTACGATTGCTATTTCATGTAGACTTTACGGATTGACAAAGAAGAATAATTCTGAACAAACCATGTAGCAGTGTGTAAGAATATTCAGTTTCGTGGATGTCAACAGAGGGAATAAAACAAAAGATGGGCATAAACGTCCTAATAAAAATTATAATTTTTTTATAGTATAAGGGTGACAAACGAGCACACAGACCACCTGCTGATAAGTGGTTGCTGTGGCCAATAAACATCCATATCTATCCTCGATTAAGAATCAAAATGCAGAAGCTTTGTCACCCGTGAGGGCTAAGATGGCATTCCATCTTTTCCAGTCCATAGGACCATCAGTTCCAATAAATAGGGTCTCCGGTTCTCTACACTCACCATACGAAACACAGCACCATTAAGCTGCTATTTTATGGTATTCTGTGAGAGCGTGGTCCAACCCCGGTCAAGCCGACCCGTTCACAATCACAACCACAATATAGCTGCAGCATGGGTCTACCACGTAACACGTAAACAATAAAATCTTTAAACATATAGTGCTAGCGTTAGCCTGCCCATCTGATAAGCGTGGCAAATATGGAAAAATGTTTTGACAATCTATGGGAGGGTCTATGTTCAGCCGCGGACGTTCATGCTTTAAATGATGGATGATAACTTCTGAACACTTTCGAAAGCTGTCCACTGAAGAAAAGTTTTGGAATATTTTTAAACAGGTGGCTTATAAGTTTAAAGCACACGAGAGTATTGTTACAAATAGCGAGTGGAATTTGGCAAGCACTGCACTTTTAAACTCATTCAAGTAAAGCTTAAGCTTTTTCTTGAAATGGTTAACAGAAGCAGCAGATTTAGAGTACGAAATCGCTAAACTAGCTGTAACATAAGGCGTTTCTCTAAGCTATAAATTTTCAGTGTCTCTTCCATTTTAGATGTTATTTGTACATTTATTTTATTTTATTATATTTCATGTATAAAAATCAAACTTTTTCGTGCATCAAGTATAATATCTGCTTATTCATCTTAAATAAAATACAGATGGACTGGAGCAGTGTGGCAGATAAATTGCTCATTATTTTGCAGAAATGAAAGAGCTATAAAGCAACGTCCCACGCTGATCAAACCTGTGGTCAACGGAGGGACGTATTAGGTTGTTACTCCTTTTTTCTATACAATGTATATAATAAGTAGTCCCGAATAACAGAAAAATAAATTCACTGAATATGAAATAGACGTTAATTTAAACCACAGGCGCATATTTATAAAAAAGGTGCTGGCAGAAGAATTTTGCATTACTTAAAAATATAGTTCACATCTTTTTAGTTTATCCTGATATTTATAATTTTTTAAATCTCCTGACTGGAGTTTCTTACTTATTGCTAAGCAACTGCACTAACGGAGCCCGCGAATTCTAATAAATTAATTAATAAATTTACCTAATAGAATAACAAAAATATCCAGATTCGGATCGAATAATTTTGGTATGTGGGACTCCAAAAAAATTCATCGTCTTGTCAGGATTATAGAAGAGACTACGTAACCTTTCATTCTCATGATTAGAGACAAAATCAAAAATAAAATATAACAATAAATTTTGTATCATTTATAGTTACAGCAAACGACGGTGTTACGTATAGATACTTGGTTTGTATCTAAGGAGTATTAAAATTCGCCAAACGTCTTCTTTTCTCTGCAATTTCAATTGCAATATATTGAATTACAAACAAAATAAGACGAGTTCAAAACAAACTACACGAACAATAACCAGGAAAACATAAGCTCGGGCATCAACTGACAATTATTGATAGTTGATAATGAAGTTTTTGCTTTACAAGAAATGGAAATAGTTTATGCTATTCTAACGTTTGATTATGCAATATTTTTGTTTAACCTTACAGAAATTAGCGCTGATATAGTCCAATAAATCGCTTGGATATCTATTCACGAGAGGAATCATATTTTTTATAATATAGAGTAAGGGTGACAAACGAGCTCATAGTCCACCTGATGGTTAGGGGATACCGTGGCCTATAGACATCTTAATTTATTCTCGATTAAGAATCAAAACACAGATGCGTTGCCGCCCCTGGGACTAAGATAGAATACCTCGTTTGAAGAGTCAGGTCTCCGGATCTCTACACTCACTATATGAAACACAGCAGCATTAAGCTGCTATTTTACACTGGTATTCTGTGAGAGCGTGGTCCTTCCTCGGTCGAGCCGACCCATTCGTGCTACAATCATAATATAGCTGCAGCGTGGCTCTACCACGTATAAAAATATAATATATAATAAAAATTATTCGATAGTTAATCAACCAGATGTTTTATTCTTTAGATATTTTATAAATTCTATGCATTGTTCAATTATAATAGGAAAACATGATATGTACTTATTACGCCGAAGATGAAAAATACTTTCGCAAATACCACCAAACTATCCGAAGAGGAACATTAAAGTGGTTTCCGATGTGAACGGAAGCGGGTGTCCGTGCGGTTGTCAATTAGCCTGCTTGTATCAAAAGACTGGCCTGTGGAGAACTATTTTGAATATTATCATTTCAAGGACACGGTATTAAATAAATTAAAAATTTAATCACTGATCAGTATTCATTATATTTTTGTACAGTTATACATTATGGGTAGCATCTACAGTATATAATATACATAAAATGAATTATATATTATAAGAAATCCGACGAAGAAACGGTTTCTAGAAACGGTTTGTTTTCTGCCTAGCAGCCTGTCTGGACCCTCTTACCTATTTATGTCGCTGAAGCGGTCCGGTTCAATATTAAAGATTATATTGGAACCAGATTTTTTTGAGGTTTCAATCGAGTATATCCAACAAACCAATTTTTCTCAATTTATATAAAATTTAATATAGCTTATATCAACTAAACCTGCCTTAATTAAACTGACAACTGAGACTTGAGAATCTAGGATATGGCACTTTATTTAATTATATTATATAGATGATGATAACACATAAAGCCTTAATATACAAAATTAGCTTCTTATGTGTTGTGCTTAGGTAATCTAAACTAAACAACCTGAACAAGCTACTAAATAGTTCTTCACATGTTTTCTCTGATTTCATTGTGTCTGATTCTAGTTGTTGTTATGCTGACCTAATAATAGTTATAATTAAATAATAATAATATATTGGGTTCCATAAATATATATATATATATATATAATATATATATATATATATATATATATATATATATATATATATATATATATATATATATATATATATATATATATATATATATATATATATATTGCTATATATTTATGGAACCCAACCAAATGAGAAAACCATATAGATACCCCAAATAATATAACATAATAATCGTTATTTGCAAGAATATGGTTGTACAATGGTGTTCGAGTATAATTTTAAATATAAGTCTGGCGATTTTATTCAGCAGAGTGTTAAACTACGATTTTTTAAACGTTAACCTGTAAGGTTGTGCTAGGATTTTTCCTGAGTCACGGAGGCAGTTTACATAAATAAATTGCATAAGGACAAACAAACATTCTGAACCAAAACAATTACTTGTAAGTAATACAAACACTTATTCCGAGCGGGATTAGAATCCGCGCCCCTCAGGGCCACGGATTTTTATTATTCTTACTTCTCATTTGAAAGATACCGTTGCTCATCTTCTGTTTCCATCTGTTGCCTTGTACGACGCACATGAGATTATATAGGATAGTGATTCACCATAGTATACCGCCACCACAAGGCACTAGTCTTATTTATACGTGGTAGGGCCACGCTGCATCTATATTATACTCGAAACACGAATGGGTTGGCATGACTAGGAAAGGACCCCGCTTTCACATAATACCAGCGTAGAATAGCAGCACAATGCTGCCGTGTTTCGTATGGTGAGTGTAGAGATCCGGAGACCCTTTTTACTGGATACGAGCTTTTCCATCTTAGTTCTCAGGTCTGAAAACGCATCTGCATTTTCGGACGACAGCATCCACTTACCATCAGGTGGACTTTGTGTCCGCTTGTCATATTATTCTAAAAAAATAATTCAAACACAATTGTAATATTTGAAAAATAATTACGTTATTCGCCAGCTGGAGCATTCTTGAAAGGAAATATATCTAGTAGTGGTCTTAAAAAACAGCTAATGTGATAAAAGTGAAGAGAAACTGTAAACTACAAAAATAACTTTCATCAAAGTGCGAGTATAAAATAAGGAAAAAATTGCTTCGAGAAACTTAATAATATGCGAGAGAAGTTTGTCATCTTAGCACGCGCCTGTTTTTGACAGTTCATTAACCATCACCTGCCATCTTAAAAAAATATCCTTAGAAGTGTCATGTTTCAGTACCAGAGACGAACTTCCGCCTGATCCAGAACAAGACTGACAATGATACTGTGAACGTCATATGTGCTGCGGACGGAGCGTTTCCTGCGCCAAACCTCACGCTAGCCACACCAAAAAGGTACGTTACTTTTATATTATTTTGTAGTGTAGTTTGAACATAACAACACCATCTTGCCCAACATAAGATTATTAACATTTTTAAAGTATTTTATTATTCTTTAAGTATTTGTAAATACGTACACTTTTAACGCTGTTTTGCGAGTTAACAAATCATTTAGGTTGCTCTTAAACCAATAAATTATTTCTATTAGAGACAGGTAAATAATTAGTTTTTCAAAAAATATGTAAAGTTTCGAAAAGTATTTTTATCAAAAAAGAAACGAAATAACAATTAAAATTATTATTATTATTTAAACGTATGAAACTACATAATTACTTCTAATGTGTCCGGGTTGTTTAAAATCGAAGACTTGTTTTAGATGGCTGGAAATCCTTGGGAAGTTCTCTTTTATTCTTTTTTTAAAGTACCTACACACGTCAGGCCTCGTTTCTTTAGCGCATCTACCAATTCAATCGATGTAAAGTAATTGTCAAACGTTACATTGCGATTACTGTTGTGAATGGGTTTCGTCAAGCGAATCACTGCTTGTGACGGAACTAGAAACTTCTTTTCTTCGTTTGTCAAAGTTTCACCATCAGATCCTTTTCCACAATAAATATAGTCATTATAAAAATAGTTAGTCTTAGAATCGCACATACACATCATTTTCAAACCATATTTAGCTGGTTTGTTTGGAATATATATGACAAAAAAAGAACGACCTCTAAATGCTATCAACATTTCATCGATCGTTGCACACTCTCCAATATTGTACAGGGTTTGACAGTTATTTACAAATATTCTGAATATGTTTGAAATTGCAGCCAGCTTATCATTTTGTCTTCTTTCATCTCGGTCAGCCCCATTATCAAACCGTAAGCACAGTAACAGATTCAGAAACCTTTTCTGCGACATTACACATCTGAAAATGTCCCTTCCCGTCCCATCAGTGGCAAATAGGTACTCACAATTTTCGTGGTTGGACTTGAACACAGCTGTATACATAAGAAGACCAAGAAATGCATGCAATTCGACCATATCCATGTCTTGTAGCTCAGGTCGATTATCTCTAATGTACTTTAATCTCAGTTCACCAATTTTCACATTTGTCCATTTCAAAATTTCTTCTAAGATATTTAAACTTATAATTTTCTTCCACAAAGAAAAAGGGTCTTTTTCATAGTGTTCATTCAACCTTAGCTCAGGCACACGAGCTATAATGTTATGTTGACCTGTCCTCACAGCTCTGTTTGGTGGATCTTTTGCCCATTTAAACCGATTTTTCCCATAGAAACATCTAGATAATCTTGACAAAGGTTCGTCACTGTCACTTTCTGAAAGCTGGTTTTCCTGATGTATTACTGGTTGTTCATCTTCAGAAGCACTTGCTTCCGTTTCCGTGTTGTGGTCGCTATGCTCCGGGGCATAATTTTCGGGAACGTCTTCAGCTTCCGATCCACTTGAATCTTCTTGGGCTAACCATTCTACAATTTGGCGATCGACATTAGAATTTACGACTGATAAGACTTTTCTACTTGTACTTGGCACCGCATGTTTATCAACAACCCTCTACGCTTTTTTCTAGGAGGTTCAGGGTTATTCATTGTAAGTAATATCTGAAAATAACCGCAATAAATCAATATGGTGTGATTCCAAAAAAGTTACGTAAGTGGTGACATAAGGTCTGAGAGGCCGCTCGAGAATTTTAAATCGATCTAACTTACCGATTTGAGCCTGGCCGACGCAACTATCCCCCCTCTAGTGCACTGGCGATACTAAACTCGAAGCTACTCAGGCGCTCAAACACGGGAAGTGCGGGGAAGGGGGGTGATATGATATTTCGCTAGCACCGCTCGGCCTGTGAGACCGCACGTCACCAGTTAAAGGTTAATCAAATTAAAACTACGTAAATTACAGTCACACTAAATCTGTACAGTCAAAACAAACTGAAATGGACCGTAACTTAAGGCAATAAGACTTTTAAGAGTGCAGTTTTGTTTGTATTATTACTAATTCGGTCATTCAATAAAAATAAAGAAAAATGAACTTTATTTCAAGCACGTTAAAGTCTTTGCGTTCGTGGATTTGTACTGTGACCACAACATTCTTCCTGAATTAGTATAACTAATTTGATAAATAATCAGTGCATAAAAATATTTAACTAAAAATTCAGTGTATGTATTATGATTATAACATAATATACTAATTGGGGTTTCTGAGGGTGTGCGTTAATTACGTTACTTATTGTATACAGTGTATAGTATAGCCGAGTTATCACATGGAGCGTTGGCTGCAACCCGGGCAGAACACCTTGCCCGGTGGGAGATCTTTCCCTTTTCCTTCCACGATCACACTATTACAATTTTTTAATTTAAATAAATTATTATTATTATTATTTATTCTTAAATATCAAAAAAAAAACGTTGTGACAGGTGACAACTGTCTTATATTTTAACCAAATATTTTAATTAAAATATATTCATATTTTATTCCTGAGATTCCGAAAAATAATGTTTTGTGTAAATAATATATTTCAATATTAATGAATATGTGATAATATATTTACAAGTTCGTTTGCCTGAAGTGATGACACGAAATAACGATGGCCTAATACACCAAGAATATATTTTATTTTGCAACAATAATGCCAGGGAGAACTTTAAAGAAATATTAAATGAGAAAATAGAACAACGTCAAAATAACAAAATCAATGCTAACTACACTTCTTCTGATCCCAAGAAAACAACGAATGGCGCGTTTTTATTGAGACGCTTGAGCGTTTTACTGAGATTGTCACCAAAAGAAGCTTTGAAACCATCAACTGTAAGCGGTTATAGTTGTAGGTCACTTCAAGATGCAACGCCTGGTGATGCATCGTACACAATATTAATATTAGATTGCTTCAAGGCGATAAACAAAGCTCGAGAACTAGGTTTTTCTTTTAATTTTCAAGATTTTGATTTATACTAAATTATAGACTTTTGAGTGCTGTAGATATATTTTTACATTTTTAATTTTTTACTTTTTCTATGAATATTATCGCTCCGATTTAGGGAATGCAATCTCGAGATCTCGTCCATATTTTGTGAGACTGAGTCTCGTTAAATTTTTGTACGAGCTCTCGCGACATTGCGAGATTATTTCCTTTCAAGAGGAGCTACAAGAATCGTTGACATTGACAGCATTGAAAAAGCCCAATCGTTCAAAAAATTCTGCAAATTCATTGGGGATACTCATTAAAAAAAGAGATGAATTTGTATGAAGCTGGAGGGGTTAAAGGTGAACAGCTTCAGCCAACTGAAGGAGTTCACCTTTAACCATCCAACATCGTACAAATACACAACTGTTTGTCGACTGTGGTTCCGACTAGTGTAGAGGCAGAAAGAGCATTTTCGGCCCCGGGGTACTTGGCCTGTAAAATCAGGAGTCGTCTATCAGATGAAATCCTTGTTATGCTGTATTTTTTGAGAAGCCACTTTCAAAAATAACTTATCCTTTTAATAACACTGTCAAATAATTCTTACATATCCTTAAAAATTACAAATGCTGCAGAAGGCTGAATAAGTGTTACATTTCGAATTATTTCGAAGTGTTTTTTTGTTTTATTTTAAGTTTTTTGTTCATAATACTGCAGAAGGCTGATTTAGTGTTATATTTTGAAGTTTTTTTTATTTTTATTTTAAGTATTTTGTTCTTAATACAGCAGAAGGCTGATTTTTGTTATATTTCGAAGTGTTCTTTTTGTTTTTTTTTTTTTGAGTTTTTTGTTCTTAACACTGCAGAAGGCTGATCTTTGTTATATTTCGAAGTGTTCTTTTTGTTTTATTTTAATTTTTTTGCCCTTAATACTGCAGATGCAGAAGGCTGATTTTCAGTTTATATAATAACAATAAGACTGACGAATATTATAACGTAATATTGTGTTTTATTTTAAAATAAATGATTATAATATGCCAATTACATGTATGTTTTATTTTTATCTTATATATTGAAAATCAATAAACAGAAATAATAGTATTAGCGAATGTTTTTAGTAAAAATACCCAATTGGGCGAGATCTCGGAAAACTCGTAAATAAAAAAATCTCGGCTAAGTCTAAAATCTCGCGAGATTGCATTCCCTAGCTCCGATACATTCACAGCCGGATTTCCTGCGGTATCAAAATTGTACCGACGGTAGGCTGTTTAAAGGTAAAAAAGGGATTAAATATACACATTAAACGATGCCATTGTAAAAGTATTTCGGCTTCACACCGTACCGTAGAAATTCATGACTCTTCTGGTAATATACCTAATGACACAAATTCTTCACTTTTTTCGGAACAATACAAAATAATACAATTTGTATAGTAACGTACCAGTGGGTAAAAGAATTCCCAGAGGTGCGAGGATGCAACTTGCTAAAGCATTATCATTCACTATTCAAAATTGTCTAACGAATTGTGAAAAGAGTTGGCAAAAAATTATTTACTTTCGCGTATTCCCATTTTCATTTTAATACAACAATAAATAAAACAATTACGTCTGAACTAAAAGAAAATTCTTTGCAAAATGTAGATTACCCGATTAATACTCATTTCTCTCGACCTTATTCTAAATTTGATTTAAAAAAAGTAGTTGAATCAAAAGTAATAGACGGCGACTTAAAAAATGCATCCCGTATTCCATTCTCAGATGACATCCTCGCGCATCGTAATGTCGAAACTCTTGAAGGCCTTCGTCAGAAACATCCTTCGGTCAATCCTTCCCAGAGATTTGGATTGGATTGGATTTGGGGGAGTGTCCAGAAAAAATTATTTCAAAATTTCTACAGTCAACAAAATCAGGCCTGCCTTCTAGCTGTTTCGACTAAGGAATTTAGCCACTGGTTACGTGCTCTACCATCAAGTAATCTCGGCACATTGCTTGATGGGGAAACCTTGCGTATCGCCGTAGGAATCCGGCTAGGAGTGGCAATTTGTCAACCTCACCAGTGTCCCTGTGGTAGCACCGTCGATGAGTTTGGGCTCCACGGACTTTCATGCAAGAAAAGTGCAGGTAGGTTTTCCCGTCACGGTTTTTTGAACGAAATCATCCGAAGGGCTCTTGTCTCCATAAATGTCCCCTCGGTTTTAGAGCCTTGCGGGATATTTAGAGACGATGGCAGGAGACCCGACGGTATGACTTTGGTCCCTTGGGAGAGAGGTAAGGCCCTAGTGTGGGATGCTACTTGCGTGACACTTTGGCGGCCTCTCATCTCAAGGGTACCTCTTTTAGAGCCGGGGCGGCATCAGAGGCAACCGAATTTAGTAAATGGCGCAAATATGAGTCTTTGAGAAATGACTTCATATTTGTGCCATTTGCTATAGAGACTATCGGTCCGTGGGGTCCGCGTGCAGTGAAGTTTCTAAAGGAACTGTATCCACGACTGGTCGTCGCTGCTGGTGATAAGAGGGCTGGTTCTTTCCTCGCTCAAAGGCTAAGTATAGCTATTCAGCGAGGAAACGCAGCCAGCGTTCTTGGCACTATTACACGGGGAGCAGGTCTTTTTGACTATTAAAATTTTTAGTTTTAGATTTTCTTCTTAGTTATAGTTTCTTCTTTTTATATTGTATATAATTAGTTTTAATCATAAATATTATAATTTTAATTATTATTTTAGTTAAGTTCATTATTATAATTTTTGTAATATATTTTGAATTATAATATTTAATCTGCGTTGATCTATATAAAAAAATCTTAAATATTATTAGTAACATTGGATTAGATTATTCATGTTAGATTCAATTTGATAAAAAGGACATTGATATATTCCTACGCGATCCAAACAGCCGCTCGCGCTCGATACTCACTTTGAGCGACTGCTGAATACATCGTTCAATTAATCTGTGGTCTGACTATTTTTTATTCAAAATTTTATATAATAACTAAGCAGTAAATTAACTTTCAGCTATAATAAACTCTTACAAAGACTTCACTATGGCGATAACTTATGTGGCATGCTGCCTCGCCACGTTCCACAGTAATGTAGTCGAGACCACTTTTCCACGCATTTTTGTACTATAAACTAGTTTACTGCCAATTTTCAACTATTACAAAACACTTGTAGAGCATGGTGTATTTTACATACATCAAAACTTGCCACCGCCGGATATACCACCACCTGACCTTGCGAGTGGGTGCTAACTCATGTACACACTTTTTTTTTAACATGGGGAAATGCCTACGCATACCCGCCTCGCGGGGGCAAGGACGGGTTATGTCGGATTCGCACCGAATAAAACCCCATGGTGTTCCACCTTCATCGCATATTGGCAGGGCTACGGGAACGCTTTCGCACACTTCCGCGGCCCTACCAGCGACTGCCGCCCCATGGCAGCACCTCCTCGGGAGAGGAATATTCCTCCCCGTTCTCCTTCCCAAGTAAGGCGCACCAGAACACATGGCACGCCTTCCTCCACGGCCTCCAATTACATCTGCGCAACAGACGCCCCCGCGTCCGATGCGCGAAGGCCATGGGGCCAGGAAAAACGAGCACTTAGAAGTACTAGCCTTCCCGACCCCAGCGGCGGATCTGGTCTGTGGCTCCGCCGCCAACCAAGATTCGGCTGCGGAGGATAGGGAGAGCGGCGCCTCGCAATACCGACAATCCTCTCCCCCCACAGCCCCATCACCACCGCATCTACGGTGCGGCCCCGTTTGAGTCGCGGAGGATAGGGCGAGTGGCGCATCGCCATACCAACACTCCTCTTCCTCCGCGACTCCACCTCGGCTGCAGCGGTAGAGGGTGCGGAGTCCCTACTCGCTGCAGTCCACCAGCACATCCGAAGTGGGCTCCCCAAGCCCACTCGGAGTGGTTACCTCAGGCCGGCCCTTCACCTCGGGCCAGCCACTTGGGTTCCTCTTTGTTCACCGTGGGAGACCAAGCCACGGCTACTAAGCCCCCCGCCACGACAAGGCGGGAACCCGTTCGGGGGGAAACTCATGTACACCCTCAATACTAAATCTTGAATTATGGGCCATTACAAAACTCTTGCCAATTTTTGTCGCCAGCTATTAGACTATTTCATAAGAAGTTGTGATGATATAAATGATAACTGTATTTACAAAAATATGAATGGGCATGAAAAATCCATCAGTATTAATTACATTTTTGGGAGCCTTATTGAAAAATTTGCGAAAACTTTTAAGTATAACTATATCATATGTATTTTTTTTCTTAATAGCACATTAAATTCTACTACTGGATTTGGGCGTTACTCGTTGTAGGCAGGATATGCCTTAACCCTCACAGTACCAGAATTTTCACACCTTTGACGCTGCTTCTCCTCGCAGGTTATATTGCCATCTAATGGAAGCTACTTACCACTTCTTACCATTTTCGCCGCCAGGTGGTAGTGTTTACACTGCAGTCTTCTGGACTGAACCTTTCTTTTTTGATGTGGGCTACCGGGATCCATGAACTGCAATAGCTCCTTAACATTGGGTAGGTTATGTACTTGTCACTAATGTGCTGATTTACAATGTTTTGAATGAAACGATTCTTTCTCAGACATGCTGGTTTCCTCACGATGTTTTCCTTCACCGAAAAGCACGTTTACCACGTGCACGTATAATTGCATTAACTATTTCATTTGTGCCGGCGGGGCCCAAACCTGGTTGCTCACTGGGTTGTAGGCCGTACAAATACTTGTTTCGTGCGGGATTCAACCCGCAGCCCTCAGCGCTGCAACTCTTTGCTAATCCTTTGCGCCACGGAGCCACTTAAGGTGACTTAGTTATTTGACTTGCTGTAGCTATATGAAATTATAACCATATGGTGCTCTTAATGTTTTCCATATTCTATAATGTTTGGTAAGTGACAGACACATTAAATAACAACTTTTTTGAATTGAGGCATGACCATATTAGGGTGTTCGCTGGCAAACTGTCATATCTACTCAGATTCAGGTAGGTTCAATTCCGTGAGCGGTAAGAGCATTTGAAAGACACACTACGTTAGATGGGACTAGACTCGTATAATGGCGCCAGAAAAGTTGTTAGGTACGTAGCTTTCAATACAGCTCCTTTACTGGGCGAATTGTATGAGTTCAACTACCTTGATGCGTTGTTCAACGCTAAATGAGACAGTTCAAATAGAGAGTTTTATATAATTTAACAAGAAATCGGAAAATGCTGATAGTAAGATTCATTTTGGAATTCTTCTTTTGATATTCAATTGATATTTCGTTAGTAATATTAAAAAAGAAACAAGATTTTACGCACAATTACATATTTGTGAGCAACGAAAATGGATCGGTAACTAGGAACGAAAGCTAGAAAAATAAATAAAAAAGATAATATTTTTCAATCATATTTTGAAATCTCAGTAATGGGAAAAACAAACACAAAGTATGCTTAAAATCACAATATATTGTTTTTTAAATAAACAGACCAGTTAGTTCTTTTTTTTTGTAAATAAAGATTACCTACGCATTTTTTGTACATTTTACGACAATACCAAACGTTCTACTCTCCACAGTTACTTAAAAAAACGCCAGCAGTAAATTAAAATACAATATCAATGCGTTAACAATGCCACCTACATTGAAAGTGCTCTTAAAGTCTCTCGGAGTTAATTTTATGGTCATTTAGTTTATTTTTCTACCCATTACGGCACAACACTTTGCAGCTTGCAAAGTAAGGCGGCAGTTTCATAGCAATTCGTAAGGTTTTATTTTTTATTTTTCATTAAATTATTAAATAGTAGCAAAACTTATTTAATGAGGAAATCGGTGTTTTTTATTTAGGATAACCTATAAGACATATTATGTTATTAATTACGTTACAATGCTTCTGGGATTACAAATGTCTTCGTTATTAATTTACCACGGCCAGCATAGTGAGAGAACTAATTTTAAATAACAATAAAGTATTAACAATATTTTTTTCAAAATTCACGATACCATGCTCACCATCTGGATGCTTGACAGTCTACCACTATACATCAGGTGAGCCGCATGCTCATTTGACTCATCTTCTATAAAAAAAGGGTGTCTAAGGGTGTTGCGGGAGGCGCGCGGGCGGTTTGACACAGTACGTGCTCGTGCTCCCCCGCATAAGGCAAGAAATGGGGGGCTTCATGCTTTCATTAAATTAGAACGTTCTACGCGAATATTTTGAAATAATATTTTTTCCGTAATTATAACATAATCATACTATTAGAAATTAAGATTCGTTTTGTTACTAACCCATATACGAGTAGATTACTGTTTAAAATAAAACTTTTTAATAGCTTTGTTTTAAATACTTATCTGATTTCAGATCAGATTTCCAAAAAGCCGTGAATTGGCAAATAATTGGGCGGTAGCGATAAAAAGGCTCAACTGGAACTTTCGTTTGTATCATCAATAAAAAAACTCCGGAAGTTATTAATGTAGATGCCTACTAGAATATTTACGTGTGTTTGTCCACGGTATCTTCAAAACATGTTATTTCAAACATGATGTCAATATCAAACATTACAATGAAATGACTTGTACCTAAGATTGCGATGAAGTAAACAGTCGACAAATATATATAGTAAGTTAATACTTTTTAGGGCCAGTAAGTTAGTTAGATTTTTGTGTTTGATTAATAAAACATCGTTTTAAAAGTTCATACCCGTGTGTTATTGATCTGCTTAAGTCTACATAATATCAATAGTATCAAACTAATAACTTAAGGATATTAACGCATGGGCGTCAATCACGGTGCATCTATAGAACATCTGCTTACGTTTGGCATAGTTGGCAATAAGTAATAGGTGCGCTTACACGCGAAACACGTGTCGTATTATCGTCGATGGTGTGTCTTTCCTAAAAGAGTGGTGTTGGGAGTAGTGGTGTTGGGAGTGGGTGCTTTTCAAACTAGGTAAGACTCATCATTTCATTTAATTTTACTACAGGCAACCCGAGATCGATTACAATCGCAAATGAGATGGCCAAAATGTGCCCCAAGCTATACAAAAATAAGACTATTGATATTAATTTAAATAAAATAAAAAAATAATATTGAATAACTATTAAAATTTCATAGCAGCTGTTGAAAAATAATCAAGTTTAAAAGTATTTAAAGTGTTTTATTCTCTTTGAAGTAACTCTATAGTACCTTTAATGTCGCCATATAATACTTAAAAACACTAGTTAAACCCATAAAAATACTTTATGATATGTTATGTATAAAAACAAGCCCTCAAATAATGAATTAAGCGATCAAAATAACTTGAGATTTATATCGACATCAAAGCACTTGTTTCGTCGTTTTCTCTAATAGGTCACACGCGCAGACAATTAATTAACAAAATCACATCACTTTTACGAATTAAAATCCAGTTCAAACCATTATTCAAGCGACAAAACAGGAGCGACAGTCCGTCGTCGGCCAAGTTCCCGCCAAAACCCCACATCAAATCTGACATTGACACTTTTGATGCTTGACGGACGGATTCAGTGTTGCAAGTACTAAAGTGAGATAACCCTATCCTTTAATGTATTTTGATTATTTTGATGTAGTCTTTTTGGTTTTTGAAAATATGAAGAATTAAAGAAAATAAGACTTGGCTTCGGCCTTTATGGACTTTGAAGAGATGGAAAGAAGAAAATAAGAATTGGTTGCGGCCTTTACACTTCAAAATTCTACATATTCAAATTTAAAAAAAAGACAAGGCTCTATGTCTTAGTTCCTTTGCCTGCTCTCGAGCGAATAATAAAAACAACAACTGCCTACAACAACAGACTTGATGTGATTCACGTTTACCGACTTACGCGCCGTTTCTTGGTATATGCTAAATGTACGCTTTTCCTTCGTATTTGTGTTTTATCTTATTATACTTTTATTCAATAAGTGCCGTAGCCCGCGAGTGCTTCACTAATTATAAACGGTATCATACGTAAGTTTAATTGTTTTCTGTCGATATTCAATTATTAGAATATCTAAGCTCGGTATGCTGATTACAGAAAAATTGGTAAGCGTAATTTTTTCGAAAGTAATTTTGTATATTTTTTTAATTATACCGCTCACTGCATATATGTGATATGAGAAATAACAGTGTTTGTATAACTTTATTTGATATACAATTTATTTTATCCTAAATGTAGTATATCTATATTATTTGAAATATCGATCAAATGAAAAGCTGTGTTTATATAAACATATATAAGAATTCCAAATTCAAATTTATAAATTCATTTAGCTGGTACATTCAAGCTTTGAAAACAGCCATTCATTTGTTTTTTCTTCATTATTTTTTTCTTTGGTGTCGCTTATTACCGCAAAATGGAAAACATGAAATATCGGTATATTTACGTGTTCGAGTTCTACCGTGGCACCAGTGCTGCAGAAACAACTCGAAGGATTAATGATGTGTACGGCGCTAGTATTGCAAAAGAAAGCACGGTACGTTTTTGGTTTCAACGTTTTCGTTCTAGAAATTTCAACCTTCAGGACCAACCTCGTGGCCGACCGAAGACCAAAGTGGAAAATGAAGAATTAAAGGTTATTGTGGAAGCAGATCCATCACAAAGCACCTCAGTGATAGCTGCAGGGGGCAGTGATAAAACTGTATTAATCCACTTGAATCAATTTGGGTAAGTAAAAAAACTTGAACGATGGGTACCTCATGAATTGAGTGAATCGAACTTGCAAACACGCGTCGACTGCTGTGTTACTTTGCTCAACCGAAACAAAAATGAAGGGATTTCAAATCGAATAATTACTTGTGAGAAAAAGTGGATACTGTACGATAATCGGAAGCACTCGTCGCAAATCCTGCCCTAAACGAAAATTGACTCATAAAAATTTACTTGTGAGTGTTTGGTGGACTAACGCCGGTGTCGTTCACTACAGCTTTCTAAAATCTGGCCCAAAGATTACGGCATATCTATTGTCAGCACCTGTAAACCATGAAGAAAGAAATAGCTGCTAAACAACCAAGATTGGTCAATCGGTCTAGGCCACACACTGCACAACAAACAACCACTAAGATACATGAGCTACAATGGGAATGTGTGTGAAATCTACCGTATTCCCCGGACCTCGCTCCAACAGATTACCGTTTTTTTTTTTCGAGATTTGGATAACTTACAAGTAAAAAAAATTCAACTCCAATGCGGCAGTCCAAACCGCCTTCAAAGAGTTTGTTGATTCTCGCCCCATGGTTTTATTAGTAAAGGGTTCAATGAACTATCTGTGAGAAGGCAAAAGTCCATAGATAACAACGGTGCATACTTTGGTTAATAAATATTTAAAAAAAAATTACTTTTTATTCCTCCCTTACAAAACGCCAATTTCATATGTAAGGACCTATTATAATATAAAGTTTATATATTATGTTATTTGTCTCTGTTACTCTGATATAATCGACTTTATTTTTTAAGGTTTTTTCAAAGACGATTAAGCATTTATTTTACTTTATACTTATTAATGCATTTTAATTGTTTCAAATTTTATATCTATGATATTTTTAAATGACTTTATATAGAAATTAATTATTATTTATTAAAACAACAGGTGTCGTAACAATTTGACTGTCTCATTAGTCTAGTGGTCGTTAAAGTAACTGCTAATACCGGATTGGATCAAAATCAGTGGGTTTTCTGTCAAAAAGTTCTCAATTGTAAACCGGAGTTAGCGAGTTGGCGGCGTTTTGCCCCCGTGTCTCGGCAAGCATGTAAAACCTTTTGTCTTACGCGCCTGAACTCTCTCCGGTCGTCTCGGATGCCATACACCGGACTTTGAAAGGAGGGGATAGATTGCACTTGTGCTTATACATGCACTCGAGCACTATAATACTGTTTCGCGCAGATATCTGGTCTCCGTTGAGACTGGCCGTCATGACCGAAACTCAGTCTAGAGGATATTAATAAGATAACAATTTTTGAAGTATTTGTCTCTCTATCCGCCTGGGATGGTTATCCGACATGACCTGAGAGAAAACAGCGTAAGACTGACGGTTTTCCATACTTTCTGAGGCACGGGGGTAAAACATCGCCAACTTTCTGACTTCGGGCTGCTACTGAGAATTTCTCGACAGAAAAACCCAATAAGTGATTTTGGTTCGATCATAAATTCAAACCCAGGACCTCTTAATCAGTAACCGCGTTAACGACCACTACACGAACGAGGCAGTTCACATCTCAATAGTATGAAAACAACCCCCGAGATTAATAGAAGATAGTTATTTCGATATTACAGATGGATACTTCAATTATATTGATATGTATATGTCGCAGGTTTGTGACAAAATCAGGAATTTATTAAGAAGAAGACAAAATTACTATTTACTTTATGTTAGCATAAACCTGAGATTTTCCAGTTTTTTAATCAAAAACCTAGACTGATTTTGATTCATATCGGTTGCTATTTCTTTATATAAATAAAACAAAAAGATAAGCTAACTTAACTAAAGCTTATAAAAAACCTAAACAAGTTCAGGTTTTATAATTAAAAAAAAACATGGTTTTTCCCGTTTATGATAAGATTACGTTATAATTTTTTCTTCTTCCGGTTCTTGATCAAAAGCAAAGATTTGCCAAGATTGGTTTTATAATAAACCTGCGACATATATAATATAGATATGTGCCACGTTACATTTATAAAACTCTCAAAGCAAATCAAAGTCATATCGCTTATTCAATACGTGTAACGCCGCAAGTCTTATTCAACAAGCTTTTTAGTACTCAAAGGGAACAACGAGTGCAAAGTTTGTAGTCGTATGTGAGGTCACGAACCGGCCAAATCTCGAGAATTTATGCAGGGAGTGCTTCTAACTTGTGATATCTGATCGAATGAAGAGCCGCGTTTTGTATTCGAAGCGCATGAATGAATGCCACATAATTATTTTTAAAAATTTTAATTAAGTTTTATTTATTTACTCATTATTCATATACCTCCTCCGTAGATTATTTCTCTCATATTTTTACCACGCTTGGCAGACTGGTTGGTGTACGGGATTGGTGTGGGTCGGTTAGGTCGCGGTGCTTAAACAAAGTATAACATTACATAATATGATTTATTATACATATAACATGACCAGGACGCGCAACCTCTTAAGGCAATCACTAACACTTGTGTTTTATAGAACTCTTATGTATAGATATAGGAGGTTGACTTAAATATAGTTACATAGGTAACGTAGGCATTGTAACAATGAATAGAATGTAAAATACATTTAGTTGACAACTTCCATCCAAATCTTCATACTTACATATCTCTTTGTTATACAACATAATACATGTTTGTGCTGAATGTTTCTTTCATATTAGATATTCCCCGAAACGGTTGGATTACATGGGGTTATTTTGCGCGTGGCCCTGATTCTATTACTAAAATAAAAGTAGATAGAGTTACTCCGTATAACATCAGCTATCTCCACGTGAAAGTTCCGTCAAAATCGGTCCAGCCATTTTGTAGATTAGCCGGAACAGACAGGCAGACAAAAATTTTAATTTTTTTTGTTTTTGACAGTCGTTTGGCAGGTGGCGGCGCTCACGGAGGGTTTTATACGGCCAGTGTGCCTATTATTCGATGTATTGGTTCAGTTGTTGTTTGTGCTTACGCTCTATGAAGTGGCCAAGCCCTCTTTTACTAGTTGTCCATTTATTTTGCTGTGGACAACGGTCCAGTTCCCAACTTAACCTCCTTCCTGGGGGGAGTGCTTACCTCACACGGCGTGTATGGAGCCACATTTTTTTTAAAACCTTAGTAAAGCAAATCACTTGTATTGAGTATTCTATATAAATTTTTTGAGCGATTCTCAAGCGAGAAGGAATTAATTAATAAGGAGTTGGCTGATGTGAACTTGATACACGTGGAATAGGAACGATTTAATGTTTTTAATCTTTTTGATCCCTTCCTTAGTGAAAGGGGTTCTTTAGCTTAAATAATTTTAAGATACTACCAACAGCTTTCGATTGTTCTAGTTAGTATTCATCCTTCCAAGCGACACCTAAAAGGTCTAAATTACTAAACAAACGCAACTTAAATAACAATCCTTACTAAAGCGACAACGCCATAAATATAACAAACGGCCTATATATAACTTAACCTTGAAAAAGATCAATAGCGGTTTGTATGGGTCTTTCTATACAGAGTGTGACCTATGGTGTTGTTAGGATTTCGGATGACTAACACAACTAGGAAAGCTAAGGAATTATTTGTCATTAACTCCATAGTAAATTGAATTTTAGAGTTTATGGAATCAAGATGTTCTAAAAATTGCAGTTTTGTCTGATGGTAAAATGGTTAAAGTATCGATACGATACTTTCACAATTTTAGCATTACCATTTTTGAAATCTTCATTTATTCATCATTTCATTTTCATTTTACTATTTTTGAAATTATAAAACATCCCAATTTATAATAGAGAAGGAAGCTAGGTACTACCACCTGCTTGAGACCCTGTAATTAATAAAATTAAAAAATAAACCCAAGCATACCACTGCCAGACTCACACATTACGATAAGGGGATCACATCATCATCAATAGCCAACTTCATGGAAAAGCCTGATGAATTCTTTTTCCAGAAGCGGCCCCGCAAAAAATGGACCTAGTCATGCCCCAGTTCGGACGGTTCTATATAAAACGAGATTGACTTCATTATAATGACTAGACGGCAACTGTTCAGTAATATCTGAGGGATTATGAGGGTGAAAACTGGTAGCAAGCACCAAATGAACCTTAAAGTTAAGTTGGAGTGAGAGAGTTATGACTATTAGAGACAAAGAGAAGCTGCAGTCTTCAGCAGATATGACATCATACGGGAAATTTAAAAGACAAATCTCCAAACACATGCGGCGCGACTTACGGAACTTCAATATAGCTCGTATTGAACCTCCCGAACAAGCTGATTTACACCTTATACATACTTTTCGGCAAATTGTAGATACATGTAACCAAAGAGTACATTCTGCCATTTTATCTCTCGCTTTTTTATTCTGCTGACATTTTGTTTGTCCTTCAGTCTCTTAAGTGGTGTTAAGCTAATTGTGGGTATGTCGAAGTGCTGAAATATTTAAACAGTAGGGCTACGATGGCTATTGATGTACAGAACTAGAATACGAAACCTGTCCTACTACAGAGTGGAGGATGACGTCGTGTTCGCGAAATTCTTCACCGCTATCTT
Source organism: Parnassius apollo (assembly GCA_907164705.1). Classification (NCBI taxonomy): domain Eukaryota; kingdom Metazoa; phylum Arthropoda; class Insecta; order Lepidoptera; family Papilionidae; genus Parnassius; species Parnassius apollo. Next base: position 36,635 of record CAJQZP010000019.1, read on the forward strand.
TGAAAACGTTTTCAAGCTACTGGACTGGAAAAGATATGGTATTTACATCAATGGCGAGTACATCACTCACCTTTGATTTGCTGACGATATAGCCCTTAGCCCTTTGGCGGAATCGATGGCCTAAGCAGTATGCCCATTGACATAAGTGTCCCACGAATATGTCTTAAGATGAATATGGACAAAACAAGGATCATGTGTAACGTCCAAGTCACACGTAGTTATTGGGTGCTCCAAATACAAAAATTGTTGACGAGTATGTTAACCTGGGACAAATACTCCAACTAGGTAAGTCCAACTTCGACCGAGAGGTCAATTGACATAAATACGTTAAATAACTCGGCTGGGCAGCTTTCGGGGAAATTACGACACATCTGCTGGTTGTTGTCACTTGCCTACCAAGCATGGAATTTATGGCAAATATGAGGTATTTATTTATTATTTATTTATATTTATATTTATATATGTGTAAGACCTATGACCTTTGTCAAAAAAGGTTTTATTGAATAAGAAATTAATCAGGTCACTGCTGAATTCAATTAAGGAATCGAACAAAAGGCTACCGTTGTTGAAAAACAAAAGGGGTTAGTATAAGAAGCGGCAATTAAATGTCATTTCAAAAAAGCTTTTATGTTTCTTTGTAATTTTACTACCGTATTGTGGAATTGCTAAATAATAAAAGGTCCGGTTTTGTTTGATACTAAAGCGGGCTTTACAAAAAATATTATAGTTAAACAAAAGAAAAAAAAAGAACTTTTTCAGCAAAAGATAACCTCCACTAATATATTATAATAGAAAATATAAAAGGTGAATATACTTTATAATAATTGTAGTAGTTAAGATCTATATAATATCTAGGTGTTAGGAATCCTATTCTGTCTAAAGGCCCGTCTGCTAGAGTGAGAGGTTGGTATCGTCTCACCTTTTTTTTACTTTTCTAAGCCAGCACTTAGCTACAATCCCACTTGATGGTAAGTGGTGATGTAGCTTAAGGTGGTAAAGCGCACTGACTTAACAAAAACATATTCACTCTTGCCTTGAAGACACCCACATTGTAATCGGATGGAAAGACAGATGCTGGCAGGTATTCTGTGAGATCGTAATCCTTCTCCGGTCGTGTCGACCGATTCGTGCTACGACTATAATATAGCTGAAGCGTGCGTGTACCACGTCTAAAATCTCTTTTTGCGGTATCCAGTAGGGTGCTCCCATTTACTTATTCCACTCCTTTGCTGTACGCATGACGAACGACGTAGCAAATCGTTTGGTTCGAATGTGTGGTAAGTCAACAACGAAAGGGTGGAGACTGGCCGAACGTCCGGTTGTCCGATAGTGGAAGGGAGTGGGAGGAGTTAAGTTATGCAATTCCTGCGCACACTCTCGAAATGCATCCTGTAGAAGACCGAAAGGCTGGCTACTTTACGCCGGTGTTCGAGGCTAGTAAGATTGGTTTCAACCAAATTCGGGTCACTAATAAGCCTCTTAGCACGCCTTTCCATTGAGTCCAAGGCCGCTAGGTGGCATTTCGCAGCACAAGCCCATATATGGCAGCAATACTCCATGCACGACCGGACTTGGGTTTTATATTAAGTCCCGCATCATCTGTCCCGGCGTGAAGTATCGCCGCACCTTTGCAGGGACTCCTAGCCTCCTTGCAGCCGCTTTGGCTTTGGACTCAATGAATCGTCCGAAGTTCAGATTTGAAGAAATCTCAACCCCCAGCAACTGGAGGTGGTCGGTGTATTCCAGTGATACATTTCGGAAAGAAGGAGCCAATGTGAGCTGGCTCCTTTTTGCAGTGAAGAGACACGCTTGTGTTTTGGAGGCGTTGAATTTCACAATATTAGTATCGCCTCATTTAATCGGTCATGTCGGACTGAATTTGATCCCGACTGGCCCGAGGACCTGGTTAGTATCTCTCCACAACAGTGCTGTCGTCAGCGTACCCATAGATATTGAGCCTAAGCAAATCATTTATATGTAGCGGGAAAAGTTTCGGAGAGGACGGACCCCTGAGGAACACCGGTGTTAGGCATCACTGGATCGAATGAGCAGCCATCGACGACGACCCGGAGAGACCGTTCACTCAGTTAGTCCTTTACCCAGTTAATCAAATCAGGGGATAATCCGTACGCTGGAAGCTTAGCCAGAAGGCTAGGGTACTATATTCTGTCAAAGGCCTATTTCTGCAGCGAAGCAACAATGCTTGCACTGCTGGTTTGAAGCTTGAAGCTTGGCTGCCGGACTGAAGGGTATGTAGAGGCAGTACAATTACATGCTGTGAGGCATTCAATCTTTCACCATTCTTTGTTTGAAGTAGACTGCAGGTACCCATGGACTGCAGTAGCCACTTTTTCATCAGGTGGACTGTACCTAAGTTCGTTTGTCACTTAAGTTTTATAAAAGAAGTGGAACAGAAACAGAATAAATTATTACAAGACTACACATAGACTATATAACTAGCTCTTGTCTGCGGCCCCCGTGTGGAGTTCGGAGAATGTTTGTCGCATTCTTACGTTTATTACAAGACTGCACATATATTATATAACTAACTCTTCCCTGCGGCCCCCGTGTGGAGTTCGGAGGAGGTATGTCGCATTCTTACGTTTATTACAAGACTGCACATAGATTATATAACTAGCTCTTGCCTGCGGCACCCGTGTGGAGTTCGGAGGAGGTTTGTCGCATTCTTACGTTTATTACAAGACTGCACATAGATTATATAACTAGCTCTTGCCTGCGGCCCCGTGTGGAGTTCGGAGGAGGTTTGTCGCATCCTTACGTTTATTACAAGACTGCACATAGATTATATAACTAGCTCTTCCCTGCGGCCCCCGTGTGGAGTTCGGAGGAGGTTTGTCGCATTCTTACGTTTATTACAAGACTGCACATAGATTATATTACTAGCTCTTGCCTGCGGCCCCGTGTGGAGTTCGGAGGAGGTTTGTCGCATTCTTACGTTTATTACACATGGATCATTCATGAATAGAAATTATTTAAAACTATCTACACGCATTTTGTATATAACCCAAAACTTTTCTAACATGAAGTTTGATTCAAAATTACAGAGAACAAACAATTCATAAAGTTATAAACTCTGAAATTACCCTATAATTTCGAAACTGAATCCGACAATTTAACTAAAACTCGTCACTCAAACGATTACTTTGTCGTCAATAAAAATATACATACCTATTCCTATATCGTAATTATTAATTTATTTAAACTTACAAGTATCATGTCAGGAATAACCTAATGCGACAGTGTAGTTCTTTCCATGCATAACAAAAATCTGGTCATGGTCTGTAGTAAATTGTAAACAATCCTACCCTAGTGAGTTCAATCGAGGTGCAACGGAATAGGTCAATGTCTTCAGCCATTCTTAAAAATACGTTACGGTCACGTTAAAGGTGCTTTGTCTAGTATTAGTGCGGGCGCGCGGCACGTACGCGTCTGGAATACACAACGCAATCCGCCTTAATATGTTAATGTTATATATTTTTCCTCTAAGCATTTAAAAATTCTTTTATAAGGCTAATTCGAGGTCTCGTCTTACCCTCTACTCTTTGTAGCCAACCATATCACAGAATAAATAATAGTACTAAGCATACCCACAATAAATAAAGTTAGGCACATTAATGGGTACATATGGTAGGCCCACATAAATAGCACATAAATAAGTGTCTAATGAGTATCGTAAGATTTCACTATTGACTAGACCATATAGAAGAACAGTGTTTGGCTCCAATTCCACAATTGCTAGATTGAGTAAACTTGTTAACAAATTTAGAGATAAAATTGATATATTTTTTCGACCCTCCTAACAAGCTCCGTCGCAACTTAAGAGACCACCTTTTGTAACATTCTATAAAATATGTTCTTTCCTTTTCGCTTCTATATATTTTTATTTGTACGTAGTTATAATTTCCTTTAATTTTTAATTCTTTCTTTAACCCAGTAATAGAGGTACACAGTGCTGAGAAAGTTATTTGCATGTTGTATCCGCCTGTAATTATTTGTACATTTTAGTTCTTATCGCTTCATTGTATTTAAATAGCATGTAAGGAATGATACAAATGTTGGTGGAGCAATAAAAAAAAATTATTTTGCGCACGTTTTGGTATTGTACTATACCTATTTTCATGCGAACATATTTCGGCGTTACACTCCAGATTACTTCTTACCAGTGTAATTATACAGGGTAATGATTACATTAATATTAGTGAAGCCGTGAACTGTGCGAAGAATGAAGCCCAAGTTTCTAAGCTTTTTTGCAGCAATAGAGAATGTGTTCCCTAAATGATAATTCACTATTTAGCCGAACGCCTACATCTTTAACTTCTTTAACTCTTATCATTGGCGAACCATCCACTTCATAGTTATATCATTGACTTATATATTACTAGCGTAAGAACCGGGCCGACCGAACAACTAAAACGGACCAGTGCGTTGGCCCTAAAATTACAGTTTAGGGCCAACGCGAATCGGTCGACAGTGGTGCGCGCGCAGGACAGATTTGATTTTTTGACAGATTGCCTGTCACAAATATGTCTAGTTGCGTGGTAAAAGAATGCAAAATTACGATACAATGATTTGAAAGAAACATGGTATATCGTATCAAAGGTAAATGACCTTATATTATTTTTTTACAATTAAATAATTATATAAACGCATTTTTAAAGTTAAGTTACGTTAACAAGATTAGGCCAGGGTTGGATTCAGACCTTTAAAAATATTGTACATGGAAAATAAAATTATACTATGATTAAAACTACTTTTACGGATTTTATCGCGTTTATTTTTACTTTTTATTTACTTTTATTTTTAATTCCCGACGTTTCGGGCGATTTCCAGCACCCATGGTCACGGGGGACTGAGATGACTGACGTCCCGATGTCATTGTTAAACCCGGAGTACCTTCAGCTTTTTTAATTATTGTTTATGGTCCGATCTATGCAAAATGAACTAACTATGTCCTGAGGTCTTGCAGTGGTATGCTTGGGTTTAGTTTTAATTTTATTGATTATAGGATCCCAAGCAGGTGGTAGTACCCAGCCTCCTTCTCTATTGAAATTAGGATGTTTTTTTAATTTCAATAGCCTCACGTATCATCCTTGGTAGGAATCGGTGTTCTTTCGCGAGGATTTGTGGTCTATCAAATCTGATGTAATGGTTGGGTCCGTCTAGGATATGATCACAAACTGCAGACTTCCCGGAACGTTGATGCTTCACATCAGCTATATGTTCTTTTACGCGGGTCCTAATTGATCTTTTTGTTTGTCCTATATAAGAGAGACCACATTCACAATCAAGCTTGTACACTCCTGCATCTTGTAGAGGAATATGACACTTGACGGATGGTAGGAACTGACTAATCTTCTTCGGCGGCTTGTAAAATGTTCTAATAGAAGCTCGCTTCAAGATATTGCCAATCTTGTCTGTGACACCTCTGACATAAGGTAGTAGAGCAGGCACACGCTCGACTGTGGCCAGCTTCACTCGGTCACTGTGACGTAGGCGCGGGACCCGAAGCTTGTTGTCGTGCAGAACTTGCTTGACGTGCTGCAGCTCGGTGGCCAGGTGTTTGCTGTCACAGATCCCTCGTGCTCTCTGTAACAAAGATTTGCCCACGGTAGCTAACTGTGAAGGATGGTGGTGAGATTCACCGTTTAAATATCGGTTTGTATGGGTCCTTTTCCTATACACAGTGTGACCAATGGTGTTATTAGGATTTCGGATGACTAACACATCTAGGAAAGGTAAGGAATTATTTGCCTCTAACTCCATAGTAAATTGAATTTTAGAGTTTATGGAATTAAGATGTTCTAAAAATGCAGTTACTTTGTCTGATGGTAAAATTGTGAAAGTATCGTCTACGTACCGCTTGTAGATCCTTGGTGTAACAGGTGCAGTAAGGAGGGCTTTCTCCTCAAAGTCTTCCATGAATATATCGGCGACAATGTGAGATACAGGTGAGCCTATCGCAACACCATCTACTTGCTTGTAAAACTCTTCCTTCCACAATAGATAGCCAGATGTAAGGCAATGTCTTAGTAATACTGCATATTCTGCTGGCATGTTATTTTCCTCTAGTTTCCTAGTTATAATTGAGATGCAGTCTTCAACAGGTAGGCATGTAAATAGAGACTGAACATCAAAACTGACCATGGTTTCATTGTCAGTAAGATGTAGGTCTTTTATCTCACTGACAAAATGGTATGAATCCTTAGTGTGTGCTCTTGTGTGTCCTCTGAGTGGTGATAAAATTTTAGCTAAGTATTGAGCCAATCTGTAAGTTGGCGAATCAATCTGACTCACTATTAGACGTATTGGAGCATTCGGTTTGTGTATCTTTGGTAACCCATACAACTTCGGTGGTTTGGCACATGAAGGTATTATCGAATTAACGTCCAGATTCAATTTTTCGGAGCATCATCTCAGTCCCCCGTGACCATGGGTGCTGGAAAGCCCTCGAAACGTCGGGAATTAAAAATAAAAGTAAATAAAAAGTAAAAATAAACGCGATAAAATCCGTAAAAGTAGTTTTAATCATGTATAGTGTTCGCGTAAATATAAGAAATCATTAAATTATACTATTTTAAAAAAATATATCATTTTTGACGTGTCATGTTTCTTTTTCATCGATTGACCAGAAAGGGAGATAATACTAATTTTATTAAAAAAACGTGGTAATCATGTAAAATACAGAAATTCTCGATATCGTAGGGTTAATATTAAAATGTAAAAGGACCCAATAATAATACAAGTCGACCTTAAGGTAAAATTATGGTATTTTCGCTTAGTATTATTACGATACTGTCTACTACAAACTATGAAATAGTGGTACAATCGGGATAATTATACTATGAAATCCGATCCTGGTTACGTGGTGTTTTGATATGACGTTTGTATTATGACAGATGCGCTACTTTTTCTTGTATGAAAAAGTTATGAGTAAAATATTTAGATGGACCTATCTATCCTTCCTTTTGAAATCATTGAGTTACTAGGCTGCACTAAAAGTATCTGGAATGGAATATTTCCACTGTTACAGTCATAATTAAATCTTTTTAATTGAAAACTCCTTAGTTTTAAAAATCGAATACCATTTATTTATTTAAAAAAAGATTCTCGGTCTTGTCTCAAGGTTTTGTCAAACTTGTTTAGTCATTGAGAAAATGGAGTTGACTCGAGAAAATTCAAGAGCGATGATTTATTATGACTTTCGAAGTGGTTTAACACAAAAACAGTGTGTTGACCGGATGATTTCTGCATTTGGTGATGAAACCCCATCCAAATCCACAATTTATCGCTGGTTTGCTGAATTTCGACATGGACGTGTCAAGCTCAGTGATGATCCCCGTCCAGGTCGTCCAAAAACTGCAGTCACCCAAGAAAACGTTGATGCTGTGCGTAAGCTGATTGAGGAAGATCCACATGTGGCATACCGCGAAATTCAGGCAACTTTAGACATTGTCATGAGTCAAATACAAATAATCTTGCATGAACAAATAGGCGTGCGCTTTCTAGTGAATGAAATGGTTGCACACTTGGAGGTGTCAAAATGTAAACAGCTATTCTTGCTTCATGCTACCAAGTATTGTTAATGCTTTTTTATATTATGCAGTGTTAAATTTTTTTTAATACTTGCGGAATAGTTTACTAAGATATTTATACCTACACGCATACATTCCAATAAATAAGTAATAATCCTTCTGCGGTAATTGCAAAAACCTATTGGTTTTAATTTTTTACCAAATGAAAATTCCATAAACTTTTTTAGAAGCTACAAAGACCGCTTTCGCTATGCACAATATATATATTTCATCAAAAATAAGGTATAAAGATTATATTATCTCTTATGCTTTTGGTAAAATATTTCTAGCAACATAGTGCCTATTTTAAAGTCCCTATTCTCAGCTTAAAGGTGTAGATAACCAACGGAATGCGAAACTAAAAACTGGTGAGTGGAATCCGCTCTTCGACTTGTTAATAACTATTCCTAACACAATTACATTATTGTACTTTTTATAGGATAAGAATGACAAAAGAGCACACAGTCCACCTGACAGTAAGTGGATGCTGTGGCCCATAGACATGTACATTTATCCTCGATTAAGAATTAAAATGCAGATGCGTTGTCACCAGTGAGGACTAAGATGGAATGCCTCGATTCCAATAAAACGGATCTTCAGTTTTTTACACCCACCATACGAAACACAGCAGCATAAGCTGCTATTCTACGCTGGAAGTCTGTGAGAGCGTGGTCCTTCCCCGGTCGAGCCGACCCATTCATGTTACAACCATAATATAGCTGTAGCGTGGGTCTACCACGTATATTATACTTTATTAGTAGTATAAACCGCATGGTAGTCAAATTATTAAAATAAACAGCATTTTTTTATTTTCAAATTGACAGTAAGCGGCCGACCAATAAAACAATTACATTTATAATATTATACCAAGATACCTTTATTATTACTGATAATATATACATATAAACTACAGACTCCAAGATAAAAATCTTTAATTATTTTAAGCATCTTTTTTACTTAACCCTTAACTTGGCAAACTTTATGATGTCATTATTTTTATATTTCTGTCATATATTTGGGTTGATAGGTGCTAAATAGACAACAAAAAATAAATAAAAAAATCTGCCAAATTTAGTTTTGTTTTTATACCATGTATCTTATAATGCACACTACCAAGTAACCAGAAATTCATCTTTGAAAATCCATGTGCACTATAGGATACATTGCTGGGTAGGTAGTAAATAAATAAATAAATAAATAAATAAATATATATATATATATATATATATATATATATATATATATATATTTATATTTATATTTATATTTATAGAATAATTTATGTATTTACTGTTCTAAACATATAATATCTTTATGAACATATTTAAAATCACAGTCTTCAACTTATAGTAGGAACAGAACTTCAACTACTTTATTATAATTATTTTTTGACCACCACAGTCACACAGTTATCACATACCTAGAGATAATTAAAAAATAAAAATAATAAAGCGATATAATATGACAACAATATTACATAATTCAAATTACAAAAAGACAGATCAAAATAAAAAATGTAAGTAACTACAACTATTTGCTTAGTCTAAAACTTTACTTACTTTTCTTTCATTTGAAGTAATTTGCGAAAAAGCTCTGCGGCCTCGATTTTCCAAAATTTTATCAGGAGGAAGCTTTTTGTCTCCTCCATGCAAACGATTTGGTCTCACTGTTCCCAAGGAGAATATCCCGTACTCATTTCTCAGGTGATAAGCTAATTAAAAAATAAGTGTCTTCTCCCCCATAAAGTCATACACCATTCCAGATATTCCTGCTCTAACGAATATTTTAAATCCCCATTTTCGAGGCTTATTTTTGATGTACTGTTTGCCCGCTGGGTACCCGCTCTCGTACCTTTATACGGCACCATCATTTCGTTCACACTGAACCAGTCTTCCTCTTCAATATTTATGAAATTTTGGCGAATTTTTTCTAAAACAGGTCTTATTTTGTAATAACGATCCCCATCGTCACCTAAAGCCTCCACAAAATGCAAATATCGTCGGATCAGTTGAAATCTTCTCAGTGTTATGATGTCTGCTATTTTTTGTATCTGAGAGCTTTAGACCAATAATCCGTACAAGCTAGCAAACGTACACGACACCCACGACCATATTAATAGCAATAAAATCATTTACTTCATCCAAAGTCAAATTCAAGGGCGTGCATTTTATTTGCATAAGATATAAATTACTTTCTCGAACTATCAATTCAAATATATCCTCTGAAAAAATAGTTTGTCATATTCTAACGATGATTTTGTTTCAGAAGGTTCGGTGAATATTTTATCACTGATTCCAGCAGTGTACTTAAATCTTGCAATTATTCGCATAACTTCAAGATTTTTTAACCACAGTGTTTTTGACTAGGTAATCTATTTTTCTGGATCAAGTAACATTTGATGGTAATAGAAAGAATAATATATATGTAGAGCTATTAGCTATTGAAGAGATCGGTTAAGGTGTCGCTGGGAATATTACATTGTTTGGAGAAGTAACAACACTGGACGTATACAAATTACTCAACAAACTCGTCTCAACAACCGTCGCATTTTCGGCAGATACTAATATCTCCCAGTAGTCGTCTTTATTTTGTAAGTTTCGTACAGGCCTAAAAAAGTAAACAAACCATTATATACATTAGACACAATAAATACGATTTCAATAACGTTTCATACTTGGTAATTTATCTGAAAATGCTCACAGTAAAATGTACTCTCTAGTGCTGTAAGTTTGGCAATGTGTCCTATAGTGCACACTTCAAAAGTCAGGTCATCTTGGCGATGTGCATTTGTAGATACATGAACATTGACAGTAATATTTTAGATAGAAAATATTACTTTTCGATTAAAATCTTTTACTTTACCAACACAATATACATTCAATTACATAATTATCACATATATCTGTCGTAACAACAATATTTTAAGGATTTTAATCGATTCTTACTATATAACTCGAAGACGCACGCGCATGCTTCACCATTTTGCGATCTACTTAATTCAAATGTATGCCAGACGTAATAAATAATATTTTTACTGCCGAATAGAAGGATTTCATAAACTAAATAAAATATAATTTTAGCCTAACTCTGCTAAAATATTTCAAAATTATTTTTTTAAATATGTGCATTATTAGATACGTTATCAAGTTAAGGGTTAAAGATAATAGTTGCTGGGTTGAAAAAAAATTCAGAATCCAGATGAAAAATCTTTGAAACCACATAAATGTATTCGTTATATAAACAAAATCAAACCATTTTTAAAACCAGTGATGGTTAATTAATAGGTAATTATAGTAGTAATATATAAAGTCCTATGTTCATCATAATATCCACCTTTTCATCGTTACTGCTTATCGACAGTTGTTACAGCGCAGCGGCGGCTGTATGCAACTTATCAATGTAGTTGCGTCAACTCATTACGCTGTCGTGACACAGTATTTATATATGTATGTATGAATTTGTAAATGCATTACTTAAATTGTTATGAGTGATTTTCTTAGTGACAGACGATTATTATTTTTGTGTGGGAGTGTGCGTGGCGCGTATGTATATATATATATATATATATATATATATATATATATATATATATATATATATATATATATATAATCGAAATCGAAAAAATGATATACCTATTATATTTACACGTTTTAAGCTTATAGTCTTTACTAAATTTATTTTAAGATTTCTTTGAATTTGCGTCTAGTTTCATTTTTCACTATAAATTTTTCATAAAAAGTTGCAATACATTACGGAGCGTCGAGCAACATAGTAAACGCACTCACGTTTCCACGTAAATTTGACACTTTATGGACTTAAACCGCTTTTAACGGAATCATTTCCACGAAAATAGAACGGCAATATCCTATACGTTATCTAAGGCTCTAAAGGAAAACATGTTCACGTTCTGTTCATATAGTTACGGTTTCTCATCAAATTAATTAAGTAAAGATTAATTTAAGTCAACTATTTCTGAAATGATTGTTATCCAATCAAGTGGAAGCTATTCTTAGACTTTTCTGGTCCTTCGTTTCTCCTAATATTACAACATACGCGCTGTTGGATGTGTTCGCTTTGTAATATACCGTGTAAGAATATCCACTACTGAATAAAACTATTATTTACGGATTTATCGCGTTTATTTCAACTTTAATTTATTTTTATTATCCCGACGTTTCGGGTGCTTTACAGCACCCGTGGTCACGGGGGGGACTGAGATGTTTGACGTCCCAATGTCATAATTAGTCCGGCTACCTTCAGTTTTTGAATATTAATTTTTGATCCGATTTACGCAAAATGAGCTTATAGTATCATGAAGTCTTACAGTGGTATGCTTGGGTTTGGGTTTAATTTTGTAAATTATAGGATCCCAAGCAGCTGGCAGCACCCATCCATCTTCTCTATTGAAATTTTGATGTTTTTTAATTTCAATAGCCTCGCGTATCATCCTTGGTAGGAATCGGTATTTTTTTGCGAGGATTTGTGGTTTATCAAATTTAATGTAATGGCAGGGACGATTTTGAACATGTTCGCAGACTGCAGACATCCCGGAGCGTCGGTGCTTCACGTCAGCTATATGTGTGTATATAAACCCGCGTGAAGGAACATATAGCTGACGTGAAGCACCGACGAAATAAATTAAAGTTGAATTAAACGCGATAAAATCCGTAAATAATAGTTTTATTCAATGTGTAGTGTTCACGTAAATTTAAGAAATCATAATATCCACTACTCCATATCATCCCGTGGGTGTCGTAAGAGGCGATAGAGAGAAACAAATCAGAAGCTGGGCAGCAGCGTCTTCCTAATAACGAAGGGTGTCGTAAGAGGCGATAGAGAGAAACAAATCAGAAGCTGGGCAGCAGCGTATTCCTGATAACGAAGGGTGTCGTAAGAGGCGATAGAGAGAAACAAATCAGAAGCTGGGCAGCAGCGTATTCCTAATAACGAAGGGTGTCGTAAGAGGCGATAGAGAGAAACAAATCAGAAGCTGGGCAGCAGCGTCTTCCTAATAACGAAGGGTGTCGTAAGAGGCGATAGAGAGAAACAAATAAGAAGCTGGGCAGCAGCGTCTTCCTAATAACGATGGGTGTCGTAAGAGGCGATAGAGAGAAACAAATCAGAAGCTGGGCAGCAGCGTCTTCCTAATAACGAAGGGTGTCGTAAGAGGCGATAGAGAGAAACAAATCAGAAGCTGGGCAGCAGCGTATTCCTGATAACGAAGGGTGTCGTAAGAGGCGATAGAGAGAAACAAATCAGAAGATGGGCAGCAGCGTCTTCCTAATAACGAAGGGTGTCGTAAGAGGCGATAGAGAGAAACAAATCAGAAGCTGGGCAGCAGCGTCTTCCTAATAACGAAGGGTGTCGTAAGAGGCGATAGAGAGAAACAAATCAGAAGCTGGGCAGCAGCGTCTTGCTGATAACGAAGGGTGTCGTAAGAGGCGATAGAGAGAAACAAATCAGAAGATGGGCAGCAGCGTCTTCCTAATAACGAAGGGTGTCGTAAGAGGCGATAGAGAGAAACAAATCAGAAGCTGGGCAGCAGCGTCTTCCTAATAACGAAGGGTGTCGTAAGAGGCGATAGAGAGAAACAAATCAGGAGATGGGCAGCAGCGTCTTCCTAATAACGAAGGGTGTCGTAAGAGACGACAGAGAGAAACAAATCAGAAGATGGGCAGCAGCGTATTCCTAATAACGAAGGGTGTCGTAAGAGACGATAGAGAGAAACAAATCAGAAGCTGGGCAGCAGCGTCTTCCTAATAACGAAGGGTGTCGTAAGAGGCGATAGAGAGAAACAAATCAGAAGATGGGCAGCAGCGTCTTCCTAATAACGAAGGGTGTCGTAAGAGACGATAGAGAGAAACAAATCAGAAGATGGGCAGCAGCGTCTTCCTAATAACGAAGGGTGTCGTAAGAGGCGATAGAGAAAAACAAATCAGAAGATGGGCAGCAGCGTATTCCTAATAACGAAGGGTGTCGTAAGAGACGATAGAGAGAAACAAATCAGAAGATGGGCAGCAGCGTCTTCCTAATAACGAAGGGTGTCGTAAGAGGCGATAGAGAGAAACAAATCAGAAGATGGGCAGCAGCGTATTCCTAATAACGAAGGGTGTCGTAAGAGACGATAGAGAGAAACAAATCAGAAGATGGGGCAGCAGCGTCTTCCTAATAACGAAGGGTGTCGTAAGAGACGATAGAGAGAAACAAATCAGAAGATGGGCAGCAGCGTCTTCCTAATAACGAAGGGTGTCGTAAGAGACGATAGAGAGAAACAAATCAGGAGATTGGCAGCAGCGGCTTCCTAATAACGAAGGGTGTCGTAAGAGGCGATAGAGAGAAACAAATCAAAAGCTGGGCAGCAGCGTCTTCCTAATAACGAAGGGTGTCGTAAGAGGCGATAGAGAGAAACAAATCAGAAGCTGGGCAGCAGCGTCTTCCTGATAACGAAGGGTGTCGTAAGAGGCGATAGAGAGAAACAAATCAGGAGATGGGCAGCAGCAGCTTCCTAATAACGAAGGGTGTCGCAAGAGGCGATAGAGAGAAACAAATCAGAAGATGGGCAGCAGCGTCTTCCTGATAACGAAGGGTGTCGTAAGAGACGATAGAGGGAAACAAATCAGAAGCTGGGCAGCAGCGTCTTCCTAATAACGAAGGGTGTCGTAAGAGGCGATAGAGAGAAACAAATCAGAAGCTGGGCAGCAGCGTCTTCCTAATAACGAAGGGTGTCGTAAGAGGCGATAGAGAGAAACAAATCAGAAGATGGGCAGCAGCGTATTCCTGATAACGAAGGGTGTCGTAAGAGGCGATAGAGAGAAACAAATCAGAAGCTGGGCAGCAGCGTCTTCCTGATAACGAAGGGTGTCGTAAGAGGCGATAGAGAGAAACAAATCAGAAGATGGGCAGCAGCGTCTTCCTAATAACGAAGGGTGTCGTAAGAGGCGATAGAGAGAAACAAATCAGAAGCTGGGGAGCAGCGTCTTCCTAATAACGAAGGGTGTCGTAAGAGGCGATAGAGAGAAACAAATCAGAAGATGGGCAGCAGCGTCTTCCTAATAACGAAGGGTGTCGTAAGAGGCGATAGAGGGAAACAAATCAGAAGCTGGGCAGCAGCGTCTTCCTAATAACGAAGGGTGTCGTAAGAGACGATAGAGAGAAACAAATCAGAAGCTGGGCAGCAGCATCTTCCTAATAACGAAGGGTGTCGTAAGAGGCGATAGAGAGAAACAAATCAGAAGATGGGCAGCAGCGTCTTCCTGATAACGAAGGGTGTCGTAAGAGGCGATAGAGGGAAACAAATCAGAAGCTGGGCAGCAGCGTCTTCCTAATAACGAAGGGTGTCGTAAGAGGCGATAGAGAGAAACAAATCAGAAGCTGGGCAGCAGCGTCTTCCTAATAACGAAGGGTGTCGTAAGAGGCGACAGAGAGAAACAAATCAGGAGATGGGCAGCAGCGTCTTCCTAATAACGAAGGGTGTCGTAAGAGGCGACAGAGGGAAACAAACCAGGAGATGGGCAGCAGCATCTTCCTAATAACGAAGGGTGTCGTAAGAGGCGATAGAGAGAAACAAATCAGAAGCTGGGCAGCAGCGTCTTCCTAATAACGAAGGGTGTCGTAAGAGGCGATAGAGAGAAACAAATCAGAAGCTGGGGAGCAGCGTCTTCCTAATAACGAAGGGTGTCGTAAGAGACGACAGAGGTAAACAAATCAGAAGCTGGGCAGCAGCGTCTTCCTAATAACGAAGGGTGTCGTAAGAGGCGATAGAGAGAAACAAATCAGAAGGTGGGCAGCAGCGTCTTCCTAATAACGAAGGGTGTCGTAAGAGGCGATAGAGAAAAACAAATCAGAAGGTGGGCAGCAGCGTCTTCCTAATAACGAAGGGTGTCGTAAGAGGCGATAGAGAGAAACAAATCAGAAGCTGGGCAGCAGCGTCTTCCTAATAACGAAGGGTGTCGTAAGAGGCGATAGAGAGAAACAAATCAGAAGATGGGCAGCAGCGTCTTCCTAATAACAAAGGGTGTCGTAAGAGGCGATAGAGGGAAACAAATCAGAAGATGGGCAGCAGCATCTTCCTAATAACGAAGGGTGTCGTAAGAGGCGATAGAGAGAAACAAATCAGAAGCTGGGCAGCAGCGTCTTCCTAATAACGAAGGGTGTCGTAAGAGGCGATAGAGAGAAACAAACCAGGAGATGGGCAGCAGCGTCTTCCTAATAACGAAGGGTGTCGTAAGAGGCGACAGAGGGAAACAAACCAGGAGATGGGCAGCAGCATCTTCCTAATAACGAAGGGTGTCGTAAGAGACGATAGAGAGAAACAAATCAGAAGCTGGGCAGCAGCGTCTTCCTAATAACGAAGGGTGTCGTAAGAGGCGATAGAGAGAAACAAATCAGAAGATGGAGGGCAGCAGCGTTTCTTGATAACGAAGGGTGTCGTAAGAGGCGATAGAGGGAAACAAATCAGAAGCTGGGCAGCAGCATCTTCCTAATAACGAAGGGTGTCGTAAGAGGCGATAGAGAGAAACAAATCAGAAGATGGGCAGCAGCGTCTTCCTAATAACGAAGGGTGTGGTAAGAGGCGATAGAGAGAAACAAATCAGAAGATGGGCAGCAGCGTCTTCCTAATAACGAAGGGTGTCG
This sequence comes from Parnassius apollo, assembly GCA_907164705.1. NCBI lineage: Eukaryota > Metazoa > Arthropoda > Insecta > Lepidoptera > Papilionidae > Parnassius > Parnassius apollo. The sequence continues at coordinate 52,864 of CAJQZP010000019.1, forward strand.
TAAGAGGCGATAGAGAGAAACAAATAAGAAGATGGGCAGCAGCGTCTTCCTAATAACGAAGGGTGTGGTAAGAGGCGATAGAGAGAAACAAATCAGAAGATGGGCAGCAGCGTCTTCCTAATAACAAAGGGTGTCGTAAGAGGTGATAGAGGGAAACAAATCAGAAGCTGGGCAGCAGCGTCTTCCTAATAACGAAGGGTGTCGTAAGAGGCGATAGAGAGAAACAAATCAGAAGATGGGCAGCAGCGTATTCCTAATAACGAAGGGTGTCGTAAGAGGCGATAGAGGGAAACAAATCAGAAGCTGGGCAGCAGCATCTTCCTAATAACGAAGGGTGTCGTAAGAGACGATAGAGAGAAACAAATCAGAAGCTGGGCAGCAGCGTCTTCCTAATAACGAAGGGTGTCGTAAGAGGCGATAGAGAGAAACAAATCAGAAGATGGGCAGCAGCGTCTTCCTAATAACGAAGGGTGTCGTAAGAGACGATAGAGAAAACAAATCAGAAGATGGGCAGCAGCGTCGTCCTAATAACGAAGGGTGTCGTAAGAGACGATAGAGAGAAACAAATCAGAAGATGGGCAGCAGCGTCTTCCTAATAACGAAGGGTGTCGTAAGAGACGATAGAGAGAAACAAATCAGAAGATGGGCAGCAGCGTCTTCCTAATAACAAAGGGTGTCGTAAGAGGCGATAGAGGGAAACAAATCAGAAGCTGGGCAGCAGCATCTTCCTAATAACGAAGGGTGTCGTAAGAGGCGATAGAGAGAAACAAATCAGAAGCTGGGCAGCAGCATCTTCCTAATAACGAAGGGTGTCGTAAGAGACGATAGAGAGAAACAAATCAGAAGATGGGCAGCAGCGTCTTCCTGATAACGAAGGGTGTCGTAAGAGGCGATAGAGGGAAACAAATCAGAAGCTGGGCAGCAGCGTCTTCCTAATAACGAAGGGTGTCGTAAGAGGCGATAGAGAGAAACAAATCAGAAGCTGGGCAGCAGCATCTTCCTAATAACGAAGGGTGTCGTAAGAGGCGATAGAGAGAAACAAATCAGAAGATGGGCAGCAGCGTCTTCCTGATAACGAAGGGTGTCGTAAGAGGCGACAGAGGGAAACAAACCAGAAGCTGGGCAGCAGCATCTTTCCTAATAACGAAGGGTGTCGTAAGAGACGATAGAGAGAAACAAATCAGAAGCTGGGCAGCAGCGTCTTCCTGATAACGAAGGGTGTCGTAAGAGGCGATAGAGAGAAACAAATCAGAAGCTGGGGAGCAGCGTCTTCCTAATAACGAAGGGTATCGTAAGAGACGATAGAGAGAAACAAATCAGAAGCTGGGCAGCAGCGTCTTCCTAATAACGAAGGGTGTCGTAAGAGGCGATAGAGAGAAACAAATCAGAAGATGGGCAGCAGCGTCTTTCCTAATAACGAAGGGTGTCGTAAGAGGCGATAGAGAGAAACAAATAAGAAGCTGGGCAGCAGCGTCTTCCTAATAACGAAGGGTGTCGTAAGAGGCGATAGAGAAAAACAAATCAGAAGATGGGCAGCAGCGTCTTCCTAATAACAAAGGGTGTCGTAAGAGACGATAGAGAGAAACAAATCAGAAGCTGGGCAGCAGCATCTTCCTAATAACGAAGGGTGTCGTAAGAGACGATAGAGAGAAACAAATCAGAAGATGGGCAGCAGCGTCTTCCTGATAACGAAGGGTGTCGTAAGAGACGATAGAGAGAAACAAATCAGAAGATGGGCAGCAGCGTCTTCCTGATAACGAAGGGTTTCGTAAGAGGCGATAGAGAGAAACAAATCAGAAGATGGGCAGCAGCGTCTTCCTGATAACGAAGGGTGTCGTAAGAGACGATAGAGAGAAACAAATCAGAAGCTGGGCAGCAGCGTCTTCCTAATAACGAAGGGTGTCGTAAGAGGCGATAGAGAGAAACAAATCAGAAGATGGGCAGCAGCGTCTTCCTGATAACGAAGGGTGTCGTAAGAGGCGATAGAGGGAAACAAATCAGAAGATGGGCAGCAGCGTCTTCCTAATAACGAAGGGTGTCGTAAGAGGCGATAGAGAGAAACAAATCAGAAGCTGGGCAGCAGCGTCTTCCTAATAACGAAGGGTGTCGTAAGAGACGATAGAGAGAAACAAATCAGAAGCTGGGCAGCAGCGTCTTCCTAATAACGAAGGGTGTCGTAAGAGGCGATAGAGGGAAACAAATCAGAAGCTGGGCAGCAGCGTCTTCCTAATAACGAAGGGTGTCGTAAGAGGCGATAGAGAGAAACAAATCAGAAGATGGGCAGCAGCGTCTTCCTGATAACGAAGGGTGTCGTAAGAGGCGATAGAGAGAAACAAATCAGAAGCTGGGGAGCAGCATCTTCCTAATAACGAAGGGTATCGTAAGAGGCGATAGAGAGAAACAAATCAGAAGCTGGGCAGCAGCGTCTTCCTAATAACGAAGGGTGTCGTAAGAGACGATAGAGAGAAACAAATCAGAAGATGGGCAGCAGCGTCTTCCTAATAACGAAGGGTGTCGTAAGAGACGATAGAGAGAAACAAATCAGAAGCTGGGCAGCAGCGTCTTCCTAATAACGAAGGGTGTGGTAAGAGACGATAGAGAAAAACAAATCAGAAGCTGGGCAGCAGCGTCTTCCTAATAACAAAGGGTGTCGTAAGAGGCGATAGAGAGAAACAAATCAGAAGCTGGGCAGCAGCATCTTCCTAATAACGAAGGGTGTCGTAAGAGGCGATAGAGAGAAACAAATCAGAAGATGGGCAGCAGCGTCTTCCTAATAACGAAGGGTGTCGTAAGAGGCGATAGAGAGAAACAAATCAGAAGCTGGGCAGCAGCATCTTCCTAATAACGAAGGGTGTCGTAAGAGACGATAGAGAGAAACAAATCAGAAGATGGGCAGCAGCGTCTTCCTAATAACGAAGGGTTTCGTAAGAGACGATAGAGAGAAACAAATCAGAAGATGGGCAGCAGCGTCTTCCTGATAACGAAGGGTGTCGTAAGAGACGATAGAGAGAAACAAATCAAAAGCTGGGCAGCAGCGTCTTCCTAATAACGAAGGGTGTCGTAAGAGGCGATAGAGAGAAACAAATCAGAAGCTGGGCAGCAGCGTCTTCCTAATAACGAAGGGTGTCGTAAGAGACGATAGAGAGAAACAAATCAGAAGATGGGCAGCAGCGTCTTCCTGATAACGAAGGGTGTCGTAAGAGACGATAGAGAGAAACAAATCAGAAGCTGGGCAGCAGCGTCTTCCTAATAACGAAGGGTGTCGTAAGAGACGATAGAGAGAAACAAATCAGAAGCTGGGCAGCAGCGTCTTCCTAATAACGAAGGGTGTCGTAAGAGACGATAGAGAGAAACAAATCAGAAGCTGGGCAGCAGCGTCTTCCTAATAACGAAGGGTGTCGTAAGAGGCGATAGAGAGAAACAAATCAAAAGCTGGGCAGCAGCGTCTTCCTAATAACGAAGGGTGTCGTAAGAGGCGATAGAGAGAAACAAATCAGAAGCTGGGCAGCAGCGTCTTCCTGATAACGAAGGGTGTCGTAAGAGGCGATAGAGAGAAACAAATCAGAAGCTGGGCAGCAGCGTCTTTCTGATAACGAAGGGTGTCGTAAGAGACGATAGAGAGAAACAAATCAGAAGCTGGGCAGCAGCGTCTTCCTAATAACGAAGGGTGTCGTAAGAGGCGATAGAGAGAAACAAATCAGAAGCTGGGCAGCAGCGTCTTCCTAATAACGAAGGGTGTCGTAAGAGACGATAGAGAGAAACAAATCAGAAGCTGGGCAGCAGCGTCTTCCTAATATCGAAGGGTTTCGTAAGAGACGATAGAGAGAAACAAATCAGAAGATGGGCAGCAGCGTCTTCCTGATAACGAAGGGTGTCGTAAGAGGCGATAGAGAGAAACAAATCAGAAGCTGGGCAGCAGCGTCTTCCTAATAACGAAGGGTGTCGTAAGAGACGATAGAGAGAAACAAATCAGAAACTGGGCAGCAGCGTCTTCCTAATAACGAAGGGTGTCGTAAGAGGCGATAGAGAGAAACAAATCAGAAGCTGGGCAGCAGCGTCTTCCTAATAACGACTAAAAACAACTTCGGTTGCCAACCCGCTTGCCAATCGTGGCAACTATGGCAAACATCCCCCCATAAGGCAAACATCTATGTGGGAGGCCTATGTTCAGCGGTAGAATTTAATAGGCTGTAACGGTAACGGATTAGGTTTTAATCACACAGTGGTTGTCATTCAAGCAATTAACCAGTGTGTGTTGACGGTTATTAATAATGATATTGAGATCTGGTAATTCGCTACGGAATGTATGAGAAAACGCGAAAGTCTATGAGAATTGAGAGTTACGTTTTTGTATCACAATGATCTGTAAAATCATAGTAAATGCCTCAGTACAACGGAACAGTATAGCTGAAGTGGAAATGAATCAGTTACTTAGATAAAAAAATCGATGAGTAAAAAAAGGTTTCCCAGTGGCATTCACGAACAGGAAAATTCAGTGTAGGGTAGTCCCACCCAATAGATGCAGTAATCATAAAAAAAAACATTTTCATTCACATTCTTCATTATTCACTTACTATCTCAAGTCTTATAAAAATAAATTTTAAACAAATTTTGCAATAAAATTGTTGCCCGACTATGTTGTCTTACAATGTAAGTAACAAACCTTATGTTATATGGCACTATTTGGTATTTTTGCCTTAAGTAAATGCAAGGTGTAAAGTAAACTGTATACTTAAAAATTTGTGCTTGTTGCCAAACTTAATAAAATGCGTATCTGGTAATATGATTTTGTATTTATAATTTATAACATATATAAACTATAAATACAAAATCTAAATATATAAATCTATAGACTATGAGAAAGCTTTTGATTCCGTCGAAATTTGGGCGGTGCATTCCTTTTCAGCGGTGCCAAGTTAACTGTCGGTATATCGAAGTGCTGAAGTGCTTGTACAGTAGGGCTACGAATGGCTATCTGAGTACAGAACCGGAGTTCGTAACCTACCCAACTGCAGAGAGGTGTAAGATAGGGTGACGTTATATCCCCGAAACTCTTCACCGCTGCGTTGGAAGACGTTTTCAAGCTACTGGACTGGAAAGGATACGGTATTAACATCAATGGCGAGTACATCACTCACCTTCGATTTGCCGACGATATAGTCCTTATGGCAGAATCGCTGGAGGACCTTAGCACTATGCTCAATGACCTGAATGGTGTCTCCTAACGGATAGGTCTTAAGATTAACATGGACAAAACAAAGATCATGTTTAATGTCCATGTCACACCTATGCCGGTAGTTGTTGGGAGCACTATGCTCGAAGATGTTGACGAGTACGTTTATCTGGGACAAATAGTCCGACTAGGTAAGTCCAACTTCGACCGAGAGGTCATCCGACGGATTCAACTCGGCTGGGCAGTGTTTGGGAAATTACGACACATCTTCTCGTCGGGTATACCTCAATCTCTGAAAACTAAAGTGTATAACAAGTGCGTGTTGCCAGTGATTACTTACGGATCTGAGAGGTGGTCCTTCACTGTTGGCCGTATGAGGACGCTCAAGGTCGCTCAGCGAGCTATGGCGAGGGCTATGCTCGGAAGTTTTTCTGCGGGATAGATTCAGAAATGAGGGATGTCCGCAGTAAAACCAGAGTGACCGACATAGCCCAACGGATTAGTAAGCTGAATTGGCAATGGGCCGGCCATATAGCTCGAAGAACCGATAACCGATGGGGAAGAAAGGTTCTCGAGTGGCAACCTCGTACCGGTAGGCGTAGTGTAGGGCGACCCCCACTAGATGGAGTGACGACCTGGTAAGACATGCAGGTAGTCGATGGATGCAGGTGGCTCAGGACCGTGCTTTGTGGGATTACTTGGGGGAGGCCTATGTTCAGCAGTGGACTTGTGAAGGGCTGTAAAAATGATGATGATGATGATGAATTTCTTACACGTGGTAGAGCCACGCTGCAGCCATATTATGGTTGTAGCACGAATGGGTCGGTTCGACCGGGGAACGACCACGCTCTCACAGAATACCATCGTCAAATAGCAGCTTAATACTGCTGTGTTTCTTATGGTGAGTGTAGAGTTCCGGAAACCCTTTTTTACTGGAAACAAGGCATTTCATCTTAGTCCTCAGGGGTGACAACGCATCTGCGTTTTGATTCTTAATCGATGATAAATGTATCTACATTTATCAGTCTATGGTCCACAGCATTCTCTTACCATCAGGTGAACTGTGTGCTCGTTTGTCATACTTATTTTATAAAAAGGAAGTTGTGCGATAGAGCTTTCTTCTTTTAAATCGCACAGTGGTGGACCGCCAGTCATCCAGATGGTATGGAAGGCATCGCGATTTTTGTCGCTTTTTATTAGTCCGAACAATTCCTCGGAGCACTCCTTGTGGTAAACGCCATAAAATACGCAAAGAGATGCAACATATCTTCGCAGTTCCAGTGAGTCAAGCCGATCGGGATTAATGAGCTTGTAATCGGAGCATGCACCGTCTACTACGACCTCGATGATCCTATCAGCAAGAAAACTGGTGATCCAATTGCACAATTTCTCGGGAAGTCCATAGGAAGGAAGCTTCGTAAGAAGCGTTTTATACCGATCCCAATCGAAAGCCTCTCCCCCGATCTATGTCCAAGTTCACGGTTAACGCCTCTCTCATGGACTCTACTGCCTCCGCCCATTTACGAGCCAGGTAACCCAGAAAATCACCAGCCGAGCAGCTTCGACGGAAACCGTACTGGCGGTATCTATCCGCTGGTTATCCTCATGGTACCGCATGAGCTGGATGTTAAAAATGGACTTCATTATTTTGGAGAAAAAAGGAGGTGATGGCGATAGGTCTATAGTTGGACGGACCAGAGCGGTTACCTTTTTTAGGGATCGGGTGCACGAAACCTGTCTTCCAACAATGCCTCCCAAGGCACCGGAGTCGGAGTACCGGAAAAACGTGTTAAAACCGGTGACAACTCCGGAGCAGTCAGTCTTCAGCACAATGGGAGGGACTTCATCAGGTCCACTTGACTTGCTGATTTCCAGGGAGAGGAGTGCTTTGCGAACCGAGCGCTGTGTAAACAATACATTGTTACAATACAGTGTTTTTCCCTTGTCATCGAGAGTAGAGATTGGCGCAAAAAAGAGCCTAACAGATTAGTTTTCTCCTTTGCGGCATGGGCCAGTGAGTCGTCCTCTCTATGCAGAGATGGAAGAGATGGCTGGATTTCATTGGACAACCTTGGCGGGAGACCAGAACGTAAGTGTTCTTTAAGGCAGTAGAACTAGATTTTGCCTGCTTGTGGCGTAATGGAATCTAACAGGAGCAACCTAACCATGGCTGGGTTCAGCCTCCGATAGATACTACAAATGTTGAAATAAAAGGTCCATTCCCTGTAGCTCCACATTAACACCAGAATCAGCAACAGCCAACAGCGCTGGAATTATCCGGCGAGAAACAAATACGTCCGTAAGAAAAATAATGAAACACGTCCCAATCGGCTGACCTACAATGCCAAATACGGCGGCAACCTCCAGAACGGAACAGCGTAGGAAGCGTGAGTGGCATCATACTCCAGATCAGACTATGGTTCGAGGAGCCAAGAGGGACATCGACGGAGACCTGATATCCATTCGGGTAAGAGGTCAGTAGAACTTCCAACAGTGATGAATAAAGTCAAATTCAAGAAAATGTATAAAGTCGAAAGCTAAGAGCATCACTAGAACTTTGACTGAAAGTGACAAGCAACAAACAAGTCTCAAAGTTTGAGCACACAGTCTCTCGAGCGAAGTGCCTTATAATTTTACGTTTGAAAGAAACAAAAACATTTAGAGGAAATTGATAATTCACCGAAATAATTTCCAGTTCATCGCTCCTTCTAGAGGGAACTACCCAACATTTCTCCAATGGCCAATGCCAATTAAGAATATTTTTCCTCTCAAACAACTGACAACCGATTGGGGTTATTAGTTGTTTGAGCAGTAAGGTATACATTACTTTTTACATAATAACGTTTAAATAAAACTAGTTTTCACGGATTTTATCGCGTATATTAACTTATATTATATTCCTGACATTTTGAGCATTTTACAGCATCCTGGTCACGGGGCGAATGAGGTGTTTGACATTAAAAATGTTAATTTTTGTTGCGATCTACGCAGTATGACCTTATAGTATCTTGAAGTCTTGCAGTTGCACGCTTGCTTTGTGATTTAATTTTATTAATTATAGGATTCCAAGCCGATAGTTGTACCCAACTATCTTCTCTATTGCAATTAGGGTGTTTTTTGATTTCAATAGCCTTGAGAATGATACTTGGAAGGAATCGGTGTTCTTTAGATTTGTGGTCTATCAAATCTGATCTAGTGACGGGAGCGATCCTGTACGTGTTTACAGACTGCAGATTTCCCGAAGCGTCGATTCTTCACATCAGCTAAGTGTTTTTAACGCGGGTTTTTATTGATCTTTTA
>CAJQZP010000020.1:0-35113 GCA_907164705.1 Parnassius apollo
TTGTTGGGCATTCCATGGCCGAAAATGAGCATCCCCCTATATAATAACTCCCTTCCGTGCGTGTAGCATCAGCTGATCTGCAGTTGATGATGTGAGTTTCACCTTTATTCCTCCTGTAATCAACATAAATATGCGCAATACGGAAATAATTGGCTTGGAAATGCCACGACGGTTTTTTATTGTTTACAATAATAATTATTAAATATTTTTAAGAATTAGCACACGGGCAAATTAAATTAGCGCAAGGGCAATTTTTTCACGTTTGGTAGAGTAAAAAATAATCATTTTTCAAAGAGATATGGCTATTTTAAGTAAAGGAAAATTGAAAATTATATTTCTATTTTTCCTGGTAAAGCGAAAAACGAGCTTATAAATTAATTAACGTAGGTCGAAAGGGCTAATTGAGATCTATAAAATGAGATTTTTTTATTTTGAAATTTGAATATCTGCAGGCTGGAACGTGCCCGGTTTGTTGTGGATTGCGCTCCGGGGAAATATGGTCGCGCGTCGCGGATATTAATGGTAGCTCGAATGATGATCTACTGGATGCGTCATCTGTTTTATCTTTTCATTTACGCTTTTAACATGTCCGTAGATAACCGCCAAGCAAAAATGAAGGCAGAATGCCAATGATATATTATTTAAAAAAGAAAAACGCCTGGTTCAGCCACTGAAATAGCATGTGATTATTAGGCCGTTTTCTCACTACGCCAAACAAACACGACATCAACACAACATTAAAAGTTGTGTTGATGTCTTGTTGTCCATCCCTTTTTCACTAGCACGACTCCAACACAACACGACTGTCACATTTTGTAAAGTTCATTTGTCGAGTACGCATGCAATAATGTGTCCTGCCTTCAATCAACGACAACTGCTAGCTATTTCACTATACTTAAGAAGAAGAAGGCGGAGAAAGAATTGTTGAATTCACCCTTTACTACGTGAGAAATATGTTGATGGAGCATTTTACGTGCTCTTTGATAAGCTACGGGAGCACGAAAATAAATTTTTCAACTACTTTCGCATGTCTATAGCAACATTTGATTATATACTTCACCATATAAATGATGCCATATTAAGTCAAGACACAAAAATGAGAAAATGCATACCGCCGAAAGAAATGCTTGCTGTTACAATAAGGTAAAACTGTTTTACTAAGATACTTTATTTATCAAAATTGTGGTTTAACAGTGCTTGTATAGATGATGTAGCCACCTGTGTTTCGTCACTTGTAGTAGTTGTACAAAACATACAGATCGCCGGGAATACGCGGGGAAATCGTACTGCTAATGATATAAGAAATCAATACGCAGATTACTTTGTAAGCGAGGTAGGTTCGTTGCCCTGGCAAATGGATAAAATATAAGCAGTGGTGGATCCAGGATTCGCTTTGAGAAGCGTGTATTCGGTTGGGGGGAGGGCTATACCTGCTTTTTTACCAATTAATTTTCAGTCATAATATACTCTTATTTGATATCATAGAAAATCATAGAAAAAAACCGCTGGCTCCGGACGGTATCTAATTAGATACCAAATACTGCCCTATGAAAAAATATTTTTATGTTTTAAACAAAACCAAAGACAATATGCAATGAATAATAAAGTCAAAGACAAAAATATGCTCTTTTATTTTAAACCTACCTGGCAATGTTTCTTAGAAAAATTCTTGGAAGAAACAAAAGAAGTATTTTAAAGCGTTCTGTTATAAGAATATTATTTAGAATTATTTAGATAATAAAACTACTGAATTAAAATGGTCGGACGCAAGGCTCTAGTTTCACGTGAAAAAATATTAGAAAAACTTTTAGATTTTGATATTTTTGAAGGAGACAAAACATTAAAAACTAGAACGAACAATGTGTGGCAAGAAGTGTGTAACTCTTTGGACAATTTAATAAGTGTTGTAAATTTATTCAATCATGTCAAACAAGATAGGCATAATACCCTCACTTATTATAAAAGACATAAGGGCTTGCAAGACACTATTATAGATAATATAGAAGAAGAAAACCACGATTAACATTGAGATAGATGGCTGCGAATCAAAAAAAAAAAGAAAATTTGAAAAACAGGATAATAAGATTGAAAGAATTGAAAATGAAATAGTTACTGATGAAGAAGAAATTCCTAAAAAAAGATTATGCCAAAAGGTGACAATAAAAATATAAGTTAGTTTTTAATATTACAATGACAAATTATCAGTGGTCCACAATCAGACCAATACCAAAAATATATAATGATGGACGCAAAGTGGAAGTTTTGCAAGATTGATGTTGTGGTCTTATGAGAGATTTGATATGGAATGAGACAAAATTACCCTGCGCTTTCAGCTTTAAAAGACTCTGTGTTGGTAATTATGATGCCTATATAAAAATGGAAGGTCATTGCACCGATTGTAAAGCAAAAATAACTGCAATATGTGAAGTAGAGCCAAAAGCAGGTGATCCAGTAATATTTGAAGTTTTTACTACAGATTCCAGAAAGATATCCCATTCAAATAAAGTGAGATTGCAAAAATCTGCCAAATAGAATGTCGAGAAAGAACTTCTGTATCAAAAACCTAAGCAGTGGAGACGAGATCAAGCTAGAAAGTTAATGTTAGATGGTGATCCGGAACCTGCCCACCTATACAAACTTTCTCAACTCCAAAATGCTGTACAAGATGCTAAAAGCAAAAAATTAAGAATCAAAAGAAGAATAGGCTTGTTTGAATTTCTTACTGAAATAAAAAATAATGACTTTTTTATTTCAGTAAGAAATTCAAACAACGACTCCAACACAACACGACTGTCACATTTTGTAAAATTCATTTGTCGAGTACGCACGCAATAAATGTGTCCTGCCTTCAATCAACGACAACTGCTAGCTATTTTACTATACTTAAGAAGAAGAAGGCGGAGAAAGAATTGTTGAATTCACCCTTTACTACGTGAGAGATATGTTGATGAAGCATTTTACGTGCTCTTTGATAAGCTACGGGAGCACGAAAATAAATTTTTCAACTACTTTCGCAAGTCTATAGCAACATTTGATTATATACTTCACCATATAAATGATGCCATATTACGTCAAGACACAAAAATGAGAAAATGCATACCGCCGAAAGAAATGCTTGCTGTTACAATAAGGTAAAACTGTTTTACTAAGATACTTTATTTATCAAAATTTTGGTTCAACAGTGCTTGTATAGATGATGTAGCCACCTGTGTTTCGTCACTTGTAGTAGATGTATTTGGGTGCAAACGTTGATACACTTCTGGGGATTCTACTAAATATGTGTTACTCGTAGATGTAGAAGCAATATTTACAGAAGGTTCAGTGTACTGACGAGGAGTAGCGATATATGAATTTGATGAATACGGAGACTCTGGGGATGCAATATTGTTTGCGTTCACAGACAAATTAGAGTACGTAGACTGTTGTGGAGACGGGTCGATATGGAATGGATTACGATTACGTTTGCAGTATTTATTTACGACTTGCATAATTTCAATTCTGAAATCCATTTTGTCATCAGGAATTTTTTTATCGTTGGCAATAATGACATAAGGAACGCGTGGTCATCGTCAATCAGTTCTTTTTTTGGCAATTTAGAACGAATTGCATTTAAAATTTCTTTGTCAACAGGATTCATTTTTACCCGTTTGTTTGTAGAAGGCTGTATTGACGAAGGGGTATTGTGAGTACTGTGATCGTCTTCAGAGTCATCCTTTCTAGACGAAATACTAGATTCGGTTTCATCTGGTGTCATATTCTTCAACAGAAACTGCAACATTTCGCTGTACATGTACTTTTTCTTGGTGCTTTGTCCAGATGTAGTTTTTAAAGATAGTTTGAAACAATCTCGAATGCGAGTCCAATTGTCATAAATGTGGTTGACTGTAACAAACATTATTTCTGCGGAAATACATTCACGAACCTGCATTATCACTACAGATTGGGAATCACAACAATAAGTGCAATAGTGAAAATTGTTTGTTGTCAAATATGGATTTTGTTTTACGAACAATATCTTGGAGATCCTACTACTGCAAATGGATATCAATTGCAAATGGATTTAAGCTAAAATCGCACTTTCCCAACTGTGTAGGTGCTGTTGATGGAAAACATATCAGAGTACAAAAATTTCCTAACTCGGGTTCCATGAATTTCAACTATAAAGGATACCATTCAATTGTGTTAATGGCCATAGTTGACTCTGATTACCAATTTGTCTATGTGGATATTGGTGCATATGGCAAAGATTGCGGCTCGGCTATCTTTCAGAATACTGATTTCCATGAGCTGCTGATAGCGGACAATTTAAATATTCCAAGCTCACCACCTCTGATGGATCTATGACCAGTAGATTACCGCATGTTCTAGTGGGAGATGAGGCTTTTCAACTAACTATACACGTATTGCGTCCTTATGGTGGTCATAATCTGGACGTAAAAAAAATCAACTATCGTCTTTGCCGTGCACGTAGGCACGTGAATGTGCTTTTGGCATATTGGCTAACAAATGGCGTATATTTCATCGCCCTTTAAATGTCTCAAAACAATTCAGCAAAGAAATCGTGAAAGCTTGTGTAGTTTTGCGCAATATAGTTCGCTAGAAAGGTGGATACAGAAATGAAGATTTATTAACACTTCGAACTCCAGGCGGTGTACAAAACATACAGATCGCCGGGAATACGCGGGGAAATCGTACTGCTAATGATATAAGAAATCAATACGCAGATTACTTTGTAAGCGAGGTAGGTTCGTTGCCCTGGCAAATGGATAAAATATAAGCAGTGGTGGATCCAGGATTCGCTTTGAGAAGGGGGGAGGGCTATACCTGCTTTTTTACCAATTAATTTTCGCTACCATAAATACATCGGTGTGTGTCGATCCGAAGGTTTTCGATCAATGATTATATCGAAATGTAGCCCCCTCCCCCTTCTGGATCCACCACTGAATATCAAGACCAACTACTCTTCAGATCACATCGCAGAACACTCACAATGTAATCTGTCCCAAAATATGAATAAAGTACTTACTAAGTTCCTCCTGTTGTTTTAGTTGTAAATTATTGTATTCCGGTTCTAAAATTATTGCGACATATTCACAAGCATTTCTTCTTATAATTTTTTGTCTGTAATCTTCGTTCGATTTATCCCAAAGACACGGTTTACTTTCTACAGCTTCTATTAACGTTGAAACATCGTATTTAAACTTTTTTTCCTTTATTAATTAGGTTAAATGAAAAAAACAATTTCTAGACACGCGCGAAAATGTTCAAAGAGGGCGCGCACTCGCAAGGAATGTTGTGTTGGTGTCGTGTCGCCTGCAGTGAAAAAGTCCCTGTAGAGTCTGGAAGGCGGCTATGTTGTCACAGTGTTGTCACAACAAAAAAGTTGATCCGATTTAGCGGACAAGACAACATAGCCGAATTGTTGGTTCAAAGTTGTATTGGTGTTGTGTTGTCCCCGTGTGTGAGAAAACGGCGCATACATTAGTATGGCGGTTGGAGTTGTCACAACATTATGTTGTGTTGATGTTGTGTTGGTTTCGCGTAGTGAGAAAACGGCCTAAATGTCTGCAATAAACGATTACATACATTATTATTAAAAAGAAATTTACAATAACAAAATTTTAAATTTATTAATGCAATCAAGTTAACTATTATTTAAATTCCAAAAATTCTTTAATGTTACAAAATATGTGTTAAAGAAGCCAATTGAGAAATGTTTTTTAAAACTTATCGTATGGCAGCCTTATTGTTGTGTAAGGTATGTTATTATGTATTTTTATATACAACTTATAAAAATGATTTATAAATATCGAGGTAACAGGCACGTCATCTAATACAGGTCTACCAGGGATTCTAGAGTTTTGGGAAATATGTCATAGCTTGTTTAAATGTTGGTTGCTTATTGTTTAAATATTGGTGTTGCTTCACGAACTTAGCTATTCGGAAGATGATAGACAAAGCTTGGAATGAATATTTAAATCCTTAAAAAGTGGTTTATAAGATACATCCGGTGCAGCACCACAAATAGCTCTTACATATTATTTTCGGAAGTCTAAACTTTCTTTTTAATGTGCCATGCTGTGATTGCTATTTGTTTTGATGATATTTTGTAAAATTAATTTTTTGCACACTTGACTTATTTATCCCCTTTATTTTAATTTTTGGTCAATTAATAAACCAAGGAACTTTAGAAATTTAGCATTTTCAGACCAAAAACAACTAACAAAGGTGGAAGAAATTTAAAGAACGCAATAAAAGTAAACATTCAATGCAATCACATTTTGCATACTAAGTTAATTTTTGCGAATCTTTGTTTAGAAATAGCTTGAGTTGAGAAATTTAATAAATGTCAGTTATTATATTATGTTGCACTACGAAAACCACCGCTAATTGATGATATAGTTAGAAATATTTTTAACTGAAATGCTATTTTTTACATATTTTGGCCACTTCTAGAGAGGTTTACGCGTAATTGTTACCTCCATGGAGCCTGTATCAATATCTAAGAAACATTACGCCGCGCTAGAATGTTATCTGATAGGATGGGATGGATGCCTCACGAGATATTAAAAATGGACGACAGTCGAATCAGGGGTTTTCCATTCTTATTATTAAATACTAGTTTTGTCAATTGTAAGTATTTGTTGTTCTCTGATATTTTTTATCGATAATATTTCCTACCATGCCTACCATGGAGCGAAATCGGAGAAGAAGAAGTAGTGCTGTTTGCTATTTATTCAGTTGCTAATAAATTTCATTACATTCATAAAACACATAAGTATTTAAATGGACACAAATATTGAGTCGAAATTTTAATGTCCGATCTGATATAACAAAAATTTCTCTCTTAACTTTTTTACTTCTAACGCAATTTAAAATGTTTTAATATTATACAATGATTTCTTATATTTACGCGAACACTACACATTAATTAAAATTATTGTTACGGATTTCATCACGTTTAATTTGTTTGATTTTTAATTTCTGACATTTCCAGCACCCATGGTCACGGGGGACTTAGGTGACTGACGTCCCGATGTCAATGTTAACCCGGAGTACCTTCAGCTTTTTAGTTATTATTTATGGTACGATCTAAGTAGAATGAACTTACTGTGTCTACATGCCTACCTGTTGAAGATTGCATCTCAGTTAGTAACGGCTCCGAGGCACATGCCGAGGCCTAGCAATGATTTACAGCGCTGAGGGCCGCGGGTTCGAATCCCGCACGGGACAAGTATTTGTATGGCTTACAAGTAATTGTACCAAGTCAGGATGTTTGTCCTTGTACAATTTATGTAAGTAAACTGCCTCCACGATACAGGAGAAAATCTTTCTATGGGGGTAACGTTTTGTATATTAAAAAAATATATAACTGGAAAACTAGAGAAAAATAACTTGCCAGCAGAATTTGCAGTACTACTCAGAAATTGCTTTACATCTATTGTGGAAGGAAGAGTTTCACAAGCAAGTAGATGGTGTAGCGATGGGCTCACCTGTATCTTTCATTGTCGCCGATATATTCATGGAAGACTTTGAGGAGAAAGCCCTCTTTACTGAACCTATACCTCCAAGGTTCTACAAGGGGTACGTTGACTTACTTTCACATTCATATCACAGACAAATTAACTGCATTTTTAAGAAACTCCCCAATTAGAAGGTTGTGCAAATTGGTCAATGGACATAGTGACATAGTTGACATTCACGCCGACTCATTTGCCAAAATTAAGAATAATATAATATATAATATAAATAATAATAGTTTTTTTTTCATATACCAATTTTCATTAATAGGTAATTATACTTATTATAATCTTTCTCGGTGCATGTGGTGTTTACCTAAAAGGATTGTTACACTTAGCTACGTAAGTTAGTTCTTAAGCCATTTTGTTGAATACAATCTAATCGAACATTGGTGAACCTTAATAAATAAATAAAAAAAAGAATATCTTAAATCCATATTCTCTAAGATTCAATTTACTATGGAGTTAGAGGAAAATAATTCCTTGGATTTCCTAGATGATAGTCAGCCGAAATCCTAACAACACAATAGGTCACACAGTGTATAGAAAAAAGACCCATACAAAGGGATATTAGAACACGCATTAAAGAACATATAGCTGACGTAAAGCATTAAATGCAAATAATTAACATTAAGCCAATTTACTAATTTAGATGATGTATTATTTACTTCGTCATAATTTAGTAACTGTCGTTTTAATTTGAGAATGAATTCTTCATTAATCGTCATCAGCAAATAATGCTATATCATAGTTACCCCCTACTATGTAAGGTAAGTCAATATATACAAGAAACAGAAATGGGCTGGGAATTGAGCCTGAGGCATGTCCATTTGTTCTATCGGCCAGGAAGAACTCTACTATTAACGACAACTTTTTACGTTTTATTACAAAATTATAAAACATTTCATTTAAGAGCATCACTTCTTACGCGATAGTGTCGAAGTTTCCTGATTAATGTTTCATGGTGAACACAATCGAACACAGTACACGAGCACCCGGGATCGCTCTCTGCTGTGCACCAATGAATTTGTTAATTGCAAGTTTTGAACAATTTTTTTGGTGAACTATGAAATAAAATTTTCCTTTTTATTATTTGACACACTTTTCTTTTCTAAACTTGTATTCAGTAACTGATTGCCAAAACTGAGAGCTAGGGAAGGTGAATATTCTTGCGTAATTCATCAAATACTTGGCCATATAAGAACAAGATTTTTATAAAACTATAAGGAATACTTTTAGAAAAGTTCAAAAATATTTATTCGAGTTCGTATTCATTCATAACAACAAAGCGAGCGGTCTTTGTGTGTTGCGCATGGCTCTGTAGAAATATAAATTTTTAGTAGTAATATTTGAAACTGGGTCAATACACATTTCTTGTTAAATTTTATCACGCTGAAGAAGGTTGCTGACAGTAGTACGTAAACAGGTCGTCTCGGATGAGAATTAACTTTGTTATCGTACACTACGCAGAACTAATGATAACCACCACAATTTCTTTTAAACACCAAGAAATTTTTGAATAAAACGTAAATTAACAGCCTACACACGTTTCATTGTTGAGAAAAGAACTCCCCTTGCATTCCTAAGAGAGTTTAATGACCCGGATGAGTTTACCGCGGAGCCTCATCCAGTTCTAGCAGACTTTTACATGACCTCGAAGAAAGCCGCTGTAACTCAACGGATAAGTGCTCACTTTTAAATTAAATAGTATATAACTGAACGATTTTATGCTCGCCGACACCGTTGAAACAGTTAATTGCAAAATAACTGGTAAATAAAAAGTACATAATAGTGGTGACGAACTGTCCACTATTAACAGACTCCGAGTGGTTTTCTTCAAGGTGGAGAAATGAAACTACTGTTTATGTTTATGAATGTACTGTCGGATGGGATTCGGAATGGAATATCCTTTGCATCAACCTTGCCTATATTTATATGGCTGGCTCACTATTGATTTGCCAATGGTAACAATTAATATTTCGCCTAGCCAATTATATTGCTTATTTTATGACCAATGAAAACTATTTAAAATATACAATTATCTACGTTTCGTTTCCCGGCGTGAGACTTGTTTGTTGTTCACGAAGCTACGTCGCTGGACCGGGCTATATAAGACATGCAGATCGGTGCGCACGCGTAGTCGGCGGGCGGCGGCGGTGTGGAATACAGCTCCGGAACAGCAAGAGGAAACGAACTGCGGCGTTGAAGAAACGGCTCACCATTGGTCGACGGATACGTGACGATAGCGGCGTGTGAAGTCGGTGTGGCGCTGAATGATATTTGCGGCTGCTTCTTGTTTCTTTATAAGAACGTCAAATTATCTATATACAGTCCGCAGTATCTCAGTAGCCAAGAATAATTAGGAAATAAAATGTTTTTTTATTTATTCTCGCCTTCCGCGTTATGGTAGCAGCGGAGTATATATTATTTATTCCCGTTTCGGTTTGATTAATCTGGCTGCTACATCACTCTCCCCCCAGCGAAAGCGTACCGGAGGCTTGACGACTCGCCCGTATTTCGTAGTTTTTAAAATAGGTTTCAACTGGGTTGATGTAGATGATGAAGTTTCAAGCTTCCTCGCTGGTGGTTTTGATGATGATGATGAATCCTCTGCAGTATCCTCGTTAATAATATAGGCAGGCTTTAGTCGGTCGATCGATATAATCGTAGATTTCCTTCCGGGTATTTGTAGTTTAAAAGTCTTGCTATTTCTCTCTAATACTTTATACGGTCCATCGTAGGTAGGTTGAAATTGTTTTTTCATTGCGTCGTTTCTTACAAAAACTTGCTTGCATGTTTTCAAATCTTGGTGAATGAATACTGATTTATTATTTCTGTGTGATTGCATTTCGGTGCATTTCAACGATAAGGCTTTGTTAATTGATTCTCGAAGTTTAGTTACGAAATCGTAATCCATTTCTTGTTTGTTTGACGCTGCTGAACTGAAGAAGTCACACGGCAGCCTTATGCTGCAACCGTAGGTTAGCTGAGCGGCGCTAAGACTAGTGTCTGCACGCGGTGTTGCTCGTAGTCCGAGTAGCACTGTAGGTAGCTCATCAATCCACTTTGTATGTTGAGATAAACGAGTTTTGAGTGCAGTCTTTAATGTACGATTCCATCGTTCGATTATTCCGTTTGACTGAGGATGGTATGCTGTTGTACGCGTCTTCTGTATTCCATAGTTTGAAGAAGTTTGAGGAATAGGTTGCTTTCGAAATTCCTTCCTTGATCCGTTGTGATGGTTTTAGGTGATCCGAAACGAGTAATCCAATTTTCATAAATTATCTTCGCGACGGATTCGGCTGAAGTATCATCGGTAGGTATTGCTTCTGGCCATCTTGTTGTTCTGTCGATCATTGTTACGAGATAACGATGTCCTTGCGGTGAAGTAGGTAATGGTCCAACGATGTCAACGTGCAAGTGTTCGAATCTCTCCGTGGGTGGAAATGTAGCTAGACTACTTGATGTATGCCTTTGTACTTTGCATTTTTTGGCATTGAATGCATTGCTTCGCCCAGTTGCCAACATCCGCTTGCATTGCAGGCCAAAAGAATTTTTCAGTGATGAGTTTTCTTGTTGTTCTAACACCTGGATGACTAATGTTGTGCAGTGTATTGAAGACTTCGCGACGACATTCTTCTGGTATGTATGGTCGCATGGTTGTCGTTGAGGCTTCACAGTATATAGGTAGATGCGTCATTGGCATTGTAACTTGCTTGATGGACAAGTTACCTTGCTTCGCTAGATGTTTTATGTTGTCACTATCTCTGTCTTGTGCTGCGGCGATCTTATGATAGTCGATTGATGTAGGGCACGTTACACTGTCGATTGGTACGCGACTGAGTGCGTCGGCAACTATGTTGTCCTTTCCACTGATGTGACGTATGTCGGTCGTGAATTCACTTATGAAAATAAGTTGTCTTGCTCTTCGTGGTGTTTCCGATAGTGATGGTTTCTTTGGAAGTACATATGTTAATGGCTTGTGGT
Source organism: Parnassius apollo (assembly GCA_907164705.1). Taxonomy (NCBI): domain Eukaryota; kingdom Metazoa; phylum Arthropoda; class Insecta; order Lepidoptera; family Papilionidae; genus Parnassius; species Parnassius apollo. The sequence goes on from CAJQZP010000020.1 coordinate 11,508, forward strand.
CGGTAAAAACGATCAGGTTTCGACCCTCGAACGTTTTTCTGAAGTGCTTGATAGCCATGTAAATAGCGAGTAGCTCTCGGTCGAATGTACTGTAGTTACGTTGAGTATCGGAGAACTTCTTCGAAAAATATCCAAGTGGTTGCCATTTCCCATTGCTGTATTGTTGGAGAACTGCTCCTGCTGAGAGATCGGATGCGTCGCTGAAGATAGCAAGGGTTGCTTCGTGTGATGGGTGAGCGAGTAAAGCTGCATTTTGGATCGCAATTTTACAAGCTTCAAATGCCTTCGTGGCTTCATCGTTCCATTCGATTGACGTTTTATCTTTTTTCTTCGTGTTGTGAAGGTAGGCGTGAAGTGGTGCTTGGATTTCAGCGGCTTTAGGTATGTGTTCTCTGTAAAAATTTATCATCCCAAGAAAACGCCTTAGCTCTTCGATAGTTTTAGGTTTTGCATAATCGATGATTGCTCTGACTTTTTCGGCAGGCGGTTTTATTCCTTCCTTGCTGACGGTGAAACCAAGAAATTGAACTTCTTGCTGTCCAAATATGCATTTCGAAGGGTTGATTGTGATTCCGTTGTCTTCTAATCGCTGTAGCACGGTGCGTAGATGGGTTTCGTGCGTTTCTTTATCAGGGCTTGCAACAAGGAGATCATCAATAAATGCGAAAACGAAATCCAGTCCATGAAGTACTTCGTGTATGAATCTTTGGAAAGTTTGACCTCCGTTCTTTAATCCTGGGATCATTCTTGGGAATTCGAATAATCCCATTGGGGTAATTATTGCTGTCTTCTCTATGTCTTCATCGCGGACTCTTATTTGTTGGTAAGCTCGGTTGAGATCGATGGTGGAGAATATAGTCTTGTCTGATAGTTGATGAGTGAAATCCCTGACTCGCGGTATTGGGTAGCGGTCAGGAGTGGTAATAGAATTCAGTCTTCTGTAATCTCCACAAACTCGTAATTCTCCGTTCTTCTTCGGTACAATGTGAAGTGGTGATGACCAAGGGCTTTTGCTTGGACGGCATATTCCTTGCTCAATCATGTTTTCGAATTCCTTTCGAACTTGCTCGTATAGGTGTGGTGCGATTGGACGTGCACGACAATGAAGTGGTGGTCCATTGGTGTCGATGAAATGCTCAACGTCGTTCTTCGGTGTTAATTTCATTGAAGTTATTCTTGTGATACCAGGGTATTCTTCGAGGATCTTGTGATACGGTTGTTGCACATCTATGCTTCTTATTGTGGGCAGATTGGTTGCTTGTACAAAAGACTGAGATGCAAGATTGGTTTTCCCGTCGATGATTCTTCTATTTTTGATGTCGACGACCAACTGGTGATGTTGAAGAAAATCAGCACCGATGATTGGTTTGCTGACTTTAGCGACGATAAATCTCCATTTGAATGGTCGGCGTAGATTAAAATCAAGTTCCATTGTTTTTTCTCCATATGTAGGAATAACCGTATTGTTTGCTGCATAGAGTTGAAAATCTAGTGGCTTCAACTTCTGTCCTTGCTTCGGCGGTAACACTGAGATATTTGCTCCGGTGTCGATAAGGAAAGTAAGCTTGCTTTTTTTATCGGTGACGAAAAGACGGTAGGACTTTGCTGTTACGCTGGATCCCGTCGCATCGAGCGTACTAGTTAGTTTTCCGTATTCGTATTTTCATTTTTGAATGTACACGGTGCTGTGCATTTTCTTGCCTCGACCCCGAAACGTCGATGATGGTAGCAGTAAGGGGATCTTGATGTTGAGCTTATTCGACTTCTACTTGCAGAGCGGTTGCGACGAAAAGGTGATCTTCGGTGTTGCTGATTGCGCTGGTTGTACTGTTGCTGGTAAAAGGTATGATGCTGGGAAGCTTTGAGCGCGGCGACTTCGAATGATAGCTTCCGAATTTCTTCGAGAAGAAACTGGGTATCATTGGCCTTTGTTGAAGTGCCTTCAATGATCGATATGTGTGAGCTACTGCTGTTTTCGATCATCTTGTCCGCCAGGAGTGCCAGTTCGTCGAGCTTCGTCTGCGTGCTGAATGTTTCGCTGACTGCTATTACCGATCGAATATGTGGTGGTAGGTGGTTTACCCACATTAGCCGTAGTGTTGAATCCGGAACTTTATCTCGCGCCAAAGTACGCATTTTGCGTAGGAGTTGTGTGGGTTTCTGGTCTCCAAGTTCTATTTCTGATAGAAGTTTTTGTAGCTGTCGACTGTCGGATTCTTCATATGCGGAGATCAGACGATCCTTCAGTGAATTATACTGGTCGACTGCTGGTGGGTTGTACAACAGGTCCGCAATTTGTTCGATGTCTTGTTTCTCAAGTTGGGCTATCACCATCTGTGCTAATTGCGCTTGGCTCTTCTTTAAACCATTCGTTGCGGCTTCAAAACTGACGAACCAAAGTCGTGGTTTGTCTCTCCACAACGGTGGTATTCTTAACGATAGAGATATACCGGCGATTTCTGGTTCCTTTACCGGGTTTGATGTATATGTGTTTGCCTCCTGCTCCATAATGACGGCTTGATTACACTGATTTTATATAAACTGAAGTCTTCCTTCTCGGTGTTCGTACGGGTTTCCTTCGCGGTGTTCGTGCAATAGTAGTGGTACGTCGCAGGGTGTTCCTTCTTGGTGTTCGTACCGGATCTTCCCCCTCGGTGTTCGTACGGGGTCACCACTGTAATAGTGGTGACGAACTGTCCACTATTAACAGACTCCGAGTGGTTTTCTTCAAGGTGGAGAAATGAAACTACTGTTTATGTTTATGAATGTACTGTCGGATGGGATTCGGAATGGAATATCCTTTGCATCAACCTTGCCTATATTTATATGGCTGGCTCACTATTGATTTGCCAATGGTAACAATTAATATTTCGCCTAGCCAATTATATTGCTTATTTTATGACCAATGAAAACTATTTAAAATATACAATTATCTACGTTTCGTTTCCCGGCGTGAGACTTGTTTGTTGTTCACGAAGCTACGTCGCTGGACCGGGCTATATAAGACATGCAGATCGGTGCGCACGCGTAGTCGGCGGGTGGCGGCGGTGTGGAATACAGCTCCGGAACAGCAAGAGGAAACGAACTGCGGCGTTGAAGAAACGGCTCACCATTGGTCGACGGATACGTGACGATAGCGGCGTGTGAAGTCGGTGTGGCGCTGAATGATATTTGCGGCTGCTTCTTGTTTCTTTATAAGAACGTCAAATTATCTATATACAGTCCGCAGTATCTCAGTAGCCAAGAATAATTAGGAAATAAAATGTTTTTTTATTTATTCTCGCCTTCCGCGTTATGGTAGCAGCGGAGTATATATTATTTATTCCCGTTTCGGTTTGATTAATCTGGCTGCTACAAGTACAAGGCCATGAGTATTAGGCAGATGAGATGATATGACGATAAAAATATGCAAGTAGCTAAGATCTTAGCGTAAATATGTTGTGCTTACTCGTTTGAAAAGTAGGTAAGTACGACAGAGAAAAAGATAGAAAAGAGATGTATTTTTATATACACGTTTTTATAAGCTTCGCGTGTATCTCTCTATTCATGTTACGGAATATTTCCATGTGATTTTCACCAACTTGTAGGTGTTCAAATCAATGACAAGCATATAAATCAATGCTTGTCATTGATTTATATAACACTAGATCAGTAATATCAATCAGGATTCCTGATAATTGTTTCGACCGTTTGATTGAAGATCATCACAGCTCATGAGTGTATGCGTGTAATTTTTTTTAATTCCTATAATAAATAAATTGCTATTCCATTAGTTTCAGATAAAGTTTATTATTATTATTATTAATTTGGTTTTCGTAAGGGTAAAAACACTGAAGACGCGGTAAATCTACTAACGACCACTCTGTCTGCGCATCTTGATAGAAAAAAATCCTGTATTGGGATATTTCTGGACCTATCCAAGGCTTTCGATACCATATCTATTTCTATTCTCTTGAAAAAACTAGAGAACACAGGTATTCGAGGGGTGGCCTTGGAGTGGTTTAAAAGCTACTTAACAAATCGCAAACAGTGCGTAAAAATTGGTAAGTCTCTCAGTAGCTTACAAAATGTCAGTTTTGGAGTTCCACAGGGTAGCATTTTGGGACCTACATTATTTATCTTATATATTAATGACATCCATGATATAACACTTGAAAATGCTGACATTATATGCTATGCCGATGACACCGCGGTCGTTTTTCACGGACCCTCATGGAAATCTGTTTGTCCTATCGCTGAGCGAGGTATGTTGCAAATTTCTCTGTGGCTACGGAATAATTTACTAACAATAAACTCAAAAAAGACGATGTACGTATGTTTTCATAAAACAAATGCATCCTGTCCGAAGTTCGATTTGAATATAAAAATTCATAAAGAGTCATGCGACATAAATCCGCGCTGTTCATGTGAGTCTCTTATGCAGGTTAAAGTTATAAAATATCTCGGTGTACTTGTTGACGGAAATTTGGGATTTAAATCGCACATAGAAGTTCTTTCAAACCGAATCAGAAGGATTATCCATATAATGAGAAAGCTATATTATATAACAAATAAGGCAATATTAAAGTCTGTGTATTACGCCCTTTGTCAATCGCTCATAGCTTACTGCATCACATGTTGGGGATGTGCATCCAAAACATATTTAGTACAGATTGAGAGAGCACAGCGGGCAGTTTTAAAGGCAATGCTAGGAAAACCGTACAGATACCCCACTGCAAGTGTATACGAAGATGCCGGAGTACTTACTGTACGTCAACTCTTTGTGCTGAATACGTCTTTAGCAGTACATAAATATATATTATCTTCAAATGACCACAAACTACTGACAAATCGCAGGGTATATAAACTATCCATACCTTCTGTCAATACAAAATTTGCCCAACGTTTTGGCGACTTTATCAAAAGACAAATTTATAATAAAGTCGTCAAACACTGTAATATTATAAATAAAAAATATGCATCAGCAAAATTAATCATAAAGAAATGGTTGGTCACCCTATCATATGAGGAAACAGAACAATTGATAAAAACTTAACTTTTGCTAATTGATGGTATTTGTGAATTTTTTTTTTTAGGTAAATATTGTTGTTGTTTTAATTTCATTTTCTTTTTCTTTTCAAATGTAAATACATAATATATAGTTAATACATTGTAAATACATAATATATAGTTAATACATTGCAGTTATATAAAACTTGGCTTGGTAGTTAAAGGTTCCTTTCTTTTTTTTATGTTTTTAGATTTTTAGCATAATGCAGTTCTTTTATTGCTATTTTGTGTAGGTATATTAAGTAGGTATATTATTGTCTGATAAGATGTATAAAATAATGCCATGTGAACTTTGGTCTCAGGTTTCCTCGATACAGGCTTGCCTAGTGAGGAAACCAACAGATATTACCTTTTGTACATATTTTTCTGTTAATAAAATATTTTTCATTTTCATTTTTCAAAGGAACAGCTACTTAATATTTAGTTAGTCGTTAATTACAAACTTGTCTTTTAGAATGTAGTGGTGGAGTTAAATTTTAATAAATTTTATAGTTTATAGAATTCAGCAGTAGAGGCACGTTTATAGAATTCAGCGAGTTAAATCTAAAATAATGTTGTTGAGTTAGTACCGGTTTAATGAATTTCATCAGTGACGCTAAATATTTGCGCTAACAAAGGATTGCAAAACGTTTCAAATTAATTCGATTTTCTCATTTCTCTCTCAAAATTAAATCTCTTTTTTGCTATTGAGATTCTTTGAATTTCAATAGCAAAATGCTTAGTTGAAACATATTTTTAATGTAGAGTCATCGTCCTCAAAAATCGCCCTAAAAAGCAATGACCGGCTGTTTTACGCTGGTATTTTTTCTTCAGCGTTCTCCTTCCCCGGTCAAGCCGACCTGTTTGCGCTACGACCATAATATAGCTACAGCGTAGCTCTACCACGTGTGGTAGGAAATATAAAGCCAGAATACTTTTAGCTTATTTTTATAAGGTGTTTTATATATAAATATAAATTAAATTGAAGTGTATTGTAGTACCTAGTAATAATATAAAAATCAATTTCTAAAATTTTTGTCCGTCTATTTGTTCCGGCTAATCTCCGAAAATTCTGGATCGGTTTTGACGGGACTTTAACTGGCAGATAGCTGATGCTATAAGGAGTAACTAAGGCTACTTTTGTTTTATAAAAAGAATTAGAGTTACGCGCAAAAAAATTAAAACCCATGAAGTCCAATCGTAATAAATTCCACGCGGGCGAAGTCGCGGGCCACAGCTAGCAGCTAGCAGCAGCTATATGAAATTATCATTCATGATATTATTCCAAGTTATGATGATTATCGCTGCTTGCCTTAAGCTCGTTTTGTTTATTAGACCACCAAATGAGTAAAAATTAAACTATTAATAAAAAGGAAAACCGATTTCACAAACTAAAATGAACTTCCACACAATGGCTTTCGAAATCCGGCCTTTAGCTATTTGATACAGTATGTTTTTAATACCGTGTTTATTACCGTGGGTGTCGTAAGAGGCAACAAAAGGAAACAAGTCAGGAGATGGGCAGCAGCATCTTCCTAATAACGACAAAAGTAAAAACTGCACTTGCCAACTCCTGTGGACTAAGGTCGAATGCCTCGTTTCCAGTAAAAAGAGTCTACGGTTCTCTACGCTCACCATACGAATTTAAGTATTAAGCTGTATTTTACGCTGGTAGTCTATGAGAGCTTGGTCATACCCTGGTCGAGTCGACCCTATTCTTACTACTACCATAATATAGCTGCAGCGTGGCTATACCATATATTAGAGTATTTTAGGTATTCTAACAAAAATATTTTCAATGAAAAATTCAAATAGCAATCCTTTGTATTACGTATAGCATCTTGAAACTAGAAAATACGTGATCAGAATTACGAAATTTCTCCGATAATTTGCTTCGCACTTTACATTTTCTAAATATATAATATCATGTGAACCGTAATCAGTGAATCGATGTGAGCTTAAGCGATTCAATGAAGCACCTCGAGGGTATTCGGATTAAATTCGATCTCGATAGAAGTGCGATGTAACGCGAAACTTATTCTATCGATATTATTTCTTAGACATTAAAATAGCTAGACTAAGTTAACGTTGATTTACGTTGACGTTAGACGAAGTAAACAACGTTTTGTGTTATGTTTTGGGCTGACTCACGACGACGTACACTGTTGTGAAAATCAATTTTTGCAATGTAATCTTCTATAGAATCGTTGTTATTTGAAATTTGATGTACGAAGTAACACTAAAATTTAGTCTGCGAGGAATGATATAGAATACACAGTTTTTTTTAATCAAAATCAAAAGTTATCAAAAGTTAACATCCGTCACTTATGTCATTTGCTAAAATTAAAAGCTTGGAGTTTATGTGTATAATAAAAAGTAAAATAATTTTTGAACTTAGTAACAATATTATTATAAATATAACCTACATTTAAAGATTTCTTATATTAACGCGAACACTACACATTCAAATAATACCAGTTTTTACGGATTTTATCGGGTAAATTTAACTTTTTAAATACCCGACGTTACGAGCACTTTACAGCACCCATGGTCACGGGGGGAGACTGAGATGTTCAACGTCTATATGTCGTAGATAACCGCGGTTACTATAGATTAAAATTATTAATTTTTGTTTCGATGCATGTAGCACGAACTTATACTATCTTGAAGTCTTGCAGTTGTATGCTTGGGTTGGGTTTTAATTTTATTAATTATAGAATCCCAAGCAGATGGTAGCACCCAGCCATCTACTCTATTGAAATTAGGATGTTTTTTTATTTGAATAGCCTCGCGAATCATCCCTGGAAGGAATCGGTGTTCTTTAGCAAGAATTTGTGGTCTATCATGTCTGATCTGACGCAAAGAAACTCCAAACATAGATATCTCTGCATAGCTCGCTATGTGACCTTGTGCTTCCATACAGCCAGCAGTAATCCATATATCATTACTGGACACATCATGTAGGAACAGTGATATGTTCGTTTCCAAATTTTTCTAACTTATAATACTAGTGTTCCACAAGGCTATGTGTTATCACCAACGCTATTTCCTCTATGTATATTAATGATATGTTGCAACAGGTAACAAAGCAGAGCAGGACAGTATTTCATGCCGAAACACGGCCTGCAACTTTAAAAGGCGCAAGTTCAGCCTCAAATGAAATAATTTTCACACTTGACCGTATCAAGCGCAGAACGGCTCGAATTGTTGACGACCGAGTCCTTTCCGATCAGCTCGATTTAGTGGCGCTGCGAAAAGATGTTGCATCCCTTTGAATTTTCTTTTACATCTACCTCGAGGAATGCTTTGCGGAATTATTCGGATTAATCCAAGCCGACAAATTTTATGAACGCACATCGCGGCAAAACTCCCGATACCACCCACACCATCTGGATGCTTGGCGGTCCACCAATGTACGTTTCACTGGGAGTTTTCTGTGGAATTGTTTACCACCGGTGATTTTTCCGGACCGATACGACTTAGGAACCATCAATAAAAGAGCTTACTCCTTTATAAAAGGCTGGCAACCTACCTACAATTCTCTTGGTGTTGCAGTTGTGCGTGGGCGGCGATCATCACTCGCCATCAGATGAGCCATATGTTCGCTAGGAGCGGGGTCCTATAAAAAAAGAAACCCTTATAATATCACTTTTTTGTTCGTCTGTTTGTTCGTGTCCAGATAATTTTTCTGGCAACGGTTTGAGGTATTTGCTGAAGGATCAAAATAATATTGAATCTATTTCTTTTTGAACAGCTGTTGTCTGACCTGGAAGTGTAGGATTGTCCCCCACTAGGTGGAAATAAGAACAACTAAGACATGTAAGAAGGCTCATAAATGGATATAGCTCAGGACTGTATTTTGTGGAATTCCTTGGGGGAATGTTCAGTAGTGAATTTGTGAATCTCTGTAATAATTATGATAAAACAAAGAGCTAGTATCCTTGCATTGATTGCTGCTCGTCACCAGTCAGTGTGTTTTGGGAGTCAGCATTTTCGAATGGATAAACTGTAGTATGTTGAACGAAACGGAAAGCATCAAGAGTGTATTTTAAGTATTTAGAATTACTAAGTAACTTTTCAGTTACTTGAAACATGCGGTGTAAATTGATTTTGCAACTAATATCTAAGTTGATGTGAGTATTTCTGCATTGTTGCAACAGTCGTTGATGTATTATACTTAGATAAATCAATAAGAGCAGTTTTTTTATAAAACTTAGCTGATTAACGAACTTACAATTCATCTGATGGTAATTGGCTACTGCAGACGACGGACACCCGCGGTCAACTTCAAACAGATGCATTGTCACTTCTCAGAACTAAGATATATTATAAAGTAACCCCATATCCTGTTGACCAGCGGTGCAAACACCAGCTGGACTCCTAGGCAGAAAAATAGTCCTACCAATATACTAGTCCTGATGGCATTTGTCGAATGAGTTGTACCTGTCTTCCACACTAAAGTAACTATCATACACCACGGTCTATTACCGTGTGGTGCCAGCATGGGAGGATTTATCCATCCATGTCGTCTCGCGGGTATCGTAAGATATAATTATGAGATGTGTCAGTAAAGAAAGTCTGGTAGTTTCTCGTTTACGACAGACGTAAAATTTCCAAACAGGCAACGGGAACCGGCGCAAAAGGTGTGAGACTAGCATTGTGATCATCAATCAGTTCACGTGTCAAGCATGGGAAAAGCCCAATGTACAGCAGTCGACTTTAATTGGATTATGACAAGGAAGAAAGTCTATGGTATCACACTGCTGTAAGCTAGCGTTTACTGACTACAATTAATAGCTTAGTAGTTTAAGATTACTTGAAAACACTAAGGAATTAGGATATTTCTGATAACAGTACCTAAAGGTAATGTCTAGGGTACCGATTTTCACCATTTTCAATATCGTATCGTATGGTACTTCCGTTATCAATTAACCAAGTTTTTTTGTTTTATATTTTGCCAGAACAAAAATAACTTATCCTATGGCCCCGTACCCGCTTGACGTTGAGTATCGGTACACACACATTACATTATCTGTAATTCCAAGTGTATGCTTACTTTTAAGGGTTTAATTTCTGAGAGATTTTTCGGAACAGTTACGCTGCCCTAAGGCATGTTGTGTATCTTTTTGAACTCTCGAACTAAGAGGAAGTTAATAATTATTAACCGCAACATGTGGTGGAACAGCTAACTGCAACTGAAAAAAACAATTTTTTTGTTGCTGGCGGGTTCGAGCTCGGTTTGTCACGTTTTTGGATTTTAAAGCGAGGCTAGGGATTACCTGAACTAAAACAGCTCTTAACGTGTTTTCTTAACCGTAAGTAGGGAAACATATACTTACGGTTTTTCAACCCGGTATTTTAAACTTAAAGTCATTACACTGAAGATGATCCCCCAAACTGCTACGAAATAACTAAAAGTACTATTACTTTTAGTTATTTAATAGCCAGTTTCTACAATCTTAAATTTAGCAGGAAGAGAGGATTCTAATTAAGGTGAAGATATTAAACCGAATAGCATTTGTTTTAAATCCCGTTTGTGATTATTACGAGACAAACTTAGATTTGCGGCTAATAACGTGCAGTGTATAAACACGTGCAACGGCAAAAAAAAGTTGTTAGACATTTAAACACGCACGTTTGGCGGATTTCGATTTCCCGATGCCGTGAGGTACGCCATCGTGATTGCGACAAAACGAAAAGCAGTTATTAAACTAAAGAAATTTTGTTATGGGTGTAACAGAGTAAAATAACAGTTTAATGCTGCTGTGTTTCGTATGGTAAGTATAGAGAACCGGTGAATCTTTATACTGAAAACGAGGTATTCCATCTTAGTTCTCAGGCGTGACAACGCATCTGCATTTTGAAATGCTTATTATATATTTTATACGTGGTAGAGCCATGCTGCAGTTATATTAGTAGTGTAGTTGTAGTAGACGGAAGGACGACGCTCTCACAGAATACCAGCGTGAAATAGTAGCTTATTGCTGCTATGTTTCGTATGGTGAGTGTAGAGTCTTTTTATCTGAAACGAGGCATTCCATCTTAGTCCTCACGGATGACAACGCATCTGCATTTTGATTTGTAATCGAGGATAGATGTAGATGTCTCTGGGCCGCAGCAACCACTTACCATCAGGTGGACTGTGTGCTCGTTTGTCACCTATCCTATAAATAATATTTAAAAAGTAGGTATTTATTATATAAACGGATGGGAACGAACTTATATTTCACCTCCATCGTCATCGCCATCATCATCATCATTACAGCCACAATAAAGCACATGCACAAGCACAAGCACCATAGAGCACGGTATTGAGCTACCCGTATCATTTCTCTATTAACAATCAATGTGCCCTGTTGGTGCAAACAAAAAATTTCATGTGTACATGGTGCTGCTCATTATATATATATATATATATATATATATATATATATATATATATATATATATATATATATATAGCAGATGAGTTAAAAGCTTAAAAGTTAAAACATTTAGTATGTTTGAAATTAATTCTTTTTTAAACAAATATTTTTATTATTACAAATATTTTCTGTCTAGTCGCCAAAGTCGACTTTTATTTTCGCCTATTCATAAAATTATTAAAACCACTCACATAGCATGGTATAATTCTATATACAGCTTTACCTGATATAGTGTTACTAACTATACCCCAGGTAAAAAAGTGAAGACACATATGATTTCCAATAAACTAAACCAATTAAATGGTTGAATTTCGACTAATATTAAAACATTCACTTTTATGTATCCAATTGAATAACATCAATTTGAACAGACTATAAAATTGACTTTAAACTAAATGTCTTGACTCGCTCTGTATGTTAACTCGAAATCATTAGAACTTTATCTACGAGGCTGAACTTCCATTACACGTTTCAATAAAACTTTGTTCTTGTTAAATGTCACTCGATTTTTTATGATTACGTAGTTATGACGTGTCCTTGGGACGATAACTATTGTTCAAAATCTACTGAAGTGGCAGTAAATTTAAAATAAAATTGCCAAGTGCAAATATTTATATGGCCATTTCTTAAGTAGATTAAATTAACTTATAACTAGACTTAATTATACACTTACAATGAATTAATCGTTTTGACAAAAAATACAGATCGGTAAATAGTAAAAGGGTATTTCTCTACTAACAGGGTCGTCGGCTGAAAATATGTCTCAAAGATTTTATAACGAAGTAATTTAAAATGAAGTTAAAAATAAAGCAAATACATTACTTCGTAAGGCTAGTGCCAGTATGCAGTAATATCCTTTATAATGTACGTTTAAAAAGAAAATGACACAAGTAATCGTCAGGGGACATATCAGGATGGTTATTTTAAGGAAAAACTTTCTTGTTACAAAAATCACCTTTTATTAGTCATTTGAAAACAAAACTTGAAAATCAATTAATCTACTTATGTACCATAATGACTTATTGCTTATTTTTATTTGCTTTATATAAGTTCAGATAAGAACAGCTATGAGTATCATTAAAACTTTTACATTTTAATAAACTAAGATTCAAACATTTGAAATACATCAATTTGAGTACACTTAGAAATGCATTAAAAAAAATTCATTCCTTATACAAGAACTTTCTGTGGAGTTCAAAGTAAGCGTCATTATGTAATTGTCTGTGTACCTTTAAAAAAAAACTAGCACTCTTTTTTGTTTGTATTAACTTTTACATTCATTTACTTAAATAGGTACTGACGGAACTCCGATTTTATGCAAGTGGGTGCCATAAGCCAAAAATCGGTTAGCCGAGTAATACATGCTGTAACCGATGCTGATTATTGAGAAAACATATAAAATTCCCTATGGCCCATAAAGAGTGGTGAGCGGCTAAAGAAAAATTTAGATATGGCCCACAGCTATTACCGAATGTGATTGGAACTATAGACTGCACACCTATCCCAAGTTGCATTAAGAGGCATATGTGAGTGGCTGACATAAGGGACATTAATTAATTGTACAAGCTGTAAGTTTATCTTCAGTAGTTGTTGTTTACCTATTTACTTGCTTTAAAACATGAAATTTTTATTGACAGTAAGAAAAGTGTTATTGCCAAATTTAAATTATACTCATTAGTCTTAAGGGCTTATATTATAATTTTGATGCAATTTTTTAACGTGGTAGAGCCAAGCTGCAGCTATATTAGGGTTCTAGAACGAATAGGTCAGCTCGGCCGGAGTGGGACCACACTCTTACAGAATACCAGCGTAAAATAGCGACTAAATGTTGCTGTGTTTCGTACGGTGAGTGTAGAGAATCGGAGACCTCTTTTACTGGAAACGAGGCATTTCATCTTAGTCCTTGAGGGTGACAACGCATCTGCATTTTAATTCTTAATTGAGAATATATTATGTAGATGTCTATGGGCCACAGCATTCACTTACCATCAGGTGGACTGTGTCTGTTAAGTAGTTAAAAGGGTTGTCGGAAAGGGCAGAACAACGTGTGCCTGGCAAGCTAGTTTAGTATAAATAGGTACACATAAAGTATAGATAAATTATTTTTGGTTTGTGATACAGACTTTTAATTAATAATTATATTTAGTCGATGGGGATCATATCCTAGACGGCCCCAACCATTACATCGGATTTGATAGACCACAAATCCTCGCGAAAGAACACCGATTCCTACCAAGGATGGTACGTGACGCTATTGAAATTAAAAACCATCCTAATTTCAATAGAGAAGGAGGCTGGGTACTACCACCTGCTTGGGATCCTATAATCAATAAAATTAAAACTAAACCCAAGCATACCACTGCAAGACCTCAGGACATAGTTAGTTCGTTTTGCATAGATCGGACCATAAACAATAATTAAAAAGAACTGAAGGTACTCCGGGTTTAACAAAAAGTAGTTTTAATCAACCAGTTAATTTGATAAGACTAATGCCATACACTGCTGGCCTAACAATCAGTGCGTGTGCAGTGCTACACAACATGCATATTAAATTTCCACCATATCCACAGAAATAATTGTTGTTAGCTTTAATGACGATTGCCTAGAAGATACACATTTGACAGAATCTTAACTGTCACCCACTGCTCCGGCGTCTGGACTGGAGGATCTGGTTGAGATCGTCGGCTGCTTTCTCTACTTTCAGCCCGCTTTACGGTGTACGGTTACGTCTGAAACATACATAGAAGTAAGTATTCAAAATGTAAAAAATTATATTGTTTAAACCAATAAACAACGATATATTCAAAAAAAGGTATTGTAGGTTGTACTTAACACAGCTTGAAAACCCGACTCGTGCCTGCGTCACTGCCCCCTTGGATTTTTTTTTTATAGAATAGGGTGAAAAACGAGCACACAGTTCACCTGATGAAGTGTTTGCTGTGGCCCATAGACATCTACATCTATCCTCGATTACGAATCAAATTGCAGATGCGTTGTCACCCGTGAGGACTCAGATGGAATGCCTCGTTTCCAGTAAAAAGGGTATCCGGTTCTCTACACTCACCATACGAAACACAGCAGCTTTAAGCTACTATTTTACGCTGGTATTCTGTGAGATCGTGGTTCTTCCCCGGTCGAACCGACCAATTCGTGCTACAACTATACTACTAATATAACTGCAGCATGGCTCTACCATGTAAAAAAATAGGATTTGAAATATCATGATAATGATAAAAAAGAACACGATATGTACCACGAATTTTTTTTGTAAAATAATGTTTTTGCAAGCAAGTTACATAAGCAAATTTGACATTGAAACATACATCAAAGTGTTGCAAGGAAGCACACTATGTCCTTTGATATTTACCAAGTTAGTTCAATTCTTAGAAACGGTGAAAGCTGATTGTAAGTTACTATGAAAAATGTTTTCAAAAGATATGTTTTCTATTGCTTCTGTACAATTTTCAAAGAAAAGCAATTATTTCAAAAAAATATGTATGCTAATTTTCCCTGTGATTCAAGGAGATTTTAACTGCCAATATATTTTTAAGAAAACACCGCGGTGTGAATACGTTTTTCGTTAGCATACGACATCGTAAAGTAGGCGTAGACTTGCATTTATTATAAGCATCGTTACGGCAAGCGATTTTTTTTCGTTATTATTTAGCGATCAGTAGTTTACGATGGCGTCGCTATTATATTATATCTATGTCGAGACTGCAGCCCCCTGGTAAGATATGCAGAAAATCGATGGATGTAGGTGGCTCTGGACCGTGGTTTGTGGCATTCCTTGTGAAGGGACCTCTGAAGGAACTTATGAAGGGCTGTGATCATGATAATGATGATGATGATTCCATTATTTTTAATCTATTATTTATTTTGTTCTTCTTACCAATAAATATTGCACAATATTATATTTAATATAACCAAAAATAAAATAATATAAATAATAATAAATTATTTGAGATTTAGTTTTAGAGCTTCGAGTTGCTAACGTCTGATTTCGCTCAAACGTCTCACAGTAAGTCTGAATGATGTATGGACTAATTTATCGGAAAATCCATTAAATATGTCTACAAATTTGGAATCGAATACTTGTGTTTAAGTAAATACAATTATTTCGAGTTTAAATAAGTAAACATTACGCATAGTATAATTATGCCCACAAAATAAAAAACAACTGCAGTTGCCAACCCACTTACAAAGCGTGGCAACTATGGCAAAATCCCCCCACGAGGCAAACTATTAGGAAGACCTATATTCAGCAGTGGACCTTCATAGGCTGTAATGGAGGCCAGGTGTAAAATATCCTGATCGTCATAGAGTAGCAGTGTCAGAAGTGTGAGAAGTCTGGCAATAGAACTGCCAATCCGCCTGTCAAGGCAAATTCGCCCTAAAACAGGAGAAGCCTATGTCAAGCAGTAGGCTTCTAAGATGATTTTTTTGAAGAAGAATTAACTCGCGAGACCATCAAGAAATATAACTTTTCACGTGGTAGAATTATGCTGCTGCTATATTAGTTGTATGTTTGTAGCAAGAATGGAATGGCGACGGAAGAACCAGGCTTTCAAAGAAAATCAGCGTCTAAAAACGGCCCCAAATAAAATCGGCGGTGGCGCTGTCGTCGTGCCACAAGCGAAACACATCGAAGCTTAAATCGCGCTATCAAAGTTTAGAGTAAAAACAGTATAATACGTAGAATAGCTCCGAACTACCACACGGAGCGTCATCCGCTCCCCGGGCGGAACACCTTGCTCGGCGGGACATTTCCCCTTTTCCTTCTATGGTCACAAGCTCAACGCTGTTGTGTTTCGTATGGTGAGTGTAGAGAACCGGAGACACTTTTCATTGGAAACGAGGCAAAACATCCTAGTCCTCACGGATGACATCGCATCTGCATTTTGATACGTTATTGAGGATAGATGTAGATGTCTATGGACCACAGCTACCACTTACCATCAAGTGGAATATGTGCTCGTTTGCCACCCTTTTGTGATAATAATAAGTCTGCTTGTAAATTACGCAGCGCATATTTGTGGTCCTTAGATAAAGACAATAAGTTTAAACGAAAAAAGACAAACAAGCGGAATTGGCACTTTAAACGTCCTTTTTTTCCGGACAACTAAGTACTGAGATGCTTATTTGTTAAAATAAATTTAATTTGAAAAAGTAAAATGTAAAGGATATAAAAATAGATCAAGGATTGCAGTAAATTTCTTAGTATGCGAGCAACCCGGGTGCGAGGCTAATAGGAACCAATGGAATTGTTAATTGAACCACGACGTGATCGGTGGCTAAAGAAAACACGTGAAGGTACCCGCTTTTTTGAGAGTTAAAAGAAAAGTTGTATTTGTATGAATCGTAGATTGGTAACTATTTGCTAACTATGGCAAATATTCCGCTAATGAGACAATCTATGGAGAATGTTTAGCCGAATCTAGTAGATTTGCGGTTTCTTGTTAAATCTGGTAACGCTGCTGAGCGGTGGGCATTGTGTGAGGCCAATAATCTAGCAGTAGAGTGGCGCTGAATGTGATGGTTCGTACATAGCTGACAAAGCTAACGATAACGGTAACGTTACCGTTACCTTAACCGATAATCATTTAGGAGATGGACAGCGGTGTCTTTCCAATAACGATTAAAAATAAAAAGCTCGGTTGCCAACCCGCTTGCCAAGCGTAGCAACTATGGCAACATCATTATGAGGCAATCAATGGGGGAGGCGTGCGGGAGTAGTGGTGGGATCAGTGGTGACGAGATTGGTTTATGCAATTGAGGGAGGGCGGAAGGTGCTCTTCAATACAGGTAAGACACATCATTGTACGGGTGGGCCATATAAGTGTTAGCGATTTAATTCTTCAATTTCTCGGAAACGCGTGGCGCGGGGTTCGGGGGATATGTTGTTAACTGCGCCGCTTCCTGGAAATTTAGTCGCCATGGATCCGTACACGGGAGAGCAGCGTGCATTTTGTGTCCGAGCGTATTACGAAAACAATAAATCAGTGATTACTGCGAGACGTTTGTATCGAAATGAACACGGTTTACGCGATTTAAGTGAAGTTCCAAGCGCCAATGTGATACGAAAATGTATCAGAATGTTCGAAACAACCGGCTCGATAGTACCAATTACGGCTCGTGGTCGCCCAGTTTCTGCAACATCAGTCGACATTGTGGAGCGTGTTCGTGTTTCAGTTCAGCGAAATCCGCAACAGTCAACATGTAAGAGAAGTCAGTCTTTAGACATCAAAAAAAAAAAGACTTTGCGACGAATTTTGAAGCGTTATTTGCATTTGAAAGCTTATAAGATTCAGATAGTCCAAGAATTAAAACCAGATGATGCCAATAACCGGCTTAACTTTGTCAATTTTATGCTCGAGCGGTTCAAAAAATTTTAACAACGTGATGTTTAGCGATGAGGCCAATTTTCACCTTAATGACCATGTGAATAAGCAAAATTGTCGGTTCTGGTCCGAGACTAGTCCGCGACGCTTGCATGAACGTCCACTTCACAGCCGTAAGCTTGTCGTGTGGGCTGGGATAACGTCAACCGTATTATTGGGCCATACTTTTTTGAGAACGAAAGAGGGCAATCGATGACGGTTAGAGCTAACAATTATTGCAATATGATAACAGACTTTTTGCACGAACTTTTGAAAAAAGAAAAAAAAGAACAAGAAGGCAATACCTCGAGGATGTGGTTTCAACAGGATGGAGCCACATGTCATACGGCTAGAGTATCCATAGAGCTGCTGAAAAATGTTTTTCCCGGAAAACTCATTTCGAAAAGGGGGGGATACTGAGTAGCCACCACACAGCCCCGATCTCTCTTCATGCGATTATTTTCTATGGGGCTACCTCAAATCGGTACTCTACGAGAATAATCCGACCACGCGTAATAGCCGCCATGGATCTTCCAGTCGTGGTTGATTTGGACGATGATGAAATGGTCTCCCACGAACTAGAGCAAATGAGGAGTATATTAGAAGAGGCGATTTTGGAAACGCGCAGCATGCCTCTTGAAAATCGACCGCGACTTCCCCCGCATACCCCAGCAATCAATGGGCTGTCGAGGGCTCTTAACCCAATGCTGGTAACCTATTTGGAAGCCAGCCGGGACCTTTGCGAGATGGACTCAGTTCTTTTTGGCGCCGCAGTGGCAGCTTGCCGTATTATTGGCGCAAAACTTCCCATGGCTGGACGCGCTACCAAACAAAGTAGCGCCATCCCAGCTTGGAGAAAAAGAATTGAGGACCGTATCGCAAAGGCAAGGGCCCTTATCGGCAGACTGACAAGCTTCAGGTCGGGTAATAATAGACCGAGGGTAGTGCGCACCGCTAGAATGGCGTTTGCTGGGACAAATATCAGTTTATCCCAGCAAACAATGTACAGTGAGAGACTTCCTCGAGCAGTGTATGGGGCAGTGGAGTACGATCCTTTGTCATCTGGGTGAGCGGATGATGGCTGCGGAGAACCACATAAGGATAAGAAGGGGTATCTACCAGGGCGATTGTCTAAGTCCAATCTGGTTCTGCCCTCTCTGAACCCTCTCAGTACCTTACTGGAGAGATCCGGGAGGGGACTTCAGCTACGGAAAGGAGGGACAAAAGTGACCCACCTTTTCTATATGGATGACCTCAAGTTATTCGCCTCTAGTCGCTCCCATCTTATGGAATTGCTAAAAATCACTTGTGAATTTAGCAATTCCATTGGAATGGAGCTGGGGACGGATAAGTGTGCGGTCCTCCATGTTGAAAGGGGAAGGGTTGCTAACTCTGAGGGCATAGACTTATCTATGCCCGTCCACTTAAGGACCCTTTCCGAGGCTGAAACATACCGATACCTGGGTGTGTCACAGAACATCGATATCGATGAGGCTAGTATGAAACAGTCAGTTTGCGACGTGTTTTATGCACGCTTGACAAAAGTGCTCAATAGCCTTTTTGTCCGGTGTGAATAAGACACACGCATATAACCGCTGGGTCATGCCTGTCCTTATGTACACCTTTGGCATACTCAGGTGGACTCAGACTGAACTTAACGCTCTGGATAGAAAAAGGTAAGTATGCATTTATAGAAGAAACCTTTAAGTAAAACTAAGGTTTCAAATTACTGCTTACAGCACGTTCACAATGAACAAAGAATGCTGTGCAATAACAGATCAATTGCCGGAATATCCATTGTTTAGTAGTCGCATTTAAGAAGAAGGCCCACGTATAATACGTGGGTCTTCTCTTTAAGTCGCCTCAATTGAAGCGCATAATTTTTTCTTTTTTTTTTTATAAAAGAAGGGGCAAACGAGCATGCGGCTCACCTGATGTTAAGTGACTACCGCCGCCCATGATCCACCGCAACACCAGGAGAATTGCGGGTGCGTTGCCGGCCCTTTAGAAAGGAGTAAGATACGTCCAGTATTCGACGCATCAAATAACTGCATCGCATCGGGTACCAATCTTATAGAACTAATCCCTAAATTATTGATGAACTTTAGTGTTCGCGACGGCCTAACAACCTTAAGAAACAAAGTGATAAAGAATATTGTTTTTTGTATTAATAGTGAAATTACCAAGAAAACTGAGTGAAAACGTGTATTAATATAGTTGTTTAACATATTTATAACTCTTAGTATGTTTGTATAGAATATCGTTTTGATAACAAGTAATATAAACAACTTTTATTATATACCAAAAAATCGACCAATCACAGCGCGTCTTATCGTAGAACTCTCTAGAAGTTTTTTAATTAACTGCGTAATAGATCATACTAAAATAATGAAAGTAATTTTATGTCCTATAAGAGTTATAAATATGACATTGAATTAGCATATGGCTTATAGATTAAGAAATTGTAGGAATATTTTGTATAATTAAACGCATTTCGTAGTTATAGAAAAAATTAAAGAATTAAAATGCCCAAATATTATGAAAATTTGGGACATTTCGTTTAATAACTTTTTACAATGTTAATGTTTTTAGTAACCTTTACGATATACTAATAAAGTATCAGACTACCGATTTAATGATGTATAGCATGTTAGTGTAGCAATTAGTTTTGTATAGAGAATATTGCAATTTATGCCATTTCTATAGTGAAATGTTTATGCAATAAAGAGGCAAAACGGAAAATGGCAAGCGGCTCACTGTAAAGTATTGCTAGAGTCTACCTTAGGGGCTCGGGACCCAGTACCAGTAGTAGTGTGAAGAACTACCAGTGACTAGTGAAGTGAAGTGAGTGGTATCCGGTGGTAGCTGAAGTGACTAGTAGCAGTATATAGTGAATAGTGAAAGTGTTAGCTAGCCGAAAAAGGTCGTAACTGACATTCGCAGTTACATATAGTGAAAGTGTTAGCTAGCCGAAAAAGGTCGTAACTGACATTCGCAGTTACATATAGTGAAAGTGTTAGCTAGCCTAAAAAGGTCGTAACTGATATTCGCAGTTACATATAGTGAAAGTGTTAGCTAGCCGAAAAAGGTCTTAACTGATATTCGCAGTTACATATAGTGAAAGTGGTAACTGATATCCGCAGTTACACAAGTGATAAAATCAGCTAGTTTAGTTAATAATAGCTGCTAGTCAGTAGTGTTAGAAAACCAGCTACTACCAATAGATATTTGATACCACCGTACAATTTAAAGAAATCTTTTGAAATATACAGTGACCAACCAATAGTGAACAACCGTAGTTCAACCGTGGTCAATAGTTATAAAATTTCGCGACTAATCAATCAGTCGAACCGCTGGCCACTACCTCGCTATTTGTATTTATTAATCGTGCATTTTGATTTTAACTACAGTCCACAATATTTCAGCGACACCAACAAAGACGGCGGTGAGAGTACCCACCGGAACCTATAGGTGTAGGACGTGAGCGACTCGCGAAGTATCTTCGACAACATTTACTCCGAGAGTTTCGCCCGTCCGGCACATTTAGGAAAGGTACGTACGGCGTCACTCGGATATAAAGCAAGCCTTTCGCAAATTTTAGTTTCAGAGAAAGATAGAGAGTATTTAAAGTTTCTGTGGTGGGAGAATCCGTTGACCAAAGAGAAGATAGTCACTTTCAGACATAAGAGAGTAGTATTTGGGGTGACTTGTAGTCCGTTTCTCTTGGCGGCTACGATTAATTATCACTTAGGCAATTTTGAAGGAATGTACGGTCAGACAGTTGAAATTTTGAAACACTCCTTTTATGTTGATAATTGTGTAGCTAGTTTTGATACAAAAGAGGCTTTATTTACTTTTATAGACGAAGCTAAGGAAGTTATGCTAAAGGGGGGTTTTGATTTACGATGTTGGGTTACCGCTCCTATTAGAGTAGATAACACTGTCCAGAATCAATCTGTATTAGGAGTGCTATGGAATACTCTTACGGACGAATTACAGTGTAGTTTCCGTCTTAGTAACACTATACCAGATCGGGTCACGAACAGAGATCTTTTGTCATTAACTCAGCAGATATTTGACCCTATTGGATTTCTTGCACCTGTTACCCTAGTGCCTAAACTAATAGTACAAAAGACTTGGATGGATAGTACAGGTTGGGATCAAGCTATCAGCAACGAGTTATCGAAGGAATTTAAGAGTTGGCTAAATCATGTTCATCTGATAAATGATAGCAAGTTGCCGAGACGCTTATCAGAGGAGAGGTTGACGAACTGTAACAAAAGTTTACATTTGTTTTGTGACGCATCTATTAATGCTTATGCAGGTTGTGTCTTTCTTCGGACCGAATGCAAAAGTAAAGTTACGATTAGGCTGGTTATGGCCAAAAGTAGAGTAGCGCCAATTAAAATATCAATAACTTTACCTAGATTGGAGCTAATGGGAGCGCTTATTGCATCGCGGCTTGCAAATGAGATAAGTAGAGCGTTGTTTACCGACGACACCTGCCAGTTATATTGTTGGACAGACTCTGCGGTTGTGTTAGCCTGGATCCAAAGACAGTGTTCTTGGAAGCCGTTTGTGAGCAATAGGGTAAGTGAAATTTATGCTCACACTAAGAAGGAACATTGGCGGCACGTACCGGGCCACTGCAATCCGGCAAACCTACTGTCACGTGGCTGTAATATGAAGACATTAATGGACAGTCACTGGTGGGATGGCCCTGCTTGGCTATTATCTGACCAAGAACTGTGGCCTCAGTCTAATCACATCGCAGTAGATGAGAACGCTGTTTCCATAGAAGCAAACAAGGAGGTACTTGTAAATACTAATGTAGATACTAAACATTTTAGCGAGAAGCTTTTATACTTTTCTAAGTATTCAATGATTGTACGTATAGTAGCTTGGATATTCCGGTGGAGACGGTGACGAATGTTTAGTACAGCTTATATAAGCAATGATGAATTCGAAGAAGCTGAGAATATACTTATAAGACTTATTCAGGGTGAATATTATGTAAATAGAACTCAATTGAATAAGAAACTGTGCATAAATTTAGATAGTAATAGTATTATGAGAGTAAAGACCAGATTAGGTTTAGGAAATTATGATAAAGATTTTTCGAGTCCCATATTATTACCAGGGAAAAATGTCATTGTGAGGATATTTTTTCCTAATGAATAAAAAAGAGATTTTTTTAATTGTTGCGTGTCGTCCGTGAATAAACTAACTGGTAGGTGGTAGGAATGGTGGTAGGAATCCGTCTGGGCAGGTACCACCCGCTCACCTATTGCTGTCGTCAAACAGCAGTGCTTACACTACTGTGTAGCGGTCTGAACTGTATAGAGACAGAAGGCCTGTTATAACAGGCTGTTAAGCATTCCGTCTTAGTTCTCACAGGTGACAACATATATGTAGCGTTCTTTGTTTGAAGGTGTCCTACATGAATACTACAGTAGCCACTTACTATCAGATGCACTGATATTTCGATTATCACTTCGGTTTCATAAAGAATATTTCAAAAAGTATGCCTCTGGAGAATTTTTTTCTCTCAATTTCCCGTAATCTTCGGCACCAGCAGTGCAACTAGAAAACGAAATACAAAGCTTTGGATACAAACATCGACTATAAACGCATTCCACCAAAATACTTCGGATGTACTTAAACTATAAAACATCAAATCATGAATACCCAATAATGAAAACGTCGAATCCTTCATCGAAAACTTTGTACTTGAATTTTCGTAGTAAGTCCCCTAATCCTTCCCACTTTTGAC
>CAJQZP010000021.1:0-19358 GCA_907164705.1 Parnassius apollo
AATCTAAATTTAAGAACTGTAATAGAATGTAAGTCAAAAAGAAGTAAAAAAGAAAAAAGCAAAACGATAAAATAAAAAATTAGAAAATATATAAATAAAGAAATAAAAATAAAAAAGATGGAAAAAGTCCCTGATCTCCATGTTAGGGGGAACTAGAAAAAAAAAAAAAAAAAAAAAAAAAAAAAAAACCTAACCTAACCTAACCTAACCTAACCTAACCTAACCTAACCTAACCTAACCTAACCTAACCTAACCTAACCTAACCTAACCTAACCTAACCTAACCTAACCTAACCTAACCTAACCGAACTATAAATTCGCTAATAACTTTCCCAAAAATTGTTGATCATTTAGGAGGCAAAGTTTAAATAAAATGGCGTGCACAGATACTGAAACTGGTGGCATCGCAAATGAAAATTCACCCTATCATAGGATGCCTACTTCTGCAAGCATTCTCGAAGGCCTTAATTCAATAACCACTATAGCGAATAACATAATCACAACCATATCGGCTGGCAGAAGTGTGACATCAGACAGCAAAAAAAGCGATTATAGAAATGGCGCATGACATTAACAGAATCATAAGAGAAACACAAATAAAAACTGAATATACGGCAAGTATTATAGAGGTTAAAGAGTCGCTGCAAAATACTATTAAGGAAGAGATTTCCAAACTCTCGATACGCACTCAAACCAAATCCTATGCGAGTGTTGCTTCTACTCCTCGTCCTCCGCTGAGCAATCCAGCACCTACACATGCATCAAAACCGGCTATTATTGTCACTCCTACTAATAAAGTTAATTCTCGACAAGAAGTTATCGAATCATGGCGCAAGAGTATCTGTTTTAAGAGTTGTAATTATGCACCCTCCAAATTGCAAGTCATATCAAATAATAAACTTCGAGTAGAATTCGATACATGCTCCCAGAGGGACCACGCTTTAGAACGTTTGAAATCTGCTACGACAGTTAACGCTGAAGCCGCGCGCAAAATGAACCCTATGGTCATCTTAAAGGGCTTATCAAATGACGTCCCATCAGAAGAGTTAGTCAGTATCATCACAGGGCAAAACGACGAATTACGGGACCTCATAAATAATACGGACGACGCTCTTTGCTTACGTTTTAAGAGGAAAAACAAAAACCCTAAATTATATAACGCAGTTTTCTTATGCAATCCTACGATATGGCGCAAAATAATGGATTCCGGAAGAATAAACGTTGATCATCAACGTATACATGTCGAAAATTTTTGCCCATTTATTCAGTGCTTTAGCTGTCTTCAGTTTGGACACGTTCAAGGCAAGTGCACCAATAATATCCATCCCTGCTCGCACTGTGCAGCAGGAAATCACACATACACAAACTGTCCAAATAAGGCGAATAAAACGGCTACTACGTGCTACAACTGCCAAATGCATAATAATAAGTTCAATACCAAATTTGACACACAACATGCAGCAACTTCCTTTTCCTGTCCTAGAGTCAAAGCCATGAAAGAGCGTATAAACCAGCGAATCGACTATGGATCAAACAAATAAAATAAAAATAATTCAATGTAACATAGACCGATCCAAAAGCTGCCAACAAGAATTTTTACGATACTTTGCTGCAAACGATTACTCTATAGCAATAGTCTCAGAACCATATTTAGGAACCAAACAAGAAATGAAATCAACACAAGGCCTTTGCATATACCAATTCCCAGGTGACCAAAAAGTCAAAGCTTGCATAATAGCTAAAAATAATTGTGGAACGTTAATAGGTATGACACAGTTTTCAATTTCTAACCTCTGCGTTGTCCAAATGACAATAGGCACAAGGAAATTATATATTGCATCAGCATACGTTGAGCCCCGAGACGATGAACACGCAACACTTGAGCGCTTAGACGCCTTTCTTAAATCAACCAATGACTCTCATCGTATAATATGTGGCGATTTTAATGGTTGGCACCCACTATGGGGTTGTGAAACAACTAACAAAAGAGGTCGCGAAGTGGCGGAACTTATAATAGGAAATGATATGTATATTTGCAACCAAGGAAGCATCCCAACGTTTGAAACCGTCACACATGGTAGAAATTGCTCCTCTATTATCGACATAACTTTTGCCTCAGGGTCTATATACGAGAAAATAAATAGCTGGAATGTTAACCTGGAGGCTTGTCCCTTATCTCAACATAATTCTATTGAATTTACGCTCAACCTATTTAACGTTAACACCACAAAAAGAAAAAACACATCCACATATCTGTATAAAAGTGAAAAAGCTAACTGGGCAGAGTTTAAGGCAGTCTTAGACCTCAAAATGTGCAATAACGGATGCCTAGACGTAGATATTCCCACATTAAATACCAACGAATTAGAATCCTTTATTACAAAAATTATCAGTACAATCCATGAAGCTTGTCGAGCATCCATGCCAATGAAGAACAACGTCACCCAATGTAAACCCATATGGTGGACAGACAAATTGGAAAAACTGAAAAAAGATGTTATCTCCCTCCATCATAAAATTCAGCATACCAAACGCAAAGGGCTTGCCCTAGACCAACTGTTAGAAGAAAGAAATAGAAAAAAGAAAGAGTACGGGGATGAGCTGCGGAGAACATCAACAGATAACTTTAGAGAATTCTGTGAACGGCAAGGTAAGGAGAATGTTTGGTCAGTGACCAACAGACTTTTAAAGGAGACAAAGTCTAATTGCTCACCGAGTACTCTAAAAGTAGGAAACAGCTATACTAATGATGAAAAAGAAACCGCAAAGGCACTACTAAATCATTTCTACCCTGAAGACAGTCCAGACTCTAATCCCGCACATGAACAACTCAGGAAAAATCGCGAACTATTTCCAAAAACAAATGACGACCCTCCCTTTGTTAAAGAAGAAGTTATAGAATGCATCCAAAACATGAATCCCAAACGAGCTCCTGGTATCGATAATCTAACAGCCGATATTTGCACTCCATTTTCTATAGCCTATCCAAAACTTATAACAGAAATAATGAACAGATGCTTGTCCCTCCAATATTTTCCACAACAGTGGAAAATCGCATACGTTAAAATCATTCCGAAACCCAATAAATCTGATTGTACTAATTTAAACTCTTTCCGCCCAATAGGTCTTCTTCCCGTGTTTGGCAAATTACTTGAAAAACTTTTCATAAATAGAATCAAATACCAGGCTACACGAGATGGCAGAATGAGCAACCGACAGTTTGGTTTCAAAGAGCAACTTAACACAACTGCAGCTATTGCCAATGCCATAAAAACCATCCAAAAAGCTAAAGAGAATAAACAACAGGTAATAGCCATCTCCTTGGATATCAAGGCAGCGTTTGATAACGCTTGGTGGCCCGCCTTACTTCACAGACTGCGATACATTCAGTGCTCTCGTAACATCTTCGGATTAATATGTAATTATATAGAAAATAGGAAAGTATCACTGAACTACGGAGGTACTGAGGTCACCAAAATGATGTCCAAGGGATGTATACAGGGATCAACTTGTGGACCAACTCTTTGGAATCTAATTCTCGACGAACTTTTGGAAACTCAGTTGCCAACAGGTTGTCACATCCAAGCCTTTGCGGACGATGTATTGCTTATTGCACACGCACACGATAAAAACGAATTAGAAGTTATTACTAATCAAGCACTAAGCGAAATTGTACAATGGGGAGATAAAGTCAAACTCTCTTTTAGCCCTGAAAAGACACAGGCAATCGCTTTCACCCCAAAAGCCAAGTCAGTTAATTTAATGATGAACAAAATATTGCTTCCGTTTGTTAAAGAAATAAAATTATTAGGGGTCATCGTAGATACAAAATTAACTTTCAACAGTCACATTAAATATGTTACAAATAAAGCCATAAAAATATTTCACAAACTGTGTATTTACTGCAGACCAACCTGGGGTATTCAACCTGAAAATATAAGCATTATTTATCACCAAGTTATCGAACCTATCATCACATACGCTGCTGGTGTTTGGGGCCATGCTGCAAAGAAAAAGAGTTGCAAGCGATTGTTGGAAAAAACACAACGCTTGTTTGCGCTCAAAGCCATCCGAGGCTTCCGTACAGTCTCTACGAATGCTGCGCTAGCACTTTCCCAGTTCATGCCTTTAGACTTAAAAGTTACAGAAATAAATCAAATAGAAAACACTAGAAGTTCCGGAATCACCCAATATCTACCCGATGATATAACCCTTGAAAAGCCCACACCGATTCAAAATCTTCTACATCCAGCTCTCAGAGTTAAAATAGTGCCAGACAGTTTACAAACTTCAGAAGAAGACCCAAACAATTTTACACAACCAATTAATATATACACAGACGGAAGTAAATTGGAGAACGGAAGAGTGGGCGCCTCTTTTGTAGTTCTATCGAAAAATGAATATACAATAACCAAAAAATTTAAATTACATGATAGCTGCACTGTATTTCAGGCAGAGCTTTTTGCCATCGATAGAGCTTGTACGTGGTCTTTGAAGAGAAATATCAAAAATATAAAAATTTTCACAGATAGTATATCATCAATTCAATCAATATGTAACCGCAGTAATACTCACCCAATAGTTGCAAATATTCATCAAAACGTAAAGAAAATAAGAGAAGATGGAACAGTCGATATAACATGGGTAAAAGGTCATGCAGGCTCTGCCGGAAATGAAGCAGCTGATGCAGCTGCAAAAAGCGCAGCCAACTTAAAGAAAAATTTTGATTATACAAAATTTCCCATAAGCTTTGTTAAAGCAAAAATAAAAAAAGACAACCTCTATAAATGGCAAAACCGATATCACAGTGCACCACAAGGGAAACATACAAAAGAGCTCTTACCGGACCTGTTTTCCATTAAACGACTTTGGCAAACAACAAAAATTGACTTTAAATTAACCCAAATTCTCACAGGTCATGGTTTCCACAGAGAATATTTATATAGATTTAAGATTTCAAACACAGACACATGCCCTTGCAATAACCATAGTGTACAAAATATTGACCACCTTTTGAAAAGCTGTCCCAGATTTGGTGCACAGCGCATGGAACATGAATTATACTGTCAGATGCTTAAAGTCTCTCCATACAACATACAGGAGCTTGTAACAAAAGAAGGAGCAATAATATCGTTTGTGAAGTATGCTAGTTACATAATCGATAAACTGAAATCATTCAACAGTATATAGTAAAAATATTTAAAATAAACGAGTTCTAATTGAAATTGTGAATCACAAAAGTAATAGACTTAAACTGAAACATGCTAGGCAAAAGGAATTGTATCCCATTCGCAATTCCGGCCGATCATGTAGTGAATTTCCTATGCGTATCAGTCCCGCAAGCGAACCAACGGAGCCAACGGCTGGAACGAGGGGTTGGCAGCGCTAAAGCGCGAGGTGGCCACCAAGAGATGCAGGATTCAGTGTGCAGCGCCGGTTAGGCGTCGAAAGGTAGTTGGGGAGTACCTCGAGGCGATGGAGCGTTACGAGGCCGAGGTAAGGCAAGCGCAGACGCGCAGCTGGGTCTCCTTCTGCGAACGCCAAGACGGGGAATCGTTTGGGGGGGTATCTACCGGGTCCTCGGCAGAACCTCCAGGAGAGACGAAGACCCACCGCTGCTGGTAGACAGTATGGAGCTAGACGCCAGGGGCTCGGTGAGGCATATGGCCGAAACCTTTTACCCGGAGGACTCCGAGGGGGATGACTCCGAGGAGCACCGAAGGGTGAGGGTACAAGCTGAGCTATTTGACGTTGAAACTTCTACGGAATTGACGGATCCGCCTTTCACTCCTTTGGAGTTGAAATTGGCCTGCCGGTCCTTCAATCCGAAGAAGGCTCCAGGCGCGGACGGTTTTACCGCCGATATACGTTTGCACGCGATAGAATTTGACCCCGAACTCTCACTCGCTCTTTTCAACAGGTGCCTCGAACTCCGGCATTTTCCCGAGCCCTGGAAGGAGGCCACGGTAATCTTCCTCCGCAAGCCGGGGAAGATTGCTTATACGACACCACGGTCGTATCGGCCGATCGGTCTCCTTCCGGTGCTGGGGAAGGTGCTGGAGAAAATGCTTGTCGCCAGATTAAAATATCATATAGCGCCCAGGCTCAGCACCCGCCAGTTTGGCTTTATGCCCCAGCGGAGTACCGAGGACGCCCTCTATACACTAGTTGAGCACAGCAGATTACGTTTAAAAAACAAAAAGTTGATGACGCTTGTGTCACTGGATATAGAGGGCGCCTTCGACAACGCTTGGTGGCCACGTATCAAAGTCAGACTGGCGGAGGAACGAGTGCCGTTTAACATCAGGAGGCTCCTGGGCAGCTACCTGAGCGGCAGGCATGTTCGCGCACGGTACTGCGGGGAAGAGCGCATGAGGGAAACTGGGAAGGGTTGCGCGCAGGGGTCTATCGGTGGGCCGATTTTGTGGAACCTCTTGTTGGATCCACTGCTTCGCGAGCTGGAGGCTAGACATCACTATGTGCAGGCATTCGCTGACGATGTGGTGTTGGTCTTTGAAGGTGAGACGGCTCATGAGGTCGAAAGCCGTGCTAATGCCGCCCTCGAGCATGTGAGGGAGTGGGGAGTCCAGAACAAACTGAGGTTTGCGCCGCACAAGACCAGTGCCATGGTCATCATGCGCAAACTGAAGTATGACACCCCACGCCTCCACATGGGCGGGGTCGACATTGGCATGGTCGGAGAACTCAGATTACTGGGAGTCGTCCTAGACCAGCGCCTGACCTTCAACACGAACGTCGCGAATGTGTGTAAGAAGGCCGTAGCCTTCTACGCCCAGCTTTCGAGAGCCGCGAAGGCGAGCTGGGGCCTCCACCCCGAAGTTATCCGTATGCAGCTGCCGTTTGGGCGCCGGCTGTTGATAAGCTCGGTGTTCGAAAGCAGCTGAACGTGGTCCAGCGGGGCTTTGCGCAGAAGCTGTGTAGGGCATACCGCACCACCTCCCTGAACTCAGCACTGTTGCTCGCTGGGATACTCCCCCTTGACCTGCGCGTCCGCGAAGCCGCGGCGCTGTATGGTGCGAGGAGGGGTATACCCCAGGACGCGATAGGAGATCGGGAGGTGGAACAAATGTCCTCGGCTCTGCGGTCTCCGCATCCCGCTCAGCATATCGACCTGGAGTTCAAGTGCCTGGCGGGCGAGGAACAACTCGCGGTAAATATTGACCACGAACTTAATATCTACACGGACGGCAGTAAGATTGAGGGCAAGGTGGGTGCGGCGTTATCCATATGGAGGGGCGCCGCCGAAACCAAAACCCTCAACCTTACTTTGCCGTCCTTTTGCACCGTCTACCAGGCGGAACTCCTGGCGATATGCAGGGCTGCGCGGACGGCCGCAGATAACTCGGCCAGATCAATCGGAATTTATTCTGACTCTCTGTCGGCACTGCAGACAACGATAAATCCAGTTGCCCTCCACCCCCTGGCCGTCGAGGAGCGGGGCCACCTGCACAGGGCTTCGATACAGGACAAACTTGTCAATTTGTTCTGGATCAAAGCCCACGCGGGACTAGAGGGGAATGAGCGTGCCGACCATCTGGCCGAGGAAGCTGCGCTAAAGTCTAAACGCAGTTTTGACTATGACAGCTGCCCGGTTTCATTCATCAGGCGAAGCATTCGTATGCGATCGCTTGATGAATGGAACCAACGATACCGGGCTGGTGAAACAGCCGGTGTCACCCGGGTCTCTTTCCCGGACGCGATAGCCGCATACCGTGTCATAGGTAAAATAAAGGTGGACAGATTTGTCACTCAGGTATTGTCGGGGCACGGTGGATTCTCCGAGTACTTGCGTCGTTTCAAGTGTTGATACGGTTGATGTTTAAAATAAGGCAACAACCAGTCATAAAAATAAATTATATATTGGTAAAAGAAAAGGTCGTGGGCGTGGTTCCGATAATTTTAAAAAAGGTGCCCGTCTGGCTTCACTGGCAGGGTCAGGTACTCCCCTATGTGACCGCGAGGTGGTCGAGCAGGGCCGGGGGGTTGGACTGTTCACGGGGAGCGCCGTGGGCAGCTGGCTGTGGCGGTGGCGGCGTCGAGGGGAGGCCTAGGCCCTCTTAAGAAGGACGACCGCCACGGTTGTAGTCGTAAAATTGCACCCTGGAAACAACGTCGTCCACATTTAGGTCCAGGTAATAAAATGCCGCCGATTATGAACCCCCGGTATATCGCAGGCTAGCAGTAGATGGGAGCACAGAGAGTAGCTGGCGGGTGTTCATAATCAGAACGGAGTTACAAGGCGGAATGGAAGGCAAGCGTCATAGCGGTGAGGCGCAAATTAAAATACACATGAATTAAAATTACGGCAAGTGTAAAATACTGTTTAAATGTACCAGGATAACTAATTTAGGCTGTGCATTGGTTGAAACATGATGGTGACTTGCGATATTTGATCGCGGTGCGAAATGTATGAGACGCCATTTTGTAACGGTACTTTTGCCAACGCACACAGCGGCTACATACATTACTTACATGCAAATAACACTAATAACGTGGCAATTAAATAGCTAAAAGCAAACAGCCTGGCATGATCAAATTACACTACCTATAAAACACTTTCACTACTTAAAACTAGGTAACGTTTCAACACTTACCCTTACGGGGTGCAAAACGATACGGAGGTCTCGGTGACGAGAATTAACGAAAAAACTATACGGCCACAGTGCCGGAATTATTATATTATTTTAAACTTTTTCCAAAATGGGATTAAAATTTGCAAGCGCGTACGAGGACACAAAGCAGAGCTTGTGAACGCGGCTGCAGTGGTAGTGTGCGCCTCCCAGGGCGCTCGGGCGGAGAATGGTCGGGAGCGCGACGCCGTGGAATAATACCGGCCGGGGTAAAACTCTGACGCGAGAGTTGCAAAGCGCATAGAGTAACGAAGCGTCAGAGTGTTTGTTCGAAATACAATATTTTAATATTTGATTTATTATTTAATTCGGTCTTTTAGTTTACTGATTTGTTTTATTAATAGGATACCTAAGTTAATTATAGAATTATTTTTGTTAATAACTTTTATTTTATTTTTATTTAGTTTATTAAATGTTTATTTAATTTTAATAAACCGTTTAATTATAATTATGCATACATGTACGTGCAACGTTACAGTGTAAGGAAAGTCCATCGTGCGTCTGCGATCTTGCGTGTTCGGAATCTGTTCTCCACGTCCTCCTGGACTGCCCGGCCCATGACCGTGAGAGGCAGGAGCTGGAGTTCTTATTGGACTGCAAACTGGAATTAAGTACGCTTCCGGATATTGTACTGGGTAAAATAGAGACTTGTTCCTCAAATTTTGTATAAAACTGTGCATTGCTGTAAATAAAAGAAATAGAGTGTAAGTTATGCTAAGTAATTATATTGATATATAAATAATTTTAGCATAAATAAATTGTAATTAGGAACATAGTTTTAAGTTAGCATTAAGTTGGTTATTAGTCTTATATAGAATGTTGTTATTCATATGAGAAAAATTGTTAAAATAAAATGTAGTCAATACCTAATGTCCTGTTGCTTTACTCCTGCCTTATATAAAAAAAAAATAGTTTTTAAGATACCCAAAGTATGTTATGGAATTGTTATGTTTAGACAGAAGTTTAAGGTACCTAGCCTTTGTAGTGTTATGCTACTTACATATCATTTTACACTATTTTAAATTTATTTTTCCATTCTGTTTTTGATTTTCGGCATTAGCCTCAAAACTGGATATTTTGCATCACCTTTATTTTCATAGGATCCTGTAACGTTTTTAAACCATAAGAACACAATAACAAATCATTTTCACATCGTATTTTCACGTTATCAGCACTTTTTAAATCGGTGTCAATGGAGTCTACCTTTTTCGGTATTTTATTTAGTTCTCCGTAACTCTGCAATTTCGGGCTTCGTGCGCACTGTTGCGCTACTTTTTTCCTATATCAATAATATCTCATTTTTCACTTAAATCTTGCCGTTTCTCTATTACGAGCCTAAAACCAAAATTTGACAAGTTTTGACATCGTTGTTTATCTGGTTGTCATGGCAATTTTTATTCAAATATCGTTACCGGCCTGATGTTTTTACTTTAAAAATACTCTTTTCTTCTTGGCCATTAACAAAAATTTGCTTTTAATTTAAATAATTTCAAATAATTTCTCGTTCTTATCCCAGATCCGTCAAAAAGTATAAAAGCCGAAGAATCGGCGAATAGAGGTTCTCACTTCAGCTTTGATACGAGAAGCACCTCTTAAAGGCTTTATCCACACTGCCTCGGGATCTTGCAAGCCTCTGCCTTCTCCTGAAGTCGTCGCCTAGCCACGCCTACGCCTCCACCTATTAGTGCCCGCGCTATCTTCGGTCACTGAGCGTGCTTGTCTCAAGCGCTGCGTGTTCCTACTCCAGACGCTGCGTGTCTCCGGCGCTCCGGGCGCTGTGTGTGTCTACTCCGGGCACTGTGTGTGTCTACTCCGGGCGTTGTGTGTGCTTACTCCGAGCGGTGTGCCTACTCTAAGTGCTGCGTGTACCTGCTCAATACGCTGTGTGTACCTACTCCAGACGCTGCGTGGACCTACTCCAGACGCTGCGTGTCTACTCCAGGCGCTGTGTGTGTCTACTCCGGGTTTTGTGTGTGCTCATTCTGGTCGCTGTGTGTGCCTACTTCAAGCGCTGCGTGTACCTAGATTAGGCGCTGTGCATCTACCACAGGCATAGCCTGTACATACATTGTTTCCGTACTCATTTATCTTTATTAACTTTTATTTTTTTTTAAAAATTGTAATTCACTATCATCACTACAGCTCATCATCACCCTCATACCTTTTTTTATAAAAAAAATAATATTTTTTTTATAAAATAATGGCTGTAAATATCTTTACAATTTTTTTTAAATAAATTATTTTCTTTTTTGGTTGTTTCGTTGTTAGGTTAGGTTCTATAGTTTTTAATTGTGGCTTTACATTTTATAAAAGAAAATGTAAATATCTTTACAAATTTTAAATAAATTATTTTATTTTTGGTTTAATTAACCTAACCTAACCTAACCTAACCTAACCTTTTTTTTTTTTTTTTACGGGGGGAAATCCTCATGGAAACCTAACCTAACCTAACCTAACCTAACCTAACCTAACCTAACGAGTTGCAATCGATCCGCGCTCGAAAACGCATCATTTTGCACGTGCTCCTCACTAAAAAATTCATAAAAGTGGTTTTTTGTGGTCCGATTTGGACAAGTGAAGTGTCGATAGATCGGGCAACCTGAGGCCTATATTTCCTGATCTAGAAAACAACCCGGACTTTTACGGCTGAAGCACAGGACCCGGAAAACTACCTTTTTTGAGTTGAGACCAGTTTTCGAGGAATTAACCTTTAAATGCCAGTATCCGGTGATTTTGACGAGTGCCCTCTAAATGTTTGACTGTACACAAGTAAGGTCTTAGTGGTCTGCAACTTTTGGGCGCAACAGAAAAAATTTTGGACCACGCATTTTGAAGTTATATTCAAAAAAAACAAAAACCACGTGTTGCTGAAAACCAAGAACGGAAGCAGACAGCAAGCTGAAAAATTACAGGAAGCAAGTTTGAGGCAAGGAGGCTACATCGCAATAGTTTGTAGAATTTTATATTATATACTTTTTAAATAATTACATTTTTAAAATTAAAACTTTAAGTATAATTTTCTTAGTTTGTATAGCGTTTGCAAAAATTTTGAAACTGCTATCTTTTGCGCGCTAACCGTATTTACATATAAACGATTTTTTATTTAAATTTCACTTGTACAATTAAATAAAACTATTAAATTTGATAAAAATCATTATTTTTAAGTTTATTAAAGAAAATTGTAAAAAATCTTTTAACATTAGTCCATAATAAGAATAAGCTTGTATTCTTCTTAATTTTAAAAATTTTTCGGGATTTTTACGGCATTCGGTTTCGAAGATATGAATTTTTTTGGCATTTTTTCATGAATATTAGTAAAATAATAGAAATCAATTAAATTTATCATTATATATAGGCTTATTATATAGGAGATGTTTCATTTAAGTCCAAACTTCAAGCGAAAAATCCGAGAATTGGCGATGTTGTCAAAATTTCAACAATCTGGTTTTTTGGTTATATTTTTGAATTGCTTATATCTTCGAAAATCCTGGTCGTGGAAAGCTCGGATTTTAAACTTATGTTTGAGGAGCTCATACTCTACAATAACAATAAATTTTCAGGCGTATTGGATGCCTGAAATTTTTTTCTCCTGAAACCACTTTCAGGACACAATTTAGGCCCAGCCCAGCTGTAATTTCGAAATCCCGTTTCCGTACGACCTCTGGTCTTAAAGTTACGGGCTTCTAAACATTGACTTTGACAGCTGAGCGGCCATCTTGAAAATTTTTAAACTACCATAACTTTGGCTCCGATTGTCGACATTAAGAGATCAAGTCTTACCCACCTTTAAAATTTCAGGCTTTTTTGAAGCCCATATTTTTTGATGTCCTGAAAGTGCGTTTAACGGAAAGACTAGTAAAAGCATAGTAAAATAGTCGAAGCGCGGGTCTTCTGCGACAACTAGAAGTAAAGATATCGTCAGTTAAACTTCAATTTTGACACTTCAGCGGCCATCTTGAAAAATTTTAAAGGCCTATATCTGCTAAACTAGGAATCGTAGAAGACTGGGATTTTGACCATAGGAGATAGTAAGGAGTTTTCAAACAGGCTATATAGCTTTCAGGCAAATTCAGAGCCCATAATTTCTGTGTCCTGAAATCTATACCAAATTACAGCCTAGGTTGAGCCCACCAAAACGAGCCCAAGCACGGAGCTGTAGGCCCATTCGTTCGGGAGTTATAGCGTTTTAACCGTATTTTAGGCAGCCATATTGCTTTGTAACCAAAGTTTTGAAGCGATATAGCTTCGGAACCTCTTGGGCTAGGATTGCCGAGTTTGAGTTCTTTGAATAGGGCTCAAGAAGTGCTTTTATCTGATAGTTAGAAACAGACTCTATGTAGAGCCAAAAACTTGTTAGTATATAACTCTCATTTTAGAAATAGTTTTTGAAAATTTTAACATTATTAGACATATACCTTTTATAACTTTTAATCTTAATAGCGTTTTACCCTAATTTTGGCAGCCATATTGTTTTAAAACCGAAATTATAAAAGGCGATAACTACTGAACCTCTTGGGCTAGGTTTACCGAGTTTAGGTTCTTTAGATAGGGCTCAGGGAGTACTCTTAACTGATCACAAGTAATTGACTCTACGTAGAGTAGAGAGCCAAAGACTTACAAATATTGTGTATATATAAGACTGATTTAGTACCCAAACGTAGGTAGAGTTACGACTCTATATAGAGAAGTATTTTGACAGAAATGGTGACTGGATCTCTGTGGTCCTTTTAAATTTGATATTACTACAATCTCGTCAAATCTTCAATAATTTTATAACTTATACAAACTTAAAAACTTTTAATAATTTGACAACAATTTATCTGTTATTTACTGTTTTGCTGTATTTTATAACTTATGCAAACCTCTTTTTATTTGTTCTTGTTTTAGAGAAATGTGTATACATATTATAAAGATAATATCGGAAATCGTTTGACTTTATAAATTTGCATATTAAATTATCTTATCTTATTTTATTGATTTATATATATTTATGAAAATCTTATCTGATAAATTCTCAAATTTTTGTTGACAATAACCCTTTGAAATAAGACAAAATGTTTAAAACACCCCCACTTAATAAGACTACAGTATTGACGGATAACTCCGTAAAACACACCGAAGAAATAGAATCATCAGCGGGGAGAGCGCAGGAAGGGATATCTCAAGTAAGAAAAAGTGTCGGTGAGCTTGAGTCGCACTTAGTGCAGCTCCTAAAACTGGGACAAACACCCAACCGACCAACGACGACAACAGAAATCTCAAAACAAACTCTCCCCTGCAGCTTGTAGTGTAGAAAACCAAGCTGACCCAGAAATGACTACTTATGCAAATAGGGCACAAGAAGCGAAAGCGTATCTGGTTAAAATAAAACTTTTATTAAATAGTTCACGAAATCTAAAGACAGAATTAAAGGACAAAATTATAGAAGCTGTTGACAAATTATATAGGTTGGCAAAAGAAGAGGGAGAAGAAAAGGAAATCACATTAGTAAAAAAATCTAGCACTGCAGAGAAAAAGACCGAGGTAGAACACAAGCTAATAAAGAAATTAGAAGAACACAGTAAGCTGCTCACAGAGTATAAAATAGAAACTCAACGGTTTAGTGAAGAGGTAAAATGCCACACCGAGAAATTAACTACCTATGCAAGTGTGACGGCAAATTACACCAAGAGTCAACACCTGAAAGTTATCCCAACTCACCTGAAAAACACCGTCCATCCACAAATGCATTCAATTATAGTTACATCGGACAATGAAAATGACACGAGTGGTGAAGTACTTAATAAGATAAGAGTTGCGGTAGATGCAAAACAGAGTGGCCTAAGGATTGAAAAAGTGAGAAAGGCCAAAGATTAGAAAGTGATCGTGGGATGCGGTACTAGAGAGGAATTGGAGAAAGTAGCAAAACGACTGAAAGCAGGTCATATAGGACTTTCAGTCGAAGAAGCTAAGAATAAAGACCCACTGGTAATTCTAAGGGACGTACTGCAGATCAATACCGATGAAGACATAATTACCGCAATTAGAAACCAAAATAAGAACCTATTGGAATCATTAAAAAGCGAAGAGGTGCGATTAGCAGTACGTTACCGGAAAAAGACCAGGAACCCGTATACAAACCACGTGATCCTTCAGGTGTCTCCATTATTATGGAAACGTTTGATAGAGATAGGGCGCGTACACGTTGACTTACAGCGCGTAGTGGTAGCAGACCAGTCACCACTAGTGCAATGTTCTAGATGTCTTGCGTATGGGCACGGCAAAAGACAATGCAAGGAGGCAGAAGATCAATGTTCCCACTGTGGAGGCTCACACGTTAAAAGTGAATGTACAGCGTATACTGCTGGGAAAACACCTTCTTGCATCAACTGTCTTAGAGCAAAGTTGGATCGCGCAGATCACAACGCGTTTGACAGTGAGTGTCCAGTACGTAGGAAATGGGATGCTATAGCAAGGTCAAGTGTGACGTACTGCTAAAACTGTAGCTAAGAACAGGGGCAATGAGCAAACAAGACAGGTAAAAACAGAAAACGGACCCATCTTCTTTGTGCAAGCAAATCTTCAAAGAAAAGAGCTTGCTACTAACGAATTGATGATTGAGGCCAGCAAGAGTGGGATGAGTATCGCCCTAATCCAAGAACCGTATGTGGGGGCAGTGGGGAACATGAAGAACTACCGAGGCGCTCGAATATATCAATGCGTTCAAAGAACATCTGGGGTGGTGAAGACGGCAATTGCCGTCTTTAACAATAACATCAACGTCACTCAATATCCTACTCTCACCACGAACAATTTTACGGTGATCAAAATTGATATGGGTGTCTGGGAGATGGTAGTGATATCCCTGTATCTCGAACCGGACTTACCCATTGAACCATACATGGACCAACTAAAACGTATACTTACCAAAATAGGGAAAATCGACGTACTCATAGGAGGGGACGGAAACGCGTGGAGTCCGTGGTGGGGCAGTGTAAGAGAAGATGGACGAGGGGAAATAGTAGCAGGCACACTGAACGAGCTAAACCTCCACGTACTAAATGAAGGTGATACTCCTACATTTGACACGATAAGAGGAGGGAAAACATATAGGAGTCATGTCGACATTACAGCATGCTCGGAAAATTTGCTGAAGAAGGTGGAGGACTGGAAGGTTGACATTGGC
Source organism: Parnassius apollo (assembly GCA_907164705.1). Classification (NCBI taxonomy): domain Eukaryota; kingdom Metazoa; phylum Arthropoda; class Insecta; order Lepidoptera; family Papilionidae; genus Parnassius; species Parnassius apollo. Next base: position 15,816 of record CAJQZP010000021.1, read on the forward strand.
ATGACAAGCTCGGATCATAACGCTATAATAATCAAAATTAATTCAGTAAAAACATCAGGAGTAACTATACAAAGAACCACAAGATTATATAATAGCAAAAAAGCCAATTGGAGTAAGTTTCATAAGAAATTAGCTCAATTATTGGCAGATAAAAATATTAGTCCCATAGAAAGTAGAAAAATAAATAACACGTGCAACCTAGAAAATGTAATTGAAAATTATTTGGAAGCAATAAAAGAAACTTGTGAAAGTACAATTCGAAAACAGAAAAATACTAACAAACTTAACTTACCATGGTGGAGTGACGAACTTGCTATGCTAAAAAAGGATACCATCAACAAAAAACGACACATAAAATGTGCAGCTACAGTACGAAAAGCAGTTGTCATCGCGGAGTACCTGAAGGCAAAAAGGAAATTACGAAAGTGAAGTAAAAAAGGCTCAGATAAAAAGCTAGAAAGAGTTCTGTGCTAGGCAAGATAGAGAGGGGGTTGTGGGAAGGCATATACCGAGTTATCGGCAGAACTGCTAAACGGCACGAAGATCTGCCACTCACAAAAGACGGAGTACCTCTAAATAATGCCGAATCGGCAAGATATTTGACCGAGACTTTCTACCCAAAGGATGACGCTGAAACTGATAACGCAGACCACCGGCGTATAAGAGAGCTAGCTGAAAAGATAAATGCAGGGATGCAAGATAGTTCTTGTGACCCACCATTTACTCTTGCGGAGCTAAGGCATGCTACAAGCAGTTTCAACCCAAAAAAGGCCCCCGGTGGGGATGGTTTTACGGCTGACATCTGCCGAGAAGCTATCTTTCACAGCCCGGAGATTTATCTGAGCCTGGCCAACAAATGCCTGGAGTTGGGACACTTCCCTACCAAATGGAAAGAAGCAGTGGTAGTTGTTCTGCGGAAACCTGGAAAGGATGACTATACGCACCCCAAAGCCTACAGACCAATAGGCTTACTACCTGTGTTAGGCAAAATCCTGGAGAAAATGATAATCAAAAGGATCAGATACCATGTCCAACCCGGTTGTAGTACTCGCCAATACGGTTTTACCCCACAAAGGAGCACCGAAGACTCCTCTATGATATGATGCAATACATCCAACTAAAATTGCGCAACAAAAAGATCATTGTGATAATATCTCTGGACATAGAGGGAGCCTTCGATAGCGTCTGGTGGCCAGCAATAAGATGCCGATTGGCTGAGGAAAAGTGCCCCAAAAATATAAGAACATTGATGGACAGTTATCTCCGGGATAGGAAAGTGAGACTAAGATATGCAGGAGTGGAACAAACACAGGCAACCACAAAGGGGTGCGTACAGGGTTCCATAGGAGGACCAGTCCTATGGAATCTCCTTCTCGACCCTTTGCTAAGAGAAATGGAAGGGAAAAGCGACCGATGTCAAGCGTTCGCCATGACATCGTCCTTCTGTTTGGGGGGGACACGGCGCTTGATGTCCAAAGACGGGCGGATGCTGCTCTGGAACATGTTATGAGGTGGGGAATACGTAATAAGCTTAAATTTGCGCCACAAAAGACCCAGGCAATGGTAATACCCAACAAACTAAAATACGATTCCCCACGTCTGAGCATGGGCGGTATGGCGGTACGCTTGTCGGAGGAGATGAAAGTGCTTGGTCTTACCGTAGACAGAAAACTTACGTTTAATACACACGTTAGAAATGTGTGCAGGAAGGCCGCCTCTCTCTACACACAGTTATCAAGAGCGGCAAAGATCAGTTGGGGCCTTTAACCCGAAATTATTAGGACGATGTACACGGCGGTCGTTGAACCGGTGGTTTTGTACGCAGCGAGTGCGTGGGCGCCAGCCGCTAAAAAGTTGGGAGTCAGGAAGCAACTGAATACCGTGCAGAGAGGATTCGCTCAAAAAATTGTTAAAGCGTACCGGACCGTATCCCTACACTCGGCGCTAGCACTGTCTGGTCTGCTTCCTCTGGACTTGAGGGTCCAAGAAGCAGCATTCCTTTTTGAGGCGAGGAGAGGAAAACTCCAGTCAGTGCTGGCAGACCAAGTGGTGGAGACAAAGGCGAGCTTCATAGAACTGCCTCACCCCGCATCCTATATGGATCTGCAATTCATATGCCTGGTAAACGAGGACGAAACGAGACTAAACAACAACCAGTCTCCGAATATTTACCGACGGGAGTAAAATAGAGGGAAAGGTCGGAGCGGCTTTATCTCTTTGGAATAATGCTCTCTTTGAACTCTGAAACTCAAACTGTCGGACCATTGTACCGTTTACCAGGCGGAATTACTGGCCATATACATGGCAACTGAGCGAATTCTCTCTAGTGCGGAGACAACTTTCGGGGTTTACAGTGCTTGGTCTTACCGTAGACAGAAAACTTACGTTTAATACACACGTTAGAAATGTGTGCAGGAAGGCCGCCTCTCTCTACACACAGTTATCAAGAGCGGCAAAGATCAGTTGGGGCCTTCAACCCGAAATTATTAGGACGATGTACACGGCGGTCGTTGAACCGGTGGTTTTGTACGCAGCGAGTGCGTGGGCGCCAGCCGCTAAAAAGTTGGGAGTCAGGAAGCAACTGAATACCGTGCAGAGAGGATTCGCTCAAAAAATTGTTAAAGCGTACCGGACCGTATCCCTACACTCGGCGCTAGCACTGTCTGGTCTGCTTCCTCTGGACTTGAGGGTCCAAGAAGCAGCATTCCTTTTTGAGGCGAGGAGAGGAAAACTCCAGTCAGTGCTGGCAGACCAAGTGGTGGAGACAAAGGCGAGCTTCATAGAACTGCCTCACCCCGCATCCCATATGGATCTGCAATTCATATGCCTGGTAAACAAGGACGAAACGAGACTAAACAACAACCAGAGTCTCCGAATATTTACCGATGGGAGTAAAATAGAGGGAAAGGTCGGAGCGGCTTTATCTCTTTGGAATAATGCTCTCTTTGAACTCTGAAACTCAAACTGTCGGACCACTGTACCGTTTACTAAGGCGGAATTACTGGCCATATACATGGCAACTGAGCGAATTCTCTCTAGTGCGGAGACAACTTTCGGGGTTTTACAGTGCTTGGTCTTACCGTAGACAGAAAACTTACGTTTAATACACACGTTAGAAATGTGTGCAGGAAGGCGCCTCTCTCTACACACAGTTATCAAGAGCGGCAAAGATCAGTTGGGGCCTTCAACCCGAAATTATTAGGACGATGTACACGGCGGTCGTTGAACCGGTGGTTTTGTACGCAGCGAGTGCGTGGGCGCCAGCCGCTAAAAAAGTTGGGAGTCAGGAAGCAACTGAATACCGTGCAGAGAGGATTCGCTCAAAAAATTGTTAAAGCGTACCGGACCGTATCCCTACACTCGGCGCTAGCACTGTCTGGTCTGCTTCCTCTGGACTTGAGGGTCCAAGAAGCAGCATTCCTTTTTGAGGCGAGGAGAGGAAACTCCAGTCAGTGCTGGCAGACCAAGTGGTGGAGACAAAGGCGAGCTTCATAGAACTGCCTCACCCCGCATCCTATATGGATCTGCAATTCATATGCCTGG
>CAJQZP010000022.1:0-37398 GCA_907164705.1 Parnassius apollo
CACTATATTATTTTAGAGCTATAAATAACTCTTCTTTTTTAATAAATTACATTTCTTATAACTTATTACCAATTAAAAAATGAGGAGAAAATTGAAATACAGTAGAAATATATTCAACTCCAAAATTTAAGTGGAGGTGCTAGTGACAAGTTGGACAGTCAGGGCATTGCACGTGCGAGGACTACGATCCGAAAATAACTTCCTACTATAATAGTATTGCCTTCGTTACGATCCGATAAATATGTTAGCACGGACTTAACCATTTAAAAAAGTATTTGATGATAATCATTGGCTATTTTACGTAAATAATAATCAAAAGAGAAAAAACAAATTATCATAAAAACAAATGTTAAATAATGTTCACCTACATGATCATAATATGTAAAGAATCTAACGGAGAAAAGGTACTGCCTCAAAAATGAGAAATAAATGTGAAAGATAAGCTATGAAAGATGGCCAGTATTTATGGTACATTCAATTTTGTGCCTATGCCTGCAGATATTTATCAAAACAATAAAATATGCCTTTTTATTTATTAGTCTAATATTATTGAGGGCTATTTTTATATAGAATAAAGGTGACAAACAAGCGCACAGTCCACCTGATAGTAAGTGAACGCTGTGGCCCATAGACATCTAGTCAATTCATTTTTCGATTTATCATCTCATCGATCATTCCTTGATTAAGAATCAAAATGCAGATGCGTAATTACCGCTAAGGATTAAGATGGAATGCCTCTTATTCAGTAACGAAGGTATGGGATCGATGAAAATGGCTATGGGTCACAGTCACAGCATCTATTACTATGAGGTAGACTATATGTTTGTTTGTCACCGTTATCGTAAACCCTTATAAGAATATAATATAACGTCTTCTGTATGTTATTTATCTCTCTTAAGCGTTAAGAAGTAATAAAAGTTTATACGGTAATACTGTCTGCTGCCGCTATATATATATTATATTCAACATTCCTCCTCGCTTTGATAGTTGTCGCAGCTAAAATTTTGTAACATCGTTGCAAATTCCTTGCAGTAGAATAATAATTTTATTCTGGGATCTAGGTTGACGCTATAAAATATTCTTGTGAGATAAATCTGTTCTGGTGAACAGTGTTATAGGATTAAAGACCCTATTACAGATCCTACTACTCATGCATTATTTTTTAATGGCCATATATTGAAGATCGGCCAATTTCTGAGTACCATTAATAGACATACATGCATAAATATATAAATAAATGAAATGAATTCGCCGTGCAGTGTCGATATAAGAACCTACCTCATATCATCCCGTGAGTGTCTCAAGAGGTGACAGGTTCAAATAAACCAGGAGATGGACAGCAGCTATATTGAGCTGTACCTAGGCTTCACATAGACTGTAACAGTAACACGTGGTGTATCAAGATCGTATTCAGCAGTAGACTTAGAAACACGGTAATGATGAAACAGTCACGCCACAAAATTTTATTCATCACTCGTTTAAAATATGAAAACAACATTAAGAATAAATAAGAAAAGTTAAGACTCTTAAAAAAGATATAAATGAACTTTTAACAAAAAGTAAAAGCCGTCTTCAAATAAATAAGTAGAATAAAATAATTTCACATTCTGAACCCGGAGCTGAGATATAGATAGAGTTAAAGCCCCTTTTTACCATTTTAAGAGGACTAAACTTAAGGGTGGAATTTTATCCAATTCGTATGGGACCACCCCTGTATACTTATTTAAAACAGAGGATCATCATAATCAATACACTATTAAAAATAACGTAAGTACAGTCACATTCTAAGTATTCCTCCTTTTCCTAAGTAGGGTTTTACATCATGAAATAATAAGTAACCTTTTCGTATTCGTCTACAAATGTAATTTCTCTAAAAAAAGGGAATCACCATTTGCTATGTAATAATATTTAAATGAATATTTTTTTTTAATTATATGCGAGCAGCTATGCAGGTCTAGGAAAAGAGACCAGTATCACTGCGACCAATAAGATCTGTTGTGATCGCTGCTATGGCTATATTTCACGACTAAGCCATATGTCTTCAATGAATAGAAGGAGTTGTTTAGCCGTGAACAATTTCACTTCTTCTGGGCGGAGTAGATAGTTTCCCAGACGAGTTTTTTTGACGTTTGCGCATTAAGGGTCCGCAATCAGTTAGGATATGCGTTTCTTCCGTTATGGAACTGAACCAACACATCCTTGAGTTGCTTAGACTCAGGATGGACATGTGCTTTTTAAGACAACAGTGTCCAGTTAGGGCTCTTGCCAGAATGCGCAATTTATTTTTACTTAATCCCAGGGCTTCTGAAGTGAATTTACGATCAAAATCCCGGATTAAGGTTTTAGAATGTTTTAAGCCTGGTGTGTCAGACCAGATCTTAAGTGATTTGTTGTGATAAAGAGTTTCAAGGGTCAATCGGGTTAGGCTTCTTGGGATTCCACAAAATGGCTCATGCAATGGTCCAAATTGTGTGCACTTGAGCCCTCCCGTGCAAGTTTGTCGGCAAATTCGTTACCTACAATACCCTCGTGATCCGGAACCCACCTTAAAACGACCCTGTTGTTACATCCCAGGGCGTTTAAACGATTCACGCATTCTCCAACTAGCTTCGAGTTCACTAAGTTTGACCTCAGCGCTAGCAGTGCTGCTTGGCTATCAGAGTTTATGTAAATTATATGGTTGACGTAGTGTTTTTCCAGATTGATTTTCGCACACCGAAGTATGGCGAAAATTTCTGCCTGGAAGATAGAGGTGTATTTACCCAAATTCATACTAAGTTTGAATTTGGGGCATTCCCCGTAAATTCGAAAGCCTACGTCGAGGCTCATTTTAGACCCATCGGTATATCATATGAGGCTACCGACCTCACAGATAACCTGGCTATTCTGCCAGTCTTCTCAGGAGGATAATTCAACTATATATATTTTTATCAAAAGTGTGTAGTGGAAGCATGATATCTGAGATCATGCATAAGACCGGTGATTCCTTAATTGAGTCGAGCATGGATCTCAATCTGTAGGAGAGCAAGCTCAGACCGCCCTGGGCGTTAATCCTATACAAACTAGCCCTCGCCTGCTTGTCTAGATAGAGATAAAGGGGCGTTAGGCATAGAAGTGCATTAAGAGCCGCTCCAGGCGATGATCGCATAGCTCCAGTTGCCATTAGGCAGGCAGTCCTTTGTAGACTATTTAGTCTGTCCGCAGTCGTCTTTTGGTTGGCCTTGTTACACAAGACAATAGAGGCGTAGGTGAGAATCGGCCTCACTATGCTGCTGTACAGCCATAGGACCATACTACTGTAGCCAAACGACTGCACGTACCTAAAGCAATTTTTGCCTTATGGCATACGTTGCTAAGGTGAGAGTTCCACGTTAGTTTTTGGTCGATTGTTACGCCCAAGTACTTAACTTCCGTGGAAAATGGTACTTCTTTGCCATTAAGTTTTGGTTGGACTAATTTGTCCAACCGTCTCTTTTTGGTAAAGGGTATTATAACAGTTTTATCAGCATTAACTGATAAACTGTTATCCCTACACCAGTTATTTATGGTGTTTAGGGCTCTTTGTATTATTGACGATAAAGTACTTTGGCAAAAGCCCCTTGCAATGATCACAAGGTCATCAGCATAACCCAATGTGTCAATGCGTAGGTCTGCCATTTTGTACAATAGTTGATCAACCGCAAGAGTCCAAAGAAGGGGTGACAAAACACCTCCTTGTGGGCAGCCTCTTGTGGTTGCAACCTCAATCGAGGTTTGAAACAGCGCTATTTTTGCCTTTCTGTTTGAGAGCATCGACTTCACCCATCTGATGGTTGTGGGGTCAACATTTTTAGATGTTAGGCCCCCAATCAGCAGTGATGTGGGTCTACTCTCGAAGGCGCCCTCAATATCTAGAAAGGCACAAAGAGATATTTCTTTATCCTCCAGTGCTTTTTCGACCCTGTCAATGACAGTGATCAGGGCTGTTTCCGTAGATTTGCCTCTGCGGTAAGCATGCTGGTTGTAATGTATGGGCCTCGTAGCTAGAGTTACATCCCTTATATATCTATCTATAACATTTTCCAATGTCTTAAGAAGAAAGGAAGATAGGCTTATAGGTCTAAAGGACTTTGGTAAAGCGTAGTCCTTTCTACCAGCCTTAGGTATAAATAGAACCTTGACAATTGTCCATCGTTCTGGAATATATCCCCATGCAAAACTTGCTCTGAAGATTTTCACCAGATAAGGAAGAAGGATGTCGATACCCCTCTGTAGTTGTATGGGAATTATTCCATCTTCCCCGCTTGATTTGAATGGCTCAAAGGAGTCAACAGCCCACTGCACCAGGTTTGGCCTTATTATCTTTGCAGCCCTACGCCAGTCCTCATTGCAAGGCCTTTGTAGGGCTCTGAAAGAGTTCAAGGCTGAAGTTTTGTATGACCCTGGGAAATAGGTTGACGCTAGTAACTCCGACGTTTCTGTTTCACTATTAATGAAGTTACCATCCGGCTTTTTAAGATGCCCGATCTGATTAGGTTTAGCTTTCGATAGTATTTCATGTAGTCTTGCACAGCAAGGCAAAGACTCAACTTCCTCGCATAGCTTCCTCCACGATGCTCTCTTGGCTTTCCTAATTTCTTTATTATATTCAGTTAGGGCTGCACTATAAATGTCCCACTCTTTGGTTTTCTTAGCCCTATTAAATAGTTTCCTGGTCTTTTCCCTAAGGTCTTTCAGCTTAGAATTCCACCAAGAAACTTTTCGTGTTGAGGTCTTGGTTTTGACGGGACAACTGTCCTCGAAGGCTTCACGGATACCTACGGTTACTGTCTCCGTCGCTAACTCCAGACCTTCAATTGTTTTGATGCTTTTAGGAAACGTTTCCAAATTCCTCCTTAGGCTATCTCTATAGATATCCCAGGAGGTCGCTTTCGGATCCCTAAAAGTAACGGTTTCAAAGGATGGTGATGCTCCAATCACAAACTTAATGTGCTTGTGATCAGACATCGAGTTTTCGCTACTAACATGCCAGTCATTTATCCGCCTGGACATGTTATTGGTAGCAAAAGTTATGTCTAACACTTCTTGCCTAGCGAGCGTTACAAAGGTTGGTGTACAACCTAAGTTTAGGCTTACCAGGCGGTTGGAGATGAGAAAATCATAAAGTAACTCACCTCTTTCGTTGATGTTGGTGCTTCCCCAGGCTGTGTGGTGAGCATTAGCATCACAACCCACCACAAGTTCGGCGTTGTGTTTTCGGGCGAACTCCGCCCCTTGCTCTAACTCGATGGTAGGATCTGCGTTCTCGCCGGGAAGATAGGCTGAGCAAATGATTACTCTGGCCCCTGTGCATCCCTTGAGATTTATGAAGGCTGTAACCAGGTCATCATTGCAGTACTCTGGAACAGCTAAAAGTTCAATATTTTTATTATAAATTATACAAGCTCTGGGTCTACTGCCTTTGGTATTGACAAGAATCTTACCGGCAGCCGCCAATCCCAGAACTTGTCCGTTGGCCACCCAAGGCTCTTGTATAAGGGGGGAGGTCGATGTTGTCCTCTGCAAAGCAAACCTCCACCACGGCAGAAGCAGCTGCTGCATGGTGAAGATTTGCTTGGAAGACCCTCGTCTTACACTTGGGTTTTGCCATTTATGGGCGTGGAGGGGCAGGGGTTTTTTCCGCCTGTTGAGGACGAGGACGTCCTTTTCCTGCGAACTTGACTCCCGCCTTACCTTTCTTCGAACCGCTGCCACCTCCCCTCCCCCCGGCCTGGACGACACTAGTGGAGGCCGTCGGACTGAGGCGAAATCTGCGCCTTGGGTCTTCGTCACTCTCACCGGTGGCGTTCCAGCCTCACCCTGAGAGGTGGAGGGCTGGGGAGGATTGGGGTTGGGGTTGGGGCGGTTCGGGCTCCATTGCCGCGTCAGAGCCTCCCCTGACTTTCCTAAAAGTTATCATCTTAAAGCCAAGGATGACTCTGCCGCCTGCCTTCCTAAGAGCCTCCGCCGATGGGTCGTCCAGAGAAAAGGTTACTAGGAATCCATTCTCCTCGTCCCTACGGTGGAGGATTCTCCAGAGCTCAGTATGGAGCCCTTCATTCTGTGCCCTCAACAGCACAGCCGCCTCCTCTGGAGAGTCGGCTTTGCTGCGTGGCAAGTAGGTAATGCCCAGCATAGGCTTAGGCAGTTCGCCCTCGGGTATTACCGAGAGCTCTGCCTCCGGCCAGGGCTTTAGTTTTCCGATTTCACCCACAATCCAGTCCTGGCTTGCCTTATTCAGGCACGTTACCAGAATCCAACCTGGCTTGTGTGTGAAACCGGAAAATTTTGGGCCCATTCCCGGTTGCGACCGTCTTAGAAGCCGTCTTAGCGATGGCCTGTGTTAGTGCCCGGTGGACCAGCCGCATCTGCTCCACACTCATAGGATTCGAATTGCGAATTCCTATACGCGTGGAGCCAGCTACGGCACTGAAGCTGAGCTTCTTCTCCTCCGTTGCCAGCTTCACAGTCCTCCTGGGCTGGTCTTTGGGGGACTATTCCTCAGACCGACTGCGTTTTTTCGCCTTCGTAACTGGGGGAGGCTTGGGCAGAGGAATTTCGCCCCAAGGCTTTTGGCAGAGAGAGAGGGCCTCTTCGGCTCCAATCTCAGCTGCTATCAGCCTTCGGTACCTTTTCCTCGCAGCCCCACTAAGCTTATAAGGCCTAGCGAACTTTTTCTTTTCCCCTTCCTTATTCGTTTCCGATTGTGGTTCGGCTGCAAACGTGCCCTCCACTTCACGGCTCGTCCCAGGTTGGGGCGCACTGTTGCAGGGTCTCTTCCAAACCTGCAGATAGTTCCATTAAAGGAGATTTAATATCTTTTTCAAAATGTCGGTTTTCGTCCATATTGTTCCCACGAGTAGCTAGGGAAATACTTGGTCACCCCCGGCAGAGCCTCGCATGCCGAGGGAAGGGCTAAAATACTACCCGAATCGCCCTGGTCTCGGGTAGGCACCGTTTGCGACTGGACTCCCTCCAGCCACGCATACATCGGCACGGTACGCTTGACACCTCGAATTGGATTGGGATGGGAAAAGGGGTAGGGATAAAAGAAAAGAAAAAGAGAATCGTCCGAGTGTTTCTGTTTTGTCTGTTTCCTATTGAACCAGACCAAATAACAGGCGGCAACCACGTGAAGGAGAACTCCTCAGACTTGCCCTGGGGATCAACACGACCTGCGCTCTCCCTCCCGGAGGAGGGAATAGGTGTTAATCTATTCCTATTTATAAAATCAAAAAGTTAGGAGTAGACTAACCCCCGCCCAAAAAGGTTTGTACATACAGGAATGGGACAGCTTTATTTTTATGACAAGCTTTTATGATTTAGTTTTTTAATAACACAACCTTTACAAAGCAAATTTATGTTGCAGAAGTGAACGGCAGAGTCGGAAAGGCGCGTCTTAAGGAAAAGTTTATCGACCAAATTGGCGATATAATGAAAATGGGCCAAATTAAGAGTACCCTTAAACAACCCTTAAACTACAAGCACGTACATGGATGTAGGAGGAGGAGAGAGGTATGTCAGGATCGTGCCAAATGGAAGTCTGTAGTCTCTGTCTACCCTTCTAGGTGACAATAAATAGATAAATAAATATCGCCGTTTGATTCAAATTAATATTCGTTAAAGTTAATTTTTTTATCGAATATGGGTGATAACACGCACACAGTTCACCAGATGGTAAGTGGATGCTGTGGCCCATAGATATCTTCATTTTTATCCTTGATTTAGGTGATCAAAATGAAGATGCGTGGACACCCCTGAGGACTAAGATAGAATGCCTCGTTTCAGTAAAAAGGGTCTCCGCTTCCCTGCATTCACCGAATGATACACAGCAGCGTAAAGCTGCTGTTTTTTCGCTGGTATTCTGAAAGAGCGTGGACTTACTCCGGTTGAGCTGAGCCGAGCCGAGCCAATCGTGCTACAACCAAAATATAGCTGCAGCGTGGCTCTACCATTTAAAAAATATCCTCAAAATACATTGGAACGTATTTCGGAAGTATGCATGAAAACTATTTCAAAGTTAAGATTATCGATGTATGATGTTAATAAGTCCGCGATAGCAAGTTCCCAATCATTATACGACGAAAGTTGCTGAGCACCCTTACGAGGAATATAAATTTTTATTGTATCTACTAATCGTTGCCGACATTTTTGTGGAGAAAAACAAAACGAACAATCCTTGAATTGAGATATTTTTGTATTCTTCACTCTCAACTTTAAATGGGTAATTTATATACAAATGTTACCGTCAAAAGACCTTGAAGAAATATCGTGTTTATGCTTTGAAACAGAAACAGAAACTATTTTAGTCAATGTAGATTATAAACAATACTTATTGTAAGTCACTTTTTTATTTACCACTGGTTCGCTAAAAACCTCTGTCATGGGAAGAACCAGCAAGAAACCCAACCCAATCATGTTTACAATTAACAACAAGAGACAAATTAGAAATAGCTTGGTAGCGATCACCCGCATTGAATATGAGTATCCATTTCCTTATTTTCATAATAGAATTTGCAACCATGCTACAAAATTTTTACTATATATTGTTACGAGCTTGAGGTTCGTGACAATAAAAATTGCCGATAAAATTACCTAAATTAACACTTTAATTTACTTTACACAATTAAAGTTAAAACACTAATAATTTAAACACACTAATTCACTTAATTCCACTCCGAAGCTTCGCTTGTTTCGCCCAAATCAACACTGCCTCGATCGCATCTTGCAGCGCCTATATATTTGAATTAGCAAAGAAATATCCAGAATGTTCAAGTAAACACGCGGAAGGTACCGAGCGTTCGAGTTTCGACTAGGCGCTGTCAGTTGAGCGATTTGTGATGTCATTTTCTCAATGCTCCCCTCGCTCTCGTTCCTGACACTAGATGGCGCTAGTGTATCGTTGACTGGAGCGCGTAACAATATGTTGGATGTATATACAGCGGCAGCAGACAGTATCACTATAAAAACTTTTATTACTGCTTAACACTTAAGAGACATAAATAACATACGAAAGATATCATATTTCATTCTTATAAGGGTTCACAATGTTGGTGACAAACGAACACATAGTCTACCCGATAGTAAATAAATGCTATGATCCATGGCTCATCTTCAGTCCTTAGGAGTAACATCGCATCTGTATTTTGATTCTTAATCAAGGAATGATCAATGAGATGATGAGATTAAATGAAATGACTAGATGTGTATGAGCCATAGCGTCCACTTACCATCAGGTGGACTGTGTGCTCGTTTGTCACGCGTATTCTGTAAAAAAATAGGCCAAAAATAATAGGCTAGCAACTAAATAATAGTCTAGCAAATAAAAATGACATATTTTATATTTTATTGTTTTGGTAAACATCTGCAGGCATACACACAAAATGAAATATACCGTAAATACTAGCTATCTTTCATAACTTATACATTTATTCATTTTTTGGAGCAGAGCACCAATAACACTAAATCATGTCCCTCGATGTCGCCCACTTATAGTGAATCGAAATAGCAAGCTTATTTTAGTGTTATTTGTTATTAGATAAAGTATGAATGAAGGAGACGTGTTGCTTTTTCTATGTCATATATAAATAGTTGGAGGGAGGGGGCTACACGAATCTACAACTCTCACAGACAAAAAAAATAATAAAAAATAATATATTACATTTGTTTGTTTTTAAATTATTTATATAAATATAATACTTAAGTCTATTAAGAATATAAATTACAATCATTCAATCTATCGAAATAATTATATTCTACGGATAGGTCGGGTGGTCGGTACAAAGCCTTATAATTATCGAGCATTATATTATCATTAAATGACTGTTTTTTTTTTATAAAACCGAGATCACAAACGAACAATTCACCTGATGGTAAATGGCTTATGCAGTCCATAGACACCTGCAGCCATCTGGAAACAAATCAAGCTACAGATAGTCACCCCTGGGGGTAAGATAGAATGTCCCACAGCATGTAGTTATGCTCTCTATACCATTCAGATAGAACACAGCACTGCAGGCACTGTTTATTGGCAGCAGAAGTAGATAAAATCGTGGTTCTCACTCAAACGTCTCCTAGGCTAAAGAGGAGTCCGTCCACCTTGTCTAAAATGTGTAAATGATACCTAAGCTACGTAGTAGTAAATTTTATATTATTTACTTGCTTATATTATAATATTGTGAAGTAAAGAAACAGTCTACTTCCACTGAGCACCATTTATTTTCATTTATAAGAGAAAACGTGCCCGAATTAACAGACCTAATTGTGCCTCAAAATATATAAAATCTTTTATAAAGGCAAATTTTCTCGTAACGTATTCTTCAGCAGGCGTAATATAAGTCAGGGCATCAAATGCGGATAGAAATCGACAAAGTGAATACTTAAGCCCTAAAGTAGATATTTCTGTTTTGTTTTTCTATTTGCCGAACATATGAGTAAAATTCGAGGACGAGTAAAGTACACTTATCTGCGCTGCAAAAAGTCGAACTTTTCTCTCTCCGGCCTGTGATCTTAAGTCTGATGCCTACCTTTTCTCCGTTAGATTCTTTACATATCATGATCATGTAGGTCTGCTAATTCGGGCTATTTAACACTATTTAACATTACATACATAAACACTCACGCCTGTCACCCCGAGGGGTAGGCAGAGACTACAGACTTCCATTTGGCACGATCCTGACACACCTCTCTCGCCTCCATCACATCCATACACCTATGCCACGCATGCATGCTCGTCGGTTAAGGGTACTCCTAATTTTGCCCGTTTTCAATAAATCGCCAATTTGGTCGATAAATTTTCGCCTAGGACGTCCCTTTCCGACTCTGCCATTCACTTCTGCAACATAAATTTTCTTTGTCACTCTTTCCTCATCCATTCTTTCCACATGACCAAACCACCGAAGCATTCCTTTCTCAATCCTGGTCACAACATCATCTTGCAAACCACACTCTTCTCTTATCACACAATTTTTCACCCTGTCATTCAGATTCAGCCCTAACATACTCCTTAACCACCGCATTTCTACTGCATTTATTCTACTCTCGTGCTTCTTCTGCCATACCCAACTTTCACTACCATACGTTAAAGTAGGGACCAACACAGCATTGTGAATTGCCATACGTGCCTTTTTTGACACATTTTGACTCTTCACAATAGAGTGCAGGGCTCCATTTACTCTGTTTCCTGCGTTCACTCGTCGTTCTATATCCTTATCATATCTCCCATCCCTGCTAAATACGCAACCCAAATATACAAACTCATCTACTTGCTCGATCAACTCCCCTTCTATTCTTATTTCACATATCGTTTTACTTTCATCTCTTTCAAAAACCATAATTTTTGTCTTACTTGCGTTCACTTTCATACCCCTTTCTTTTAATGATCTGTTCATTAATGTAACCATCATTTGCAACTCAGCCGCCGACGACGCAAGAATAACTTGATCATCGGCGTACAAAAGGCATTTGATGGTTAACTCACCCATTCTTAATCCGCATTCTTCAACTTTCAAATTTTGCAAACAACTGTCCATAAATAGGTTGAACAACCACGGGGAAGCCACACAGCCCTGTCTGACACCTTTATGAATGCCAAACCAGTCCGAGTAGACCCCGTTGATCCTAACACAAGCACTAGAGTCCCTATAAAGAGATTCCAATGCCTGTATCAAGCCAGCGCTCAACCCAAATGAGTTCAGTGTTTGCCATAGCACATTCCTATCCACTCTGTCATAGGCCTTCTCCAAGTCCATGAACGCACAAAAAACCTTTTGGTTTTTGGCCAAAAACTTCTCCGCGATCATGCGCATGGAGAAGATTTAACATTATTTTTTATGATATTTTGTTTTTTATCTTTGGTTTGTAATTTACGTGAAGAATAGCCAATGATTATTATTAAATACTATTTTAAATGGTTTAGTCCGTGCTAATTTATCGAATCGTAACGAAGACAATCTAATAGGAAGTTCTTTTCGGATTATATTCTTCGCACGTGAAATGCCCCAACTGTCCAACCTATCAATAGCCCACTTAAACTGTGGAGTTTAATATATTGCTACTATATTTATAATTTGTCCTCATTTTTTAATTTGTAATAAGGTATAAGAAATAATTAAAAAAGAAGAGTTACTTAAAGCTCTAAAACAATTAGGTGCAATAAAATATAAAAGAGAATAATTTATTAATAATAGCTTGAATTCCAGGAACGAGAAAGCAACTGACTCGGCATTATGCTACGGTAATTACTGTGACTGCAATTTAGGTTTTAAATTTAATTTGCAAGGAATGTTCCAATCATATACTTATATGACTTTATGCAAGAAATAGTAAAGATAACGGACTTAAAATTCATTAGAAAAAGGGTCTTGAGAAGTAAGTGTACATGTTTTTTTAATGATTTATTAGATTTTTTTTTAATTACGAAATAATTGAAATTGATGTTTGATTAATTTAATTCTTTCGAGTATCATAGAAGAATTACTTAAGCAGAACTAAACCTGCAGATAAGCTTCAATGATGATGCTGATTATGAGGATTCTGTGTACACAGAGAAAGTTTAAATATAGATTCTGCTTTCGTTAAGCTTAGTCACTAATTACTGTCATGTCAAGCACTGGTTTATAATATTTAAAAAAAAGTTTTGTTTTACATTGCTTAAATTCGATTAGTAGCAGCAGAGGATTAAAAAAATGCCCTTAGGGAAGCCTTGTGGCATTCTTTATGACAATGGGGCTACATATAGCACAGATATAAAGTTAATTTTGTGATTTCTTGACTGACGGTCTTTTATATTTCGCTCTCAAACGTTTTATTAACAAAAATAATTAACATCGTCAACGTTTACTGAAGCAGACATTAACTATAAACTCGTTAGTTTCGATCAAAAAACGGCGAAAACAGGGATACCATTTAAACCTGTAGTGAATTTCTTTGACATTGTTATTAAATTAGTAAATAAAATCACTTAGCCCGTATCGAAGAGTAATATTAATTCGGTAAGGTGTTTCATTGTAACTTCTCGCCAACGTAAATTTATTTCATCGGAAGATATTGGTTCTCTAGAGAACAGCCGAATTTAGATAAATGAACAAATTAGTTATTCAAAAAAAAATATATATATACCATTAAGAGTTGACTGACCTATAATTTTTCAGTATTGACGTCAACAAATATCCGCTCCGCGAAAATTTTGTTGCCAACGTTGAGAGGTCTTTTGCTGTTTTGTCGATAAAGGTCCTTCTGAGTAGACCCATACCGATGATTGCCTTTTATTTTTCGGACCATATTGATAGCTCCATGTCTCGTCACCAGTAAAAATTTCTGAAACACGCCTATATGCCCATTTTTCAAAACGTAGATGCATTTCACAGGACCAATCCACACGAGTCTGTTTTTCGCTTTCGGAGAGCAAATGACAACAACAAAGCTGCCTCACTCTAAGATGCTGATGTAGAATGGTATGAATGCCCCCCTAACTAATGCCTACAATAACATTTCGATGTTCGTAGTGAGTCGTGGGTGTTCTTGCACCAACATTTCAGGAGTCCACACATTTTCTGCCGTTATTGCTGTTTGTGGGCCCGGTTCTTTGGTCATCTTTAAGGTTAATTTTAGCCCTTTTGAATTCAACAAACCACCTAAAAATTGTTGCGCGTTATGGCTATATCATAACTTTTCGAGCAAATAAATCTTTTATAAATAAAACTCTTGAAATTTGAGCAGCACAAGATATTCACATTAAAAGCGTGTAATATCTATAATTTTATTGATTAAATTAATGTTGTTTCTAAGAATTAAAATTGCTTTGTTGCGAATACACTTTCTTTTAATGTAATGAAAATTTTTTATACAGGGCAGTGAGAAAAAAATACTTTCTTGCGAGATCAAGCCACACAGAATTTACGTCAAAACTTACCCTTATATTTTAGGACAGATTAAGTATACCAAGAAAACAGAATTGAATAAAAAAGTTAACAAAAGGTTTTTCTGAATTTAAATTGATTGGTTTCGGGTTGTTTTGGCATATTTTGTTTTGTTTTTGGTATCATCTAAAATTATTATGATCAAGCAAACTTAACGTAATTGCGTCATATACCTCTCAGATATGAGAGGAGGCCTGGTGTCCCGTCGTGAGCCGACTAACATAGTCTATAGTTTATACTTTAACTATGAACTAATAAAACTACACCAGTTTACAAGGATTTAAGATCTTCTTTTTTACGAAACTACTTTAATTTAGAATGACGGGGTCATCATTAAAGACTCCGTAAGCATTGGGAGCCTTGATTTACACTACCACTATTTACCGTAAGGGGCCGACCTCGAAGGGAATTGATATAGTGTTATTGGTGTTTTGGGCTGTAAAGCAAATGAATGTACCCCAGATATAGTATGAAGAATGACCGCTACATTTAGAAAATTCATTCTGGTATCTGTCGTATGCATGCCTGGTAACGATGAATTGTGCTAGCGTTAAATGCAGATAATATTGTATAAATTAATAAAATGATGTATGTAATTTATACCTGGTAGAGCCACGCTGCAGCTATATTATGGTTGTACCATTAATGGTTCAGATCGATCGAGAAAGGCCCACACTCTCACAAAAAACTGGCATAAAATAGCAGCTTAATGCTGCTGTTACGTACGGTGAGTGTAAAGAGCCGGAAAGCCTTTCTCCTAGAAATGAGGCATTCCATCTTAGTCCTTAGGAGTAAAAACTGATGACAAATGTCTCAGCATCCACTTACCATCGGGCTGACTACGTGTTCGTTTGTCACATACATTTAATTAATGTATATGTACTATACTAGGTTTTTAGCAACGACATTTACTGCAGTCTATGTGCTTTACCTAGATTAACCGGATTCTATAAAAGTACAAGGCTCGTGAGTTGATATTTAGCTAAACCAAAATATAATACTTTGTCAACAGAATCAAGTAGGTACACAAAATGTTGCGTTCCGTCTAGCAATCTAATACCACGAGCCCGACCTATTGCTCGAATCCATGATACCTACTCGACTGCTATTAGTAGGCTACTAGTAGTCTTCCGATCCCCGAGGCTACCGACAAATCACTTTTTACTCAGCCTGGCGGACACGGTTTACGGGCCACAGAATAAAACCTCTCCTGGAAAGCTATTAGCAAAGACACAGCAGAGAAAAACTATTACTAACAATTATTTTTACTATGCAGTTAGGATATGGTGGCTTGATTTTAAACAACAAGTCCTATATAGAGTAAAAGCCATAAAATTACGTATAAGGGGTTTCGTCCGGAGTTAGCCTATTAATGCTGGTGTTCCACAGGGCTGCGTGCTATCGCCAACGCTGTTTCTTCTGCATATCAATGACATGTTGCATACCCGTAACATTCATTGCTATGCAGATGACATCACTGGTGATGCTCTTTACACCGCCCGAGCCAATATTCAAAATTCCGAGAAAACGTCTCCGAGTGCCGGGACAAACTTGTGTCTGAAGTCGAGTCTCTGCTGGACAGAGTCTCGGATTGGGGGCGACTAAATCTAGTCCAGTTTAACCCCCAGAAGACACAAGTTTGCGCGTTAACCACTAAAAAGAACCCCTTTGTCGTATCCCCTCAGTTTCAAGGCACTCCCCTTGTTGCCTCAGCCAGTATCGGAATCCTCGGCGTCGACATATAGAGTGACGTGCAGTTTCGTGGTCACTTGGAAGGGAAGGCCAAATTGGCCTCTAAAAAGCTTGGCGTGCTCAGCAGAGCGGGACAGTATTTCATGCCGGCACACCGCCTGCAACTTTATAAGGCGCAGGTTCGGCCGCACATGGAATACTGTTCCCATCTCTGGGCTGGGGCTCCCCAGTACCAGCTCCTTCCACTTGACCGCATCCAGCGCAGAGCGGCTCGAATCGTCGACGACCGAGTGCTTTCCGATCGACTCGATTCACTGGCGCTGCGAAGAGATGTTGCATCTCTTTGCGTATTTTATCGCATCTATCACGGGGAGTGCTCTGAGGAATTGTTCGGATTAATCCCAGCCGCCAAATTTCGTGAACGCACTACACGTCAAACGTCCCGATACCATCCACACCATCTGGATGCTTGGCGGTCCACCACTGTACGTTTTACAAGGAGTTTTCTTCCACGTACAACCTCTCTGTGGAATAGTTTACCACCGGCGATTTTTCCGGACCGATACGACCTGGGGACCTTCAAGAAAAGAGCTTACTCCTTTCTAAAGGGCCGGCAACGCACCCGCAATTCTCCTGGTGTTGCGGTTGATCATGGGCGGCGGTAGTCACTTAACATCAGGTGAGCCGCATGCTCGTTTGCCCCTTCTTCTATAAAAAAAAAAAGTTATTGAATCACTCCGAAATGCATAGGATAATTTGCGCTTCGATGAAAATTGCTGTAACGAATGGTTGGATTTATTACAGTTAGGTAGTAGCATAATAAGTATTAAAATAAACTACAAACTTAACCACGTATTTTTATATTGCTTTTGAGTAAAATGGGTGAAAAGGAACCAGGGTGCGCAAATGTTAAACTAAGAAACAGAAGGGAGGAATCGAGGCTTCTCTCGATCCGGCCTCCTATAACGCCTACGTTGGGTTCGGGAACAACGTATGTGATCTCCGCAACGGAGTAACACACAAGGGCGATAACCTTTTCAGAAAATAGGTTCAGGCGGGGATTACGGGTCTTCCGAAGTCATCCCAGTCCCAACGCCTTAATTCTTCGATGTGGACTGTATTATTTTGAGGGAAGAATTCCTTGGGAATAAAACAGCAATTATCTTCAAACCGTTCCGTGAGAGAGTAATTACTTTTCCCTATCACTTCCCTACACTTTTTATTTCTTCATCTTATTGACTGCTGGTCTTGCACTTTTCCCGAAGTTTCTCCGAACTTCCCCGAAGGATTCTCGAACGATTCCCGAACGAATTGCAAGAAAACTCTTTTACTGAGCTACCCCAGAGCTATACGCGAAAGTGCGCCGCGCCATTCGTGCGCTTGCGCAACTCAATTACATCAATTTGTTCTATCACTCTCTCACGGTTTACTCAATAACTTTATTTATATAAAACATAAATTTATACAATTTACTTATAAAGATAGCACAAAAAATATCTATACTACGATATACGTTACATTTTTATATCACAAAAAACCTTTTATTTGTTTAACAAAATATGCCTATTTTACTCACATGTTCAAAGTTTAAATTTCTTAAATATTTAACATAGAAAGTTAAAACAATGTTTTCCACTTGAAATTATACATATCTTAACAAATATAACAGTTTAATATACATTTTCTCTATTCATTTCACTATTAAAACACTTTTAAATTTCTTATACAAAACTATCATTATTTCACTTATTCACAGGAATTTTCACATAAAAATAACACAGAATTCACCTCTTTTACACGTACAATCAATCTGAAATGTTCTACAAGTCATTTTTACATAAATTGCTGAAATTGCAAATATTTAAATTTTTACATATTTGGCCTCCTAAGTACGTGGCTAGCGTGCGTCTATGAGTTCACACTATTTGAACAACTAACTTTTGCACTGCTATCGACTATCAGTAAAAATGCAAAGTCTAATATCAACAATACTAGGTGAATAAATGCTTCTACACAATTCTCAAACGTTGAAAACTATTTCTAATCAGATTCTTATCAGTTATCATGTTTCTTATCAAACAATATAAGTGAATGTTTTCATAAATCAATCATAGAAAATAGGCATTTGTTTTCATACAAAACATATCAAACTCATATAAGACAATACTTATGCAATTAATTTCCATTAATTCTACTTATGTACAGCGATCATCTCGACCGGGGAACAAATCCTGGTCTCTAACTTTATTTAAATATCTCTTTAAATTAACATTATTGGAAAGATGATTTCAACCGGGGAACAAATCCGGTAACATAATTTATATCTTAAAAATTCCCTATATGAATTTATTAAGAGATATTATTAAGAAAATGACAAACTAGTCTGGCCTGGGAGTCGAACCCAAGACTTTCATATTGTGACGGCCCAATATTATTATTAATAATTAAATTCAATATAAAGGGGCGTCAAAAATAGTCTTAAAAGATATATATTAAGCAATTAAGTTAAATTAATAAACATAAACTTAATATATTTCAGACATTATCCCAATAACATAGTAAATTAAAGGCAAAATTATTGTTTTTCGTAATAAATTTATTTAAAAACTTGAAAAAATATTTAAAATAAGATAAATAATAGAAATACAAGTCAAAAAATATTATAAAATTAAGTTAAATAACGTTTATAAGATAATTAGAAAATTTGTTAAAAATTGTTTAAGTCATGGGAGGTGTTCACGTATAGATGAAATTTCCTTTTTTTTTTTTTTTTTTTTATTTATTCAACAAAGTAACAGTTTTAATTACAAAATCAATTTCTTCGTGCCATTAAACATCTATTGTTTGTCTTGGCACTGCACAGTTTGCTCTTAATTATACATTAATTTACTTAAGCTTATTATTTGAATGACATTAGAATTAACTTTTACTTAAACTAAATATAAAGTACTATGAAACAATTGTGCTACAAATTATTAAAAAAAATTTGGCATAAAAAATTTATATAAAATCTATAATATGTATCTCTTAAACAATTTTTTTTGTGGACAAGGTAGTTTTTGATATTGTTTACCAGGAGTAGTGAAGTAAAAACGTGATTGTTGTCTTCAGTTGTTCGCTTATCCGATATACTGCACTATCTTATGCGCGTACACACGGAGTGTATTTTTACGGAATATTTCTTTTTTTCATGTATTTTATTTTGTAACACGTTTTGTTTATTTGTCCAATTTAACAATTATTGGCATAGATAGATATAGCTCGTTATGATTCTCATTGGAATAACATATATAGATACTTTTTTGACTTCTTATTATGCGAAAAAATTTTTAAGTTTTGTTTTCAAGTTTTGTGCGGTTAGCTGGCTTCTTATCTCCGTAGGTAAAGAATTTAATATGTATGGTATTAGAAATTTACGTGTTCTCTTACCGTAGTAATTATTAGTTCTAATTGGTGAATAAGGTGTTTTATTTCTAGTGCTATAAATGCGTTCCCTTGGGGTTGGGTACATCGAGTATTCATAACATTCTTTTAAAATCATATATTTCACCTTTTTTTATGTATGGGTAAAACTTTGCAGTACGTGAAAAGGTATGAGTAATCATTTCGATATTTGTCCTTAATGTGTTGAGGCAATATAGATTTTAAAATTCTTATTTGTAAGCTGTAAATTTTATCTAGGTAAGTGCGGAAAGTTCGTCCATAACTACTAAGACCATACGATACTATCGATTCCACTAGAGCATTATATAGGCTTAGAAGAATTTTAAATGGAACTTTATTACGAATAATATAAAATTTCGCTAGGATTGCCCTTAATTTACTACACACGTAGTCAATATGATTCTTCCAGTTCATTCTATTATCTATAATCAGTCCTAAGTATGTGTGATACTTAACAAGTGGGATTTTTTCGCAGGAACAAGTTATTTTATTGTGCAGACAAAGATGATTATGAGCAATAATGCTTACTGGCATAATATTCTTGTTATGACTAGAATGAATGTGTAGTACCTTAGTTTTTTGTATATTTATTACAAGTCCTAGATCGTGAGCCCACATAGAGAGGCGTGAAAAATCATCTTGTAATTTTTGCAAGGCGATATCCAGATTTTTATCTTCTGACAGAAGGCACGTATCATCTGCATATTGGTATAAACTACATTTTTTAATGATATTTTCTAATTCATTTACGTATGTTAAGTAATGGAGTGGCCCTATAACTGAGCCTTGTGCCGTACCAGTAGTCATAGGCATTTTAATACTTAAATTATTTTCTATCTTTACTTGGAAATATCGATTGCTAACATAATCTTTACACCATCTTAAAAAACGTCCTCTAACGCCAGAGTTTTCGAGTTTTTTTATAAGAATGTTATGTTTCAAGGTATCGAAGGCTTTACTGAAATCGATGAATGCAATTAATACATGTTTTTTCTCATCTAAGCATTTGTTTACTTCGTCTGTAAAGTTTGACAGTAACTGTGTAGTAGATTTCTTAGGCTGAAATCCGTATTGAGATGCCGAAATAATCTTATGTTTTTGGTAAAAGTTGTGAAGCTGTTTGGAAATGAATTTTTCTATAATTTTGTCAATTGTTGGAAGTATAGTAATAGGCCTGTAATTACTGTAATCGTCATGACGTCCACTTTTGTAAATAGGCCGTACCAAACCTAGCTTTAGATCTGTAGGATAAATACCTGTTTCTATACTACTATTAATTAACTTGACAATTACTTTAGCAATTTTTTCTGATATGGCTTTTATGTCAATTGTACGAATTCCATCAGCACCTGGTGCCTTTTTTGTGTTAAGTGTTTTTATTATATTTTTTATTTGCTTTGTGTTAGCTTTTTGAAAGCGTATAGACTTATCTACTGGATTTGTGTACAAATCATCTGATAGCATTTTAATGGTACATTTTGGTATTATATTTTTTAAGTTTCTATCAAACTCAGAAGCAAAATTATCAGCAATCGTTTTACTATTTTGACTTTTAAAGTTAAATGCTTTATTTAACGATTCATCTAGTGTTTCGGTAACTTTGCCACAAAGTTTGTTTACAATTATCCATGTATATCTTGGATTAGACATATTGTTATTGATTTTTTAATAATAGTAATTATTTCTAGTTTTTTCAATAAATTTAATTGTTTTATTTCTATATTTATTATATTCTAGTCTTAGAAGTTTATTATTTGAGTCATTTTTTCCATTTAGTAAACAAATTATCTCTAATTTTACACATATTTATGATGTCTTCATTTATCCAATTCTCTTTATTTCGTTTACTACCTTGTTTTGTTTTTTTTATTAATTGACATTCACTGTAGCATTTCATAAAATTAGTTTTTATAAAATTGTTTATATTAGTAGGACATTGCATATTATTAACCGGTGACCAGTCTATTTCATTCAGCATTCTATGAAGTTTTTTGTTGTCATATAAAATAATGTTTTCAAATTCATCCCGTGTGTACGAAGCATGTAAAACGCATGTTAGCACGGTCATGCGATGATCGGCTAATACAGTACCAATAGCGCCCGAGTACAGGTCTAACGTACGCGATCGCACAAAGATATGATCTATACAACTTTTAGTTAATTTGTCTTTTCTTTTTTCTATTCTAGTGTAATCTGTTATCGCACACGTTAGACCGCACTCGGCCATTTTACTAAGATAATATTCTTGAATAGGTGTAATATCTTTAATGTTGATATTCATATCACCCAATATGATTAAGTTATGTTTTTTAGCGAAATTATCTTTTAATATGTGACACAACTCCTCAATAAACAAGTGTTTGTTTTCATTCGGTGGTCTATATATTATACAAAGATGGAATTCCTAAGTTGTTGAAGGAGTTCATGTATTAAAGAAAATTTTCCTAAGTTATGGAAGGTGTTCACGTATAGATGTCTTGTATGGAGGAAGCTGTCGGAGGTACATACCTGCAGTTGTACATATATATGGGGTGGTCGGGAGCCCGACTGCCTGAAGTACTGTAGCACAATGACTAGTCCTATATTAGGGACTTTGATATTAAACTTAATGATACAAAAGCAATACTAAAGAAGGTCTCCATGATGAATTTGCATTACAATAGTAGGGTCGTGGGTTCGAACCCTATATATTAATGACTTATGAAAGTAAGGTCTATGATCCAAAAGCAATACTATAGAAGGTCTCTATGATTAATAAGCATTACAATAGTAGGGTCGTGGGTTCGAATCCTATATATGAATGACTTATGAAAGTAAGGTCTATGATTCAAAAGCAATACTATAGAAGGTCTCTATGATTAATATACATTACAATAGTAGGGTCGTGGGTTTGAATCCTATATATACATGACTTATGAAAATAAGGTCTATGATACAAAAGCAATATTATAGGAGGTCTCCTTGATGCATAAGCATTGTATGGGGTGGTCGGGTGACTGACTGCTCCTAGTACTGTAGCAAAATGACTAGTCCTTATTAGTGACTTGAAAAGGAATATTATGGTGGCGTGTGTGCTGCTTCACGAGCAATTGGTCCGAGGTAAACTTGGACTCGCTAACCGATGTGTCCTAGACATATCATCTTAGTGCCGGTGGTAAGCGGGTTTGTTGTAGCAATACGGCTTTCCCGTGGACATCGCACACCCATACCGTTTGTGGGCGGCGTAGTAGCGCATAGCGATGCGTCGTCTATATTTCGGATTGTTATGATGAGTGTGTTTGGTAGCACTTTTAAGTGTAACAGGCATACTCAACTTCATGTCTTAGTGCATTAGCGCTATGATACGTGGAGTTTTGTTCATTGGCGTCTTAGTAGCGTGCTACTATGATACGTTGGTGATAATTTTTATATAACAACAATACAAACTTTGTTACCAAAGTCGATAGGGATCATGTGGGTGTGTTGTGAGGGGGGCGCCACCCGTATGATAGTTGCATTGATGCTTACTGCTACTTGCGGTATTGCGTCTTGTGATGGATCTGCGGGTGTGCTGCGCCTGATTCGACGCATTCTTGTGGTTCTGGTCGATGGAGGTATACAATTAACATCTTAGTGCCGATGGTAAGCGGGTTTGTTGTAGCAATACGGCTTTCCCGTGGACATCGCACACCCATACCGTTTGTGGGCGACGTCGTTGCGCATAGCGATGTGTCGTCTATCTTTCGGATTGGGATGATGAGTGTGTTTGGTAGCACTTTTAAGTGTAGCAGGCATACTCAACTTCATGTCTTAGTGCATTAGCGCTATGATACGTGGAGTTTTGTCCACTGGCGTCTTAGTAGTGTGCTACTATGATACGTTGGTGATAATTTTTATATAACAACAATACAAACTTTGTTACCAAAGTCGATAGGGATCATGTGGGTGTGTTGTGAGGGGGCGCCACCCGTATGATAGTTGCATTGATGCTTACTGCTACTTGCGGTATTGCGTCTTGTGATGGATCTGCGGGTGTGCTGCGCCTGATTCGACGCATTCTTGTGGTTCTGGTCGATGGAGGTATACAATTAACATCTTAGTGCCGATGGTAAGCGGGTTTGTTGTAGCAATACGGCTTTCCCGTGGACATCGCACACCCATACCGTTTGTGGGCGACGTCGTTGCGCATAGCGATGTGTCGTCTATCTTTCGGATTGGGATGATGAGTGTGTTTGGTAGCACTTTTAAGTGTAGCAGGCATACTCAACTTCATGTCTTAGTGCATTAGCGCTATGATACGTGGAGTTTTGTTCATTGGCGTCTTAGTAGCGTGCTACTATGATACGTTGGTGATAATTTTTATATAACAACAATACAAACTTTGTTACCAAAGTCGATAGGGATCATGTAGGTGTGTTGTGAGGGGGCGCCACCCGTATGATAGTTGCATTGATGCTTACTGCTACTTGCGGTATTGCGTCTTGTGATGGATCTGCGGGTGTGCTGCGCCTGATTCGACGCATTCTTGTGGTTCTGGTCGATGGAGGTATACAATTAACATCTTAGTGCCGGTGGTAAGCGGGTTTGTTGTAGCAATACGGCTTTCCCGTGGACATCGCACACCCATACCGTTTGTGGGCGACGTCGTTGCGCATAGCGATGTGTCGTCTATCTTTCGGATTGGGATGATAAGTGTGTTTGGTAGCACTTATAAGTGTAACAGTCATACTCAACTTCATGTCTTAGTGCATTAGCGCTATGATACGTGGAGTTTTGTCCACTGGCGTCTTAGTAGTGTGCTACTTTGATACGTTGATGATATTTTTTATATAACAACAATAAAAACTTTATTACCAAAATCGATAGGAGTCATGTGGGTGTATTGTGAGGGGGCGCCACCCGTATGATTGTTGCGTTGATGCTTACTGCTACTTGCGGTATTGCGTCTTGTGATGGATTTGCGGGTGTGCTGCGCCTGATTCGACGCATTCTTGTGGTTCTGGTCGATGGAGGTATACAATTAACATCTTAGTGCTGGTGGTAAGCGGGTTTGTTGTAGCAATACGGCTTTCCCGTGGACATCGCACACCCATACCGTTTGTGGGCGACGTCGTTGCGCATAGCGATGTGTCGTCTATCTTTCGGATTGGGATGATGAGTGTGTTTGGTAGCACTTTTAAGTGTAACAGGCATACTCAACTTCATGTCTTAGTGCATTAGCGCTATGATACGTGGAGTTTTGTTCATTGGCGTCTTAGTAGCGTGCTACTATGATACGTTGGTGATATTTTTTATATAACAACAATACCAACTTTGTTACCAAAGTCGATAGGAGTCATGTGGATGTGTTGTGAGGGGGGCGCCACCCGTATGATAGTTGCTTTGATGCTTACTGCTACTTGCGGTATTGCGTCTTGTGATGGATCTGCGGGTGTGCTGCGCCTGATTCGACGCTCTCTTGTGGTTCTGGTCGATGGAGGTATGCGGGTGGTGATGTCTGCTGGGATGTATGGGGGACCTTGGGATGGTGTAAGCCCGACGATAATCGTATTGATGCTTGTTGCATTCTGCAGCATAGCGTCTCTGCGATGGTTGTTTGGTGGGACGCTATTCTCAATGGCGCTCTCTGCGTCTTGGTTTGACTCACACCTAAGTAGCTTTGCCCAAGTCGGGTCCCTTCATTGCGGGGCTGCAGACTGTCTGCCCTCCACGATGTTTTATATAACAACATAATATTATATCTCTGTAACTTTCCCACCTTTGAATGATTGAAGGCAACTTGTTGGTGGGTGAGACAAACATGATCGAAAATGCATTTACTCAACGTCAGTGACACAAACCCTTTCTGATGGCGAATTATTACTTTTATCTTATAACTGCCTTTTGGCTATATCTGCCGTTGTATTGGTTGGTGGAGCATATGTGTCGACCTCATGCGGGTGGTAGCTGGCGGGAGGATCTGAGGAGACTCTCAAGGCTGCGGCCGAAAACCGCACAACGTGGGACCCCATTCCCTTGAGGTGAGCAGTAGACTCATGACACGCTCTGCGGCTAGTAGCCGTGCTGATCAAGCAATTGGTGGTGATGCCATACACTTACATCACGTCTGCAGGAGCGGCGGTCTGGCAGGTGGTGGCGCTCACGGAGGGTTTACGGCCAGTGTGCCTATTTGCCTAAACCGTGTGACGTACATTCACTGTGGCTGGATTCGTTCGTATTCTGTATGGCGTTTACACGCATTGACATGCGCGACTTCGGTCGATGTTTACGCTTACGCACTAACAAGGGGCCAAGCCTCTTTTACTGGTTCGCCAGTTATTTTGCTGTGGACTACGGTCCAGTTCCCGAATTAGCATTCCCTTCGGGGGGAGTGCATCAAAATGGTTGGCACTCACCGTGCACGGCGTGTGTGCGGCGAGAGCGAAGCCCTTGTATCGGGTATTTTATATAAATATATTTTGAGCCTTTTCCGAGCGGGAAGGGATAATTAATAATGTAAACCTGATGCAAGTGGAATAGGGACGTTTTATGTTCTTAACCTTTTTCGAGCCCTGTCTTCGTGAACGGGGTTCACTTAGCTTATAAGGTACTACCAACAGCTTTCAATTGCTCTAGTGAATATTCATTCTTCCAAAAGACACCTAAAAGAACTAAGTTACTAAACAAACACAACGTAAATAAGGGTCCTAACTAAGACGATCACGCCAAAATATTAAAACCGGCCTATTAATAAACCTTTTGAAAGATCATTTAGGAAGATCAAAACATATTTTATTTATCCTGGTCACATATATATATATAATTTTTATCGAAAAGGGGTAAATTAATTATATCTAATATAATTATTATTATGAGAGAGGGGGGGAGACCGTTACAATATCATTAATTCGATATTTCTTTAAGATTCAACTAAGCATTTTCTTATCGGAATATTGTTGCTTGATAATTTGCTTTTTAGAAGCTATTCGTAATCGGTTAACTAATAAATTGAAATATTCTTATAGGCGCGTCGCCAACAATCTCCCCCCCCCCCGTGCGTCAGCACCATCATTTGGGAGCCGTCGCGGGTACCAGGACTATTATTCTAGATGTAGGTCTCCTCAAGATACCTGTGCTAGTAATGACGTCAACCACTCTGGTGTGACCGTCTGGTCCCGGTAGCGTCCTACTAATCTTGCCTTTCGGCCACGTATTTCGTGGCAATGAATGATTTATTATCAAGACAATATCACCTTCTTTAGGCTCTATAAACTTTCCGTTATTACCTGTTCGAGGTATTAAAGTAGGCATGTATTCTTTTAGCCATCTTGTCCAAAAATGGTCGGCTAACCTCTGTGCAGATTTCCAATTGAGTTGACCCGTCAGATGTTGCTCTAAAAATAATCCAGGTGGTCGATCACCACATGAGCGTCGCAGAAGAAAATGATTGGGTGTCAAACCCTCTTCAGGACTATCCATACTGAATGTTACCAGCGGTCTGGAATTTACAGTATGCTCTGCGGTGCTCCCGGAGGTATAAATTTCCATTTAATATATTTCTTAAATGACTCATTTTTCATGCCCTCATAGCATTCTTCGCATGCTTTCAATAATTCTTTTTTCGCAGCTTTGAATTTTGTCCCGTTATCGCTGTATATAACGGCTGGTTTTCCTCTTCTGGCGATAAATCGCCTCAATGCCATTATCATTGACGCTGGTGTCAATGAGGCTGCTAATTCTAGGTGTACTGCTCTGGTCAGACACGTGAATAAAACACCCCAACGTTTTTCGTGTCGCCTTCCTATAGTCACACTCATAGGTCCGAAATAATCTACGGCTGAGCATGTAAAAGGTGGTTCATTGTGAGCTATTCTCTCCAGAGGAATATTTCCTTGTGGCACGTTCTGCGGTTTTGACCTGTATGTCCTGCACCACTGACAATGATGTGACACACTTCGTACCACATTACGCAGGTTCAAGACATAAAATTTTTGGTTCACCTCATTCATCTCCGTCTGGTGATTGGCATGTCCAAAATGATGATGAACTTCTCTAATCATCATTTTAACGATTTCGTGTTTACCGTCTAATGGTTTTCACTTTCCGACAGGTTTTCTACTTTCCTCGGTCAAATTAGACTTAAAAGGTAAACGCCCATTTAAACGGAGTAAGTTATCTTCTCCTATTTCCATAGATAATTTACTTAAGCGTGAACTTCTTGCAACGCTTTTGCCTGCTTTCAAGCATTTTATTTCCGAATGAAAACACTCGTCTTGAACGAACTTCCAAATTAATAATTCAGCTTTTTTCAAGAGCGCTATGTCCAACGCGCTATCGGGTCCTTTAACCGACTTTGCTAAAACTTCGTTGGAACACATAACCGACTTTTCGGCTGCGTTGTCGGGTCCTTTAACCGACTTTCTTAAACTCTAGAATTTTTCTACCGCTTGTAAAGTGCGTGTAGTTGCCCCAAGGAATTTCTTAAAGCTGCTAAATCGTCCGTAGTCGGGTAGACTTAACGGTTCTTGTTTTCTCAGCGCATTTACGCCTTTTGGCGATTTTTCTTCACCTGTTTCTAAGATATTTATGGTGTCCACTTGTTTGGGCCATAAATCAGGACTTTTCCTGAGGAATTCAGGTCCTTGAAACCAGCGATGACTTACATCGAAGGTGGAAGGAAAATTTCTAGTGGCGTCGTCTGCCACGTTTTGTGACGTTGGAACCCATCGCCATTCACATGGTTTACTGTGATCTTCGATCTCAGCCAATCGATGAGCAACGAATGGTTTAAAAGCGCGAGGATCTGACTTAATCCACGCTAACACTGTACGTGAGTCCGTCCAAAATACTCTCTCGGATATCTCGTACTTGCTCTCTTCAATAACTGATGCAGCTAATCTGCTGCCCATAAGAGCTGCTTGTAATTCAAGCCTTGGAATAGAAATTGGTTTCAGCGGCGCTACTCTTGCCTTTGCGGCGATCAGCGTAATCCGCCTCTCTTCTATCTCGTCCGTGGTGACGTAATACACCGCGGCAGCGTATGCTTTTTCACTAGCATCCGTGAAGGTGTGTAATTCTCCCTTGCCGACGCCTTCAGCAACGGGTCTAGGTACTTCTAAATGACCTAATTTCTTCACTTCCGATATCCATCTACAAAATAACACGTGTAATTCGCGTGAAACTTCTTCATCCCAAGAGATGCCTGTCCTCCATACTTGCTGGATCAGCGACTTCCCTTGAATCGTTATGGGTGATGCGAGTCCCAAAGGATCGAAGACTGACATCACAGCACTAGTTATCTCCCTCTTCGTAGGCAGTCGTAAACCTTCCATCACTTCTTCCGGTGTGTTACGAAGACTTATGGAGAAACTTATTATATCCCGTTTGATATTCCAGATTAAACCTAAAGTGCGTTCTGTGTGCTCCTTATCTCCCAGCGAAGCACTGTCGCTCTTATATTTATTTTCCATTTTACATAAAACTTCGGGTCGGTTGCTAGCCCATCCCTCTTCTATGAGTGTCATGGTCGATCCCTCATCCAGAAGAGCTGTGGTCTTGACCTTTCCTTTAGGTCCATACAACTCGACCGGTATAATCTTTAAGTATGCACATGCCAGAGCATTCACTGCACTAACAGTTGTAATTTGAGCCTCTTTTACCCCCCTCGTCCACTTGCGGCGAGGTATTTTTATTGGGGTATCGGTGTAGCATTCGATGATGTGATATTCTACATCCCTTTACACCACATTTTTTCCCTTTGCACTCTAACCTCATATGGTTAGGTGACAAATATTGAAAACATACTTTCGCTTTTTTAACCGCTTCCCATTTCTCGCGATTATTCATGTCCTTAAACTTGTAACAACTCACTATAGAGTGCTCCTTGTTACGTATAACACACTTATGTGTTACCCGACTTACAGGCTTATCCTGGGTTATCATAACCACTTGTCGGTTGTGCCCTTTATTATTTCGGCGTTCTAGATGCTCGCTCGTATTACTTCGGCGCTCATAGCGCTCGCTCTTGAAACGGTTGCGTACAGACCCCTTTGCGGTGTGTACAGTTTGCTTCCTGAATTCAGGACGCTTCCGTTTTTCAGGCACATTTTCATTGCTTAAGGACGTTCCAAATTGTTCACTCAATAAATTTAAAAACTTGGCCATCTTCTGTAACTCTGGCTCCAAAGGATGCTGAGCTCGATATTCAAACCATTTAAATTTAATCATAGTTCCGAGTTTCTCTACTATGCGGTTTACTAACTCCGGTGAGTATAAATACTGTGGTTGATTCAATGCTTGTATTGTGGCAACCACGTTCGTAATACGACTTGCAATAGATCCTATATTCTGGCAATCTTCTGCCAATCTTGGCATACATCTTACATTCTCGATTTCGGCTAAAATGAGCATCTCAACCCTACCGAATCTTCGTTCGAGAGCGTTCATTATTTCTTCAGGTTCACACAAAGTAAACAATAACGACTTAACCGCTTCCTTAGCGGTGCCCTTTAATGCCCTCCTAAGGCGTGCGACATTCTGCACCCCTGAAAATTGGCTTCTCGTGTCTTCAAACACCGTTTTGAAAATTATCCATTCACCCGGGTCTCCATCGAACACCGGTAATTCCTGGAGGAAATGAAGCCGGGAAGACTTATCTTTACCCGCTATCTTTATTGCACTCACAATCGCTTCGGTCAATTCTGACACCTCACTCGCGTGTGTTTTCTGTGCATTTCCTTGGTTGCGCTCGATCTCCGCCCCTTTGCGGCGTGATCCTTTACACGCTCCTTATCAGTAATATCGGGTTGCGTTACACTAACCGGCGCGCTCATTATGGTCTGTTGAACCCAACTCCTTACGAAAGGTTCCACCTGAGTATTCCGCTCTTCATCATCCTCACTCGAGTCGATCTCCTCTTCTCGGTTGAGTCGTGCCAACTCCAATTGAGACTTGGCTAAGGCAGCAGCTGCCCGTGCTCGTTTAAGCTCTAAGCGTTCGAATTTAATCCGCGCCTCTATTTCGGCTTTCAGCCTCGCCGATCGTGATGACCTACCACCTCTCTGTGACCCTTTGTCACTAGTGTGCCCGATTACTGTCCTTGACGATGCCGCTTCTTCGGTCCTTTGACCTACTTTTTCGATTACCGTTTCAATTCTGGATATAACGTATTGTTGTGCGGTGCTGGCCTGCGTACCACTGGTGTCCGTCCTGTTGCTTGTCCTTGCCATGGACGTCCCTGAGTTCCAAGTGCATGTGGACGTATCGGTGGTGGCTCCACTTGAAGGAGTTGTTCCACTCGAAGCAGTAGCTGTGGTCGCTCCAGATGGTTCCGCCTCTTTAGCTTTTCTTGAGGGCCCTGTCCTTGTCTTGGTTCCTTTGCTTCTCCCTGTCTGGTCTTGTGCCTTCTTCATCTTGTAGGAAGGTGATTGTTGGCCTACGGTCCCTAACTGTCACTACGGTCCCTACAACCCCTTACCTACAACCCTTCTACACCCCAACCTAACCCCACTACCCCAACCCTACAACCTTACTACCACCCTAACAGCCCTATCAGCCCTATCAATACTGAACGGGGCCTACCGAGGTGAGCCGTCCAGGGATGGAGTCGTGCAGGAATGGAATGGAGGAAAGGTTTAGGAACTGTCCCGCCAAGGAATATGACGAAACAGTCGAGCGGTAGTGCAAGCGCAGTCTCGCTCGAGAGAACTGCTCCACCCGAAGGTGTTGTGCCAGAGCCCGACCGTTTGGCATCGTTAGGTGGTCGGAATGTATGCTGCGCTTCGTCGCCCAGTCGCCGATGACGCCTCGTTCAGGCGCCCTCTTCCGGCCGCGATGCAGTCAGGTGCCCACGAGCACCCTCGCCTGACAGCAGCAGCGGTGGATGCTTCTTCTTCTTGCACCCTCTGATGACCCGACAGGAAATGCCAGACACGGTCGTCCGACAGGAAATGCCGGACACGATCGTCCGACCGGAAAATGCCGAGCACGCTTGCCCGACAGGAAAAATGCCAAGCCCTGCTTGGCCACGATGAGCGCCTTCACAAGGCACCTGCGCCTGGCTGCGATACGTGCTCCATGCGAGCACACGCCCCAAGCCGCAAACCCGGTTTTCTTTCTTCCGGTAGTTCCAGGTCCAGTCCTACTGCGCTGACCTGGTCTTCTGGCCTTTGGTCATGTTGCTTCAGCTCAAACCTCCGGCTTCCTTCGGTTGCTGATCTTTACTCGGCTCCGAAGGTCTTCTTTTTCCATAACCGGCCTTCACGTAGTTGATGGGGAAGCCCTTTGCCCGAATAGCCTCCTCGATCATCTTTGTGTCGGTGCCCACTGGCAGGCCACGGATGCCCACTTTGGTGGGTTTCTCCTCTGCCGGGGTGTAGCAATACCGCGACATGGTTTTGTCTTTTTCGGAGAGCTCGACCATATATTTCTGGATGGTGCGGAACTCATCCGGGCTCTGTGGTGTAAACCTGACCCCCTTCCCGAACGGACGGGCATTAGTAGGGTGGCCCAACTTCTCATTGAGGACCTTGAAATGCCTAGTCCAGTCCGGGAGGCATTCTGCAACAATCGGCGGATATCTCATCTTCTCTTTCTCCTTCTCAGTTTTCTGAGGTTGCTCCGCCGATTGCGGTCGTGGTACTGCAGGGGCCGCAGCCATGTGGGCATAGCTCGTTGACGGCCGCTGTCCATCGTCATGAGCTAACCCGGACGGGTTGGTGGTTTGTACCGGGGATGACCTTCCGGCTGATGCAGCTAGGGTTGCATATGTTGTTGAGTCCCAGCTGTAGGACTCCTCACCTCCTTGCTCGAATTGGGCCGAGTCGTGGCTACGTCGGTCCGGAGAAATGGATGGTGGCTGTTGCGGTGGTAATGGCGACTTAGGAGGTGAGGTGTGGACCTTCTTCCTAGTCGCTATTTGGGGCTCCTCATCATCCGATGACGCTGATGATGGTTCCGATGATCGTCCAACACGCTGCCTCTTCTCATAGAGGGAGGCCTCGGTTTCCGGTGGTGTATGCCTTCGTGGCGTCTTCATGGGCCGCTGTTGCTGAGAGGGCAGCGGTTCACGCCCAGTCGTACACTCAGGTACGATGGGCGAGAGTGCAACCCTAGGTGCGGACTCCTTACCCGGCGACGAAGGTTTCCGGGTCGGTATTTGTGAGTAGGATGAGACAACTCTCACCCTCTCCGGATTAAATATGTCTCGGTAGGCGATAGGTCTCTCCAGTACGCCTGGCCGGTCCGGTGGTTTCCTTGATTTAGGAGGAGGTTCCCCCTTATCTTTCCCTGACATATCCCTATCCTATCAGTCAGTGGTAATCTGCTATAGGCCCTATCTATTATCCAGCCGATCGGCAACAGATGTTGGTGCGCGACGCGGATGGTGGTGATGTTATATGGGAGACTATCCTCACTGTGAGCACTGCCTACCCCTTTTATAGCAAAAGGGTTGGGGGAAGTGCGACGGTGGCACTTTAATGCGCGACTAGGCACAGAATGCAGGGAGCGCATAAAGTGCCAAGAATCACCTAGGGGCCGGTGACCTCGACGCCTCACGGAATCACGGGACTCAACGTTCGGCGGAGTATGTCGTACCGGCGGTCATTTGCAGCCACTGCTAACTACAAACAACGCACGAGATCCTTATATGACTACGTAGTACTATTATTTATTCTGTGCTATTACTAATAGTGCGACCTTATAGACTGTTATCTTTATACATATATAAAATTCTTCTGTCCGTATGTATATAACTGAAGTCCTCCTAAACGGTTTTTGATAAAATTGTGTGTGTGATTATGTAAGTTGATTACAGAATGGTTTAGTTTCACAATCGGACGCGGTATACATTACCCGTACGAAGCTGGAGTGGAATGCTACTTTTAGTATCTATTTATTAAAAATTGTTTAAATAAAAAACTAATAGACCACATCTTTGAATCATACTTTTGTATATCTATGAAAATACTTGTAAGATTTTAAACGAAAACCGTGGGGCGCTTGCAACAGATAATTGTTGCATGAATAATTCACATAAATCACTAACAGTGTTATTACACGCAAATGATAGTTGCTACACTTGGCAGACGAGGTGTACACCGCTGTTATTGTTATCAGGAAGATTCTTCTGCCTATCTCGTGTTTCAGTTTCTCTGTCGCCTCTTACCACGAGATGATATGAAGTGACGGATACTCTCACACCGCAACTATACATTAAGATGTTTAACGTTCGTTAAATTGATTTATTCATTGTATGAAATTGTTTTAGAATAAAATAACGTTCAGCAGTGTGCAAGTGGTACCGACCATCGTAATAATTATATTTGAACATACTTTAAGCCCAACATTTTGTGAAACAACCCATTTTCTTGTTCGACGATAGTTGGCGCCAGGTTAAACCTATACGCGTAAGTTAACTAGAAGTGAATGAAACTGTATTATTATTTGTTTATTAATTTTTTAAAACTTTATCTATGTCAATTACATATATTACTATTATATAAATCAGATCTTTATTTAGTTCATATTTCAAGGTTAACTACAATTACACATATCACAACATAATAAACTTCGTTCTCTATACCGTCAGTGGCCTAGGCTTTATACATAGACTAACGTATATAACAGTTAGTGATGTATATAATATGGCATATATAAATACCTACTAAATAAATACTGAAATAAATGCTCTAAATGTTTTATTTGACGCATTAATATTGCGATAAATATATGTATTTTAAAATTGTTTGTATTTACATTTCATTTCTAAAGTAACGGCAGACGAGTGAGTGTGGCTGAGGTTAACTACTGCAAGTCGGCAGGCCGCAACATCATACTAGAAAAGAGGCATTCTATTTTAGTCCTCAAGGCTGATAACGAATCTGCATTTCGATTCGCAAATGAGGATAGATGTAGATGTCTATGGGCCACAGCAACCACTTACCATCGGGTGGACTGTGTGCTCGCTTGTCACCCTATTCCTATAAAAAGAATACCCAAAAAGGTGGTTAAGTTGTAAGACACATAATATTTTAATTTAACACCAAATGTTACAGTCATCTTACAATATATTTTTTAAATTAGATTTGAATATATTAAATAAATTTATTTCAAAATCGAATTTTTGGTGAATTATGGAGTAGACACATTAAAAACTAAAGAAATAATCGTTGAATTTAACTCATAACTCATAATCGTGTGCAATCAACCACACTCCACTTGACGTGGCCGCGCGTGAGCTAAGCCAGACTCGACGCAAGGATCAAAGTTTTTTCAATTTTATAAAAGTAGGATATTTAGTGAAAATGTTCAAGGAATGAAGTTTAGAGAGGTAATAGATGGAATAACGACTTGGTAAGATGTAGAAGAAATCGACAGATGCAGGTAGCTACTTTGTTTCTTGGCAATCTTTGGAGAAGCTTCTTTTGAGCAGTGAGCTTGTGAAGAGCAGCATAATAATGGTGATGATTTAGGGGCTACTTACTAAGTAGTTAGGGGTCTCTTTCAGCCTAAAGGTTAGTTTATGCAGGTTGCAGCCTTTGTCTATATCTTCCCCGAGGCTAAAGTACATGAATTATTATATTCCATGAGTCAATATAATAAGAGAATATAAAAGCAAAGGCCCGGTCATATAGCTCGAAGATCTGATAACCGATGGGGAATAAGGTTCTCGAGTGGCAGCCTCGTACCGGTAGGCGTAGTGTGGGGTGACCCCCAACCATATGAAGTGACGGCCTGGTAAGACATACAGGAAGTCGATGGGTGCAGGTGGATCAGGACCGTACTTAGTGGCATTCCTTGGGGGAGGCCTATGTTCAGCAGTGGACTTGTGAAGAGCTGTAATGATGATGATGAAAAGCTTTCTAATTGGCCTCAAGATCTTTAAGGTAACAACGTACCTGTAGCCAAGTGTATATAAACACCAATTATCTGTCTATAAACAGACATACTATTACATCCATTCTATCCATCCATTCTATTACAGTGTATAAAAGTCCACTGCTCAACATAAGCCTCCCGCACAGATTTACTCTACTTGGGGATGTCGTCATAGTTGCCACGCTGTGCAGGCGGTTTTCAATCGTTTTAACTTGTGATCAGGAAGATTCTGCAGCCCATACATATCATTCCCTCTGTCGCCTCTTACGACACCCACAGGATGATATGTGTAGTGTATTCTTATACCGCCTTTATACGGTTGTTGTACTATAATCATTATTGTAACTCTACGACCACTTTTACCTTATTATCAATTTCCTTTCCCTTTTTCACGATGAAATGCCTTCGCACACCAGTTTGATTAAAGATGGTTTGCGTTGTATTCGCTTATAAAGGCCGAGTAGAAAATTAAACGAATAAGTACTGTCCCATAGTGTCCCGTGAGGGTCGTAAGAGCTGATGGAGGGAAACTGAGGCAGGAAATGCACAGCAGCATCTTCCAGATAACAACTCAACATTATTAGAACACTCTTAAAACAATAAAAAAAAATATTGAAACCTTTATTCAGCAGTGGAATTTTATAGCCTGCAATGGAATTGAAACGAATACTTTTATTGACAATTTCAAATGGTGCTTTTAGTAAATAAAAAAAATATCACGACGTCATTCCCACTAACATCTCACCTTAGTTATACCGTTACCGTTACAGCCTGTTAAAGTCCACTGCTGAACACAGACACACACCTTAGATTGCCTCACAGGCATTTTTGCCACAGTTGCCACGCTTGATAATCGGGTTAGCAATCGCAGTTTTTATTTTTGGTCGTTATTAGGGAAAACGCCCATGTCCCGATTTATCTTCCTGTCGCCTGTTACTACACTAGTTGTAACTATTTATATTACTTTATGCAAATAATAATGACAAATAAACTAAAAATGATAAATAAAAAACGTCTGCTTTATTAATGTCAAGAATTTTTCACAATAAAGTCTTTATTGGATCGTATCCATAAACGACAATATAAACAGCAAATGCATCAATATTTCATTATGCACTAAAGAAAATTTACAGCTTTCTTCATACAAATTCCATACAAATATTTACATGAGCCCTTATTCATGAATATATTATTTGTGTTAATCTTTTTTTATGCTCAAAGCGTTATTTTATAACAATTAAACAAATGTTAAGAGCACGCATGATGCGAAAAGCTATATTACAATTTTTTAACAAGGATCACGGAACGGACTGATTTCTTAATTTCGATATATGATTACATAATATTGTCAATCAGTTCATATAGAACCGTTATGAGTTAATTAATGAAAAGAAAATGCGTTACACTGTTAATATAAGGAATATCCCTTCTTCACATTATGAAAGACATTCTTACGACTTTGTACAGGTTATACGTATAATATCGTTAATTATTTTTTCGTATAAACATACATAATGCAATGTAGACAACAAATAGTTTCCAGGCAAATATTAAAATGTTCTGGAAACTTGTAAGAACTGCCAGGGGACATTCAAAACAGCCTATGATGAATGCTATAAGAGACGAGAATGGTTATATTCTGAATGATGAAGTTTTGAGTTTAAAGAGATGGAAGGAATATTTTGAAAGCGTATTTATGAGTGAGGAGACAACGAGTGTACTAAGTGAAGTAGAAACTCCGAAAGAAGAGGAAAGAGGTAGCGAGATAAGTATAGATGAAATAATGAAAGCAATGAAAAGCATGAAAGCAGATAGAGTTTCACTCGAAATGCTAAGGGCTGGAGAGGAAGTGGTGGCAGGCCAGCTGCACACCTTGTTTAATTTATGCTGGGAACTGAAGCGGGTACCGGTAGACTAGTGTAAAACCGTGATAGTCCCAGTATATAAAGGAAGAGGGTCGCAGCAGGACTGTATAAACTACCGTGGCATCAGCCTTCTTAGCATTGTGGGAAAACTGTATGCTAAGGTACTGATTGAAAGGGTCATGAAAGAAACTGATGGAAAAAATTTGGGATGTGCAAGCGGGATTTAGAAAGGGAATGGGATGTACAGATCAAGTCTTTTCCATGCGCATGATCGCGGAGAAGTTTCTGGCCAAAAACCAAAAGGTTTTTTGTGCGTTCATGGACTTGGAAAAGGCCTATGACAGAGTGGATAGGGATTTGCTATGGCAAACACTGAACTCATTTGGGTTGAGCGCTGGCTTGATACAGGCATTGGAGTCTCTTTATAGGGACTCTAGTGCTTGTGTTAGGATCAACGGGGTCTACTCGGACTGGTTTGACATCCATAAAGGTGTCAGACAGGGCTGTGTGGCTTCCCCGTGGCTGTTCAACCTATTTATGGATAGTTGTTTGCAAAATTTGAAAGTTGAGGAATGCGGATTAAGAATGGGTGGGTTAACCGTCAAATGCCTTTTGTACGCCGA